>JANAVB010033017.1:23921109-24301128 GCA_029216955.1 Iris pallida
GTCGAAGCCTTTGGCACTCCTCTGTCCAGACATAAGAGACTCCCTTCTTCATGAGCTGAGTAAAGGGTTGACATTTACCGGAGAGGTTTGCTATGAACCTCCGGATGTATGCCAAACGTCCCTGTAAGCCCCGAAGTTCTCGAAGGTTCTTCGGAGGGTCCATGTAAGGATGGCTTTAGTCTTCTCGGGATCGACATGAATGCCTTTTGCCGTGATGACAAAGCCCAAGAATTTGCCGCTAGAAACCCCCAGGAAGGATTTAGCGGGGTTCATTTGAGTTGATGTGCCCGCATGAGATCGAAGACCGTCTTTAGGTCTGTAGGTGATCTCTTTTGAGGCGGCTTTGACTGCGATGTCGTCAACATAGCACTCAACTGTCTTGCGAAGATGTTGACGGAGATGGTGCTCATAGCTCGCTGGTACGTTGCACCGGCGTTCTTCAAGCCGAAGGGCATTACTGTGTAGCAGAAAACACCCTTTGGAGTCCTGAATGACGTGTGTTTTGCGTCATCGGGGAACATCTTGATTTGATTGTAGCCTGAATACCCGTCCATGAAGGACATGCGTTCAAAGCCACATGTGTTGTCAATCATTACATCGGTGATTGGGAGCGGAAATTCATCCTTCGGGCAAGCAGAGTTGAGATCCCTGAAGTCGATACAGACTCGTATCTTCCCGTTCTTCTTGGTGACAGGGACGATGTTGGCTACCCAGTCCGGGTGTTGTTCCTCACGGATGAAGCCACTGGTCAACAGTTTGTCCACCTCCTGATCGATGGCGTTCATGATGTCCGGACGGAAGCGTCGCTGTTGTTGTTTGATAGGTTTGGCATCTGGTAAGATGTTCAACCTATGCATCGCGATCTGTGGATCGAGACCCGGCATGTCTTCGTAGCTCCAGGCGAAGACGTCGATATATTCCTTAGCGAGTTGGACTAAAGATTCTCGGTCTTCTCCTTCCAAGCTTTTGCTGATAAAGATGGGTTTAGAAGAAGACCCATCCCCGAGGTCGATTTGCTCGACTTCGTCTTCGGTGGGAGGTTCTCGTAACTCAAAATGAGACTCCTATTGTTCTCCTAGGCGTTGAGCCCAGGGTTCCTCTTCGAAGGGTTCCGACGGTTGGTCTTCGCCTTCATCTTTCTGAGGTTGCGTCGATGTCATGTTAGCTGACAGCACTTTCCTGAAGACTGATCCGATACTGGTATCGGAATCCCACGTTGATGCTTCCGACGAGTGGGAATGTTCTATGTCTTCTGCGTCTGAACTCTCTGGAGTTGATGGCGGCGTGACATAGCCTAACCCCCGTCGAGTCCGATTATAGTAATCCTGTGGCTTTCCATTGGGCATCGAAAGCCGGACAGGGAGATGCCGACCCTTGCCGTAGTTTAGGCCTTTATTGCTTTTCAGGTCGTAGCCCATCTTGTGGATGATGTGCTTAGCCGCATCTGTGTACCGATAGACTTGTACTCTGCCGGTATCAGGTTCGGGCTCGATTGACGGGAGGTTCTGACGACGCTCGATTTTGCCCGAGATGATGGTGCCTTCGTCTCGGCTTCGTGGAGGCACTATGAAGACTCCTTGAGACGGGACTATTTGATTGTGGTAGACGGTCGTTACTTGTGTTTGCAACGACCGTAGAGCGTTGTCTAATGTATACATGGCATTCCAGTGTGGAAGACAAGAATAATTGAAAGACACTCTATTATTGATAAAGTACGAGATTTTATCCCGTGGGATTACATTGTCGAAGGAGGGTGCGTCTACATCAGCAGAGATATATTTGCCAAGCTCCTCGTCTGTAAGCACTGGGGCCGGATCAGGAGAGTCCTCCACCGCTCTGACTTTGGGGTCTGAGAGGGTTATGTGAGCCCTCTCCGGCATCTTGGATGACTTCGGCGGCTTGCCTTTAAGACGCACCTTGAGGGGTGCCTCGGTTGCGCCTTCGATGAGTGGCACCTTCCCTTGTAATTTTACCACCAGGGGAGCCGCTGTTTGTGGTGGCTTCCCCTTGAGGCGTATCTTCAGGGGAGCTTCGTGAGCTGGCGCTTTTCCTGATAGCTTGATGCTCATTGGAGGCGCCTTCTGGGGTGGTCTCCCTTTCAGACGGATTTTCAAGGGGGCGTCAGGAGTCACTTCGGGCTCCAAGTCCGGCTCTGTTGCCGTTTCTGCTTCATCATCGGCGTCGTTGGCTTCCTCCTCGTCAAGTGGCTTGTACAAGTCAGAATCGGTGAAGTAGGCCTCAATCCCTTTGAAGGGATCGATATCTGCAAACTCCGTCCGGATGACGCCGTTGGTGGATACGTATTTCATGCATTGGTGGAGCGTGGAGGGCACCACCATGTACTCATGTAACCATGGTCGTCCGAGTAAGATGTTGTAGTTGACCTCGGCATCCACCACATAACAAGTCACCTCAGTTTTGAGGCTGCCGATGTGACACTTCAGCCGGATCTTGCCCAGTGGCTCGCTCTTGCTGGCGTTGAAGCCGCTGATGGTCGTATTGGAGGGCGCTAGCCGGTACATTGGGATCCCCAGCTTTGATAGCAGCGCCTTTGGAATGATGCTTAGGGAAGACCCCGGATCGATCTGAATCCTGCTCACCTTTACCGAACCGATGTACCCTGTGTAATATAACGGTCGGTTATGTCGGTGATGCTTGAGCAGCATGTCTTGTTGGGTGAAGGTTATGTTTGGGATAACTTCATCCGCACAATGACAGTGTGCACAAGTAGTCGGTAGGTCTTCAGGTTGCTTGACCTGACTGAGAAAGGATTCGGCATCCTTCAGAGCTTCGCAGAGAGCTTCTCGGGAGTCCTTGGAGAGACGCAGGAGCTCGAACAAAGACAAGCGTGCAGGAGTACTGGCCAGTTGTGCCAGAATGTCAAAATTGTGGGGCTTGGCTACCCCCGAAGCATTTTCTTTCCGCAGAGGTCTGTCGAAACGGGCCTCCACTTGCTTTTGTTTATTGGCTGCTGAGGGCTTGGATGGACCCTCCTCAGGGATGGTGCCAGGAGGCACCACTTCGGCGGCAGCTTCACCGGGCTGGGAGTTCTGTTGTGCACGCGTCTGCACAGGAAGCGCCTCTTCCGTTGAAGAAGAGACCGTACGGCAAGACTTGATCTTCCTGCCTTTTGCTTTGGAGGTAGGGCGTACCTCCGGTTGAGTTACCTCGGAGACGAGGTCGGGGTGAACCCAGAGGACCTCTCCTCGAGATGTGGTGAGTGGGACAAGTCCACTCACATTGTCACGGGTGGGTGGCAAATTCACCACCTCCATTGTCGCCTTAGGGATGGGGACGACGCCATCTTGTGCGGTAGTCGGCGGCAAGGTGCCGAACTGAAGTGACACCACATTAGCTGACACCGTCTTCTCTTCGTAATCGACGGAGATTACATCCGCATTGATCATGCACTGGATGTAATTTTTGAGGACGTAGCAGTCCTTAGTCGGGTGTCCGACAAACCGATGGTAGTGACAGTACCTTGGGTTGTCCACCTTCCCGACTTCATCGGGCCGCTTTGGGTCCGGAAGCTTGATCTTGTCACCCTGCTTCAGTATCTCAAAGAGTTGCAGGGTGTCGTCATCATTGAATGAATAAACCTCCTTGGGTCTTGGTGCCAGTGGAGGCTTTTGAGTAGGCGCAGATGCGCCCTTCGAGGCATTAACAGTCAATGCCTGTTTCCCCTTTGTTTCTCGTCCGGAGTTGTTGGTTGCGGACTTTTTCCCCTTATCGTCAAAGGCGGGGAAGCTAACACCCAGAAGACGTGCATTGGCCGCCTTCTTCTCTGCAGCTTCAGCTTCAATGATTAGGGAGCTCCAGTCGGGAGGGGGAGTAGAGTTAAGCCAGAGCTTTACTGCAGGCAGCATGTTCATACTGCAAGCAGAGAGAAGCGCATGTTCTGGCATGCCTGGAGGTAACCTGAAGCAGGCCTGACGGAAGCGTTCGATGAATGCCCGAACCGTTTCCTTGTCCTTCTGGCGTATCTCAATGAGAGACGCCATCGTCATGTCCTTTCCACCGTCGTAGAAGCGGTCGAGGAAGAGACGTGTCAGGTCGTCGAAGGACGATATGGAATTATCGGGGAGGCTGCAGTACCAGTCATACGCCACCCCTTTCAGGGCCCCAACAAAGATGCTAGTGAGGAGTGCGTCCTCCTTCGGAAGATGCCCTGTCTGCGACTGGAAGTACGTCAGGTACCGTCGTGGAGAGTCCTTCCCGTCATACGGCATGAGTGTTTGTGGTTTATACTTTGGGGGATAAACCACCTTGTTCCACTCAAGGGGATAAGGCTGGGGAATGCCCATCTTCTGGCGTTCCTCCTGCCTGTTCTTGGACTCGAAGCGCTCCCGCAGATCTTTGATCATTTCGACCACGTCCTCCGTGGAGCTAGGAGCCGGGGAAGGAGGTACTACCTGGAGTGGAGCGTTTGAGGGCTCCAATGTCCGGGGTGCTTCTGTGTCTGAGGGTGTCCGCTGGAGGGGCACACTCGACTCTCCATTGGCTCCTGGGTCGGGACCATTTGAAGGTGTCCTGATCAAGGCCGACCGCATCTCAAACACTGCTTGAGTCAGTGCTTGCATTGAGGCAGAGAGGGTTTTGAGTCCTCCCTCTAGCGAGTCTATGCGCTGGACAATGTCCTGTGGCGGCGCATCAGCCTCAAGATCACCCCCGGTCATGTATACTGTCATGACACGGCCGGAAGTGGATGGATTAGTTGAGGCTTCGCTCTCAGCCTCGCTCTCATGTGGGGGAGTTACTTCTCCTGGTGTTTGGCCACCCCCAGCCACATTCTGGAGTTCGTCTTCAACAGGCGCATCTGCAAGGGCCTGACTGCCCTCAGCTCTGTCTTGAAGGGCCTCTTCGTTTTCAGCACTACCCCCGACGGTGTCCTGGAGGACATCGTCATTTTGAGGGGCTTCAGGGAGGCCATCGCCTTGATGAAGATCCGCCGCAGCTGTGCTTTGGACATCTTCGTCTTCGGAAGGAGGCTCGACAAGGGTCTGGCTACCCCCAGCTTCCTCCAAGGACTTCTTCCTCGACCGAGTGCCTTCGAACACTCCAGAGGTCGTGACAGCTGCCTTGGTTTTCCTCGGCTGGCTTTTGGATGAAGACGAGGAATTGGCAGTCGTCTTCCGGACAGATGAGGAATTGGAGATCACGTTGCATGACGCAATCTTTAGTTCCTCTTCTGCTGACACCTTCGTCCCAAGGCGATGTCGGAGGGGTGTCGATGATTGTAGCCGTTGGAAGACCGACTGCTTTGGCGGTACTGCCGTCTTGCAACAGCAGTTGATGGTGACCACTGCACAAGTGTGCCCCGTGAGAGGCGCATCGTGCTTGTTGGTCAACTCTCCTGACCGGCGCTTGTGAGTGATCACGTTGCGCAAGTCGTTGGAGGAGAGTGTTACCCTCACACCCCTCTCAGGCGCATGGCAGAGCCAAGCGCCGGGGTGGTCGGGTGAGTGCTGCGCCCCCTGATCTAATACCAAGCAGGCATCACAATCAGTAGTGGGGGAACCATAGCATTTGAAGTGACTTGAACGGACCTCAAACGCACAACCAGAGGAGGCGCGGGAGTTCAAGACCACTGAGTTTGCCTCTCTCGGCTTGGTTGTGCACGCAGTGAATGCGCCCAAGTGAGATGAGGACTTTGAAGGTCGACTCGTTGTCGGTGCGGGAGCACCTGAGTCAACCTTGTACAGCTTGCCATCGGCAGCGCGCGTGATTGTAAGCGCGTGCCTCTGGCCGGCTGCTGGCATAGCACGTTTGTGGCGCATGGCCCGTGCCGCCTTGGATTTCTTCGTACCAGTCCACTGGGGCGCATAGTACTCAGCATCCAAATTCTCCTCGCCATTACAGCGAATGAGTCTGTCAAAGACAGAGGCTCTTTGTGGCGCATCAGAAATAATGCACGGGGCATTGGCTGCGCCCCTGCTCCGTCGACGTATCTTCCTCGCCTGAGAGGAAGATGGCTGGGGAACGTGGTCAGCCGCACGCTTCCCCGAGAGATGCGCTGCATCAGCGGGCGCACCTTGACTGCTGAGGACGTCAGCAGGAAGGAAAGGCTGGACGGGCGCATCCCCTTCAACGGTGGTGCCCGAGGCGTCGACTTTGCGCACCCAGACTGCGCGGGTCTTCTTCGGCTCCGACAGCCGCTTCGAAGGACTCGCACTTCCTTCAGAAATGAACTCCTTGTACGCCTGTTGATTGAGGCGCACTACCAGCGTCTTGTGGGAGGAGCCCACCTTCACGTCGTCGGCCTGTGACACGACTTTCTCGGTAGAGGAGAAAGAGGTCCCCAGCAGAGTCGCCAGCTTGTTTGCCATTAAAATTGTTTTGATTGAAATCTTAATACAAACAGAACAGTGATACAATATAGGACTTAGATGTAGTCCTAGGAGTACACTTTTGTTTAAGCTGGGTCCTTAGTGCCAATGGAGCGAGTGGTAATGCGTTGACTCCGTTGACCGGCTGACGGCGGTTATCGGTTCTCTGAAGGTATTGATTGCTCTGGGTGCTGGAGCTTGCTGAGAGGAGGAAGACGTTGAGTGTCTAGAACTGCCTCTCCGGTGATTCTCTGTTGTGGATTCTCTGTGAGTCTTCTGTTCTGAGTCTCTATGTGTGTGTGAAGGAGATGATCCTTCTATTTATAGTTTTGCAGGCTGGCTGCTTATGCGCGCATGCAGGATGCGCCGGTGTGGGAACGCCACGTGGAGGTTGCTGATGGAGGCACATGGATGCTGCGCCCTGATCGAGGGGGAGAACTCTTCATACTGCTGTTGTGAGCCGGCACGTAGCAGGGAGAAGATCTTTCCGTTGCTGAAATCTTGGATGAGTTGAGTCAAAAGACACGTGTCGTCGACTCATGGTTCGAAGATCTCGGATTTGGTGGAGAGGAGTGATCTGGTGGGCTGCGCCTTGGATTGGGCGCAGGAGGAGGCTGCGGCTCATAACCTTTAGGAGTTACAAACCATTTGGGGCGCATGGCTTTTGAGGTGCATGCAGGCGACTTTCCTTCTGTCTTTCGGGATCAGAGATCGGTCTGGGGCGCATGGCTTTTGAGGCGCATGCAAAGCTTCAACCGGAGACTCTTCTTCTGTCTTTAGGGATCAGTGAGGGGTCTGAGGCGCATGGCTTTTGAGGCGCATGCTGGTTTGGGCGCATGGCCGTAGAGGCGCATGCAGGTGTGGACGCATGGCCGTAGAGGCGCATGCGGGTGGCCACGTGGCAGTAGCCGTCGGAATAGAGTCATGATGATGCTGGCGTTGCCGACGCTTCGTTTTCTGAAAAGCTGTCAACTGTTCAGACTTTGGGAGGCGTGCTGCCAACTCTGTCAGTTCAGCATTTAATGTTGGTGACGTTCGATGGACAGCTGAGTGGGCGCGTCGGTTGGCGTTCCACTCGGTATGGAGATGTGTGGGGGCGCACCCTCTATAATGCGTCGAATACTGTAGGGCGCGTCTGTGTGATGCGCCTGATGCCGAAGGGCGCGTCCGTGTGATGCGCTGTCTGGCTGGCGCATCGGACATGTCTTTTAATGATACGGCTGTCTCGCTCTTCGAGTGCTATAAATAGCCGTTTGGCTGAATTCGAGGCGTCCGGTTCATTCATTTAATGTAAATTCATTGCACGGAATTCGGAGGGCCATCCACTTGGCGCGTGGGTTTGATCTGCCCGGCCTATAAATAGTGGCATGGAGAGAAGATTTGCTTCTCATTCCCTCACGTACTTCCAATATGAACTTGAACATGCGGGTGCATTCTGTTGACGAAGTGCTCCCGAGGGTGAAGATGAGACGCTGTGTTGTCTTCGATGCACTTGAAGGTGACTGTTACATCCAAAAGACGGAGTCGAGGGCTTCCGAGGCAGGCGGAAGGTGCCTGTTGCATCCAAAGATAGGGATGCTCGGGCCTTGTCCCCGTTATTCCGGAAGAGCCGTAGATCGGAATGGCGGTGCAAGGCTCTTTCTTCCTGCAAAGTGGGGTTTTCCCACTTTGATCGTGTCGAAAGCTGCTCCTTTAGCCGTGGTTTCGATCACGATCTTCCTTCGGCTTTGGAGGCTCTTTCGAAGCCTCCCCTGGCCACAGCATTTGCGGTGCTCTTCTCTTCCTTGGTTCCAGCCAGAGGGTTAAATGCTTTGTGTCGAAGCATTTATCGGGCGAGCCTGGTTGGAAGAGCGGCACATAACTGGGCTCTGCTCGGCCAGGTGAGCCTGGCTGGAAGAATTTGGCTGAAGGGATGCACATAACTGAACTGCTGGAGAGATGATGGGATGCGCCTGGACGGAGGCGCATGATATCTGCTGCGCCTTACTGGTGGCGCATAGTGATGCTGCGCCTATCTGGAGACGCATGGTGGCCGCTGCCCTTATCTGAAGGCGCATGATGGCCGCTGGCTGTAGTCTTAGGCTCTTTCCTTTGTAGAAATTCTCCTTTGTACAGCCTTTTCTAGACATGTAATAGACTTTTATATATAAATAAAAAGTCCTTCTTCAAATGTCTATAGTTATTGACTTTGTTGTGAAGTTCTTCGTCTGAGTTCTGGCGCATGTAGTGTCTGGCGCATGGGCTTTCTGGTTGTGAAATTCCATGCTTCTACAACCCCCCCCTTTCCTGAGAACTGAGTTCGAGCCCCCTCTCTGTTCTCTTTTTCTGTTTTCCTTTTTCTTTTCTTTTTCCTTTTGTTTTATATATATATATTTATATATATATGTATATGTATATATATATATATATTTTTTTTATATATGTATATGTATATATGTATTAATATATGTATATATATATATGTATACTATTTTTAACAGTATTTTATATTTATATATATATTTCCTCTTTTATACCTTATTATATTATGTATGTATACATATATTTATGTATATATATATATTTCCTTGTGTATATATATTATTATATATATACTATTATATGTATATATATACATTATTTTGTATATATATATATATATATATATATATATATATATATATATATATATATATATATTTTTTTTTTTTTTTTTTTTGTATATATATATATATATATATATATATATATATATATATATATATATATATATATATATATATATATATATATATATATATATTATATAGTTTAGTATTTTCTTATATGTATGTATATATACATATATTTGTATATATATATATATATATATATATATATATATATATATATATATAGTTGAGCATTTTCCTATATATATAAATATCCCTATATTTATATATATGTATATTAGTTCCTATGTGTGTTTTACTTAGCTTAGTGTAAATTATTTATATAAAATAATGTTCATACTTTTATAGTTACTATGTAAAACTTTACCTTATTAAAATAATAATATTTATTTTGCACTATCACCAAATTATATTTTTATTGTATTTAAATTACTGCAACCATTTGGTGTCCAAGCCTAGCATGGGTATTTGGGCTCAAATGTGTTTTCACACATTCAAGACCTGTACAAGTCATATTGGACTTGATTCATGGCCTTGGGTCCTGTATTTGAACTTTGGTTCAAATTATATACATGGACAAAATACGCAGATAATTAATTATTGTGTGCATTGCTGTTTTTGATTTTCTAAAAATACTTAAAGTGCTGCTAAAATTATGGAAAAATAGTATTTAGATACTATGTTAAGTTAGCTAATTTAGTATAATTTTTGTAGTATTTAATTTACTGTTTTGCCACTAGTTTGGCATATGAAACCAAAACTCACTTTCTATATACTTAGGAAAACTGATTTTTATAAAATATTTGTACTGGTTAATAAATTCCAGAAAAATTATAATAAATTTCTATAGTTAGCAAGGATCGTTTTGGTACTTTGTTTTATGCAAAACTAGACTTTTTGTCTATCTCTAAAATTGTTAGAACACAATGATCTTTTGATTTATTTATTGATTAATTACGACTTGTAGCTTTTTGTGTTAATTGGAGTTTTAGTCGTGTTGAACCCCATCCCTCACTAGTGTAAAGACCCTAGAAAGTTAGTTAACATAGTGTGTCACCCCACATTGGTCTCCTATGCCAAGTCATTATTTTGGCTAGGTGCCCAGTCACCAATCGTATCGCACCAATTAGTGTCCTAGTGTCTTAGCTTAGTGTAAAACTAAGTTGTTGTATTTACTTCTACAGTGACGAGTTACCAGGCATCCATAGCACATTTATCGCAGCTTGTTTTACTTTGCTAGAGGCAAGTACTTTCTACGAACTTTACATATTGTCACATAAATGAACTGCAAACCCCACCATGTTAAATGCTGATCCTTGGGGTAGCAAGTTAGATCTCTACATGTTGTACTTTCAGTTACTACCATGCTTAGAACAGTCTTGATGCATCTCTCACATGATTAGAATATGGGTTATGGGGAAACTGATAGTAGAGTACGTGATCATACCCCCTCTTCAGTACCGAGCAAAGTTACATTTTATATGATACTGCGCCGTAGGCCTTACTCTCCAAGCTGTATTTGTACGTGTGTACATATATCGCCTTTACACTTGTATGTATGTACATTTTATTTACATTGTGCCTCAGTACATTGTACACCTATTGACCGATCACGTACCTGCTACAGTTTTAAACATTACATATACATCTGTCTCTATGACATATGTGTCCTTGCCATGATAGACTGTGTGATGCCATGCTTTACAGTTATTCCTCTCATGTTCATTTCCATGTTTCATATGCTAGTTTGCTAGATTCAGTACTTGCTTCCGTCCTGACAGGATAACGTTGTAGGTATACTTACTGAGGAGGAGTTGCTCTGTGATTCGTATTATGGAGTCACTGCCGAGGACCCGGTTTTGCCATACGAGGATGTTCCTGCGGGGAGACTCGTCTAGTTTGCTTAGCTGCTTGGGATACTTAGTGTAGTCATGTATTAGATTATATCATTTTGTAACTGGACATGTATCCAGTTTTACATTTCAGTTTACTTGTACTTGGATATTTTACTATATACGACGACTTTTGTGTTTGGAGCATTTATGATTCTTCTTCACTTATAGAACTGTTAGCACATTTAGTCTTATCTTGTTATCTCTAGAACAGCTTACTGCGCTTTATCTTAAGCGTAGGCTGGACATGGCTCGGCCCGGCCCAACAATTTGGGTAACGGGTCGTGACAGATGAGTTCTAGGAGTTCAGAATCTCTATAAACAGATTTGAAAGGTAATCTAGTGTGTTTGGCTTGAACACAAATCTCACATTTGTGTTCATCATCTATAGGAGTCTTAGGGATAAGATCTAAGTTCATCATCCTTTTAATAGATCCTAAGTTCACATGACCTAGTCTACGATGCCAAACATTTGATGATTCAACATTTGCAACAAAAAAAGGATTTGAACTTTTATTCATAGTACTTAAAATAAAGAGTCCATCTTTCACAAATCCTTTCCCTACAAATAAATCATTCTTAGAGAAAACTACTTTATTGACCTCCATTACAATTTTGTATCCTGAGGCTACAAGGAGAGATCCACTAACAAGATTTCTTCTGACAACGGCACATGAAGCACATCATGGAGAGGTAAAAAAATTTCTGATGTCATCTTCAGATCTATTCTTCCTCTTCCCACAACTTGTGCCCTTGAGCCATCTCCTAGGGTCACGCCTCCTCCACCTGATTCCTGATAGGTTGAAAAACAGGAGCGATCAAATGAAACGTGAACATTAGTTCCAGAATCCAACCACCAATCCTCAGAATGGAAAGACAGGTTTACTACAGGTTGAAAGCTTACAGACCTGAAAGAGCTGGAAGACCCATTCAAAATTATGTTAGCCTCTGGCTTGCCTTTTCCCTTGAAGGAGTTCTGGATAGGTTCTTTCTTCCTTTGGAAGCAGTTGATAGCTGTATGGTTGGTTCTACCACAACAAAATAAAATCTTCTTTGATCCTGAGTCTGACCAAAATTTCTAGGTTTTTGGGGTTGAGGGTTTTGGTGGTGATGGTTTTGGTGATGATGATTTTGGTGATGATGGTTTTGGTGAGGAGGTTGAAAACTCTGCTTCTTTTTTAAGGAGTTTTTCTTGGATTTGAGATGGTTGTTTGACTTAGGTTTTGCCTGGCATTCTACAAGGTTTACCTTAGCTGTGGCATTTGACCTAGCTTTGGTCTTGGACCTATATTGCTCTTCTGTTCTAATTCTCTGTAGAGCTTGAGAGTATGTAATAGATCCTTGTAGATGTAGAAGGTCCTTTGCCACTTTAGACCAGGAAGGAGGGAGTTTATCTATCAAGCATCCTATTTTGTGCTCAGTAGAAAAGAAAGTTCCCTTGGCTTGAACCTGCCTAAGGTGTTCTTGGAACTCATGGATTTGGTCATTGATAGGTTTGTTATCTACCATGACATATTGGTTGAATATGGTGGAATTGAATCTATCAATTCCAGCATCATCACAACCATACTCATCTTCCAAAGCATCCCAGAGTTCTTTAGCGCTTTTATATTCAAAGAATATGTCGTAGAGGGACTCAGAAATAGCGCTTAAGATTCTGTGGAAGCAATGGTAGTCTATTTCCTTAGGGGTCTTAGGTTTGGTAGAAGAGGATGACTTGGAAACCCCTATGTCAGACTCAGTCTCATCAGAATCATTTTAGATGGGTGTGGACCCATCAATGGCAGAAATCAGACCTAAGGTGGTAAGCCAAAATTTCATCTGGCTCTGCCACCTCTTGAAGTAGGTGCCATTGAATTTTGCAGACTTTGCAGAGAAAGTCTCTTCCTTGGAAGTCATATTTCTAAGGTCTGGAAAAATTATATTTACTCAATAAGATGGTTTTGAGCTAATATTAACAATTAAAATAATTTTAGTGATAAACCCTTAAATTTTTAGTTTTTTAAGTTTTGATAGGGTTGGGTTAGCTGTAGGGGCCGGATCCCAGCAAGCGGAGGTTCACTAGGAACTCTTAAGTACCGGTCGCTTAGACGATATTTCGTCTTGTTGACAGAAGGGCCCTTTTGGCTTGTTCCCAAACAAATCTTAACTTTAGAACTTTAAAAATAAAGAAATTTTTTACTAAATTAATTAATTGTTTGATTTAGCATAAATTAAAATATTGAGTAAAGAAAACTAGTATTGACAAAAAGTACTAACACAATAATATTTGTCTAAGATGTCAATTTAACAAATAATGACAATGAACAAATAATGACAATGAACAAATATATATTAATTATGTAACAAATAATATTAAATGAGAGACAAAATTTGTTAATAAATTTGTTTACCAAATAGCAAGTGGATTTAAGCAACAGAAACTTTTCTCAACAGTAAGCTTTGCAAATAGACTTTAGGCAAATGGACTTTAACAGAAGCTTTGTTAACATAAACTTTTGGATTAACAGGTATCAAATGTTTAGACAAGTAGCAAATGTTTAGACAAAAAATAAATGTACACAGAGCAAATGTTTAGGAGAAAAAAAATTGTTTTCAAGGCAATTGTTTTCAAAGCAAACAGAAGCTTTGCAAACAGAAGCCTTTTGTTTTCACGTTGCAAACATAAGCTTTTTGTTTTCGTTTTTGTTTTCAAAAACAATTGTATAGACAGTAACAAATTGTATAGATAGTAACAAATTATTTTCAAAGTATGTGAATAGCAACTAATTTTTTATTTTTTTATTTTTTTTATTTTTTGTATGAACAGTAACAATCAGGAAGACAAATATTTAATTTGTAAAATTGATCTAACTCTTAGATTGTTGTAATTTTCTTCAAAAACTTCGGATAAAATCTACAAGAAAAATACTTTGAATTAAAATTACCGGCCTCCGAGGAAGTCGTGCACGTAGCACTGCCCTAAGAGTTAGCTCGGGTCTATGTACAGACCGTATCCGAACGCTCCTAGTGGTAAAATCTCCGCTCCACCGGAATCTCCTTGCCGCACACGACTTGGAGAGAGCGACCCCGACTTAGCTCTGCCCAGAGCAACGAAGAACAACAGCGGTAGTACGAAGGAGACGAGAATTTTAGAGAATTTCGAGAAGAAGAATTTCTATGTTCGGAAGAGAAAGAAGCACAGACTTATATAGGCTGATGGTGGCTCTTTGTAACGTTCAGAAATAATGAACAATAAATTTTAACGTTATAAAGAAAAAACGTGATACAATATATCTGGATGTAATTTTGAATAGTAATTGTTACGAAATTAAATGATTCAAACGGTCAGAAAAATTAATAGGAGCAAAAAGAATTTTTGGGTCTCAGCCCGAACCCGAAGAAGGAATCGGATCGGGCATTCGGCGCCCGCACCCGTTACGCGCGCCAAACCGAACCGAACCGAACCGAGCCGAGCCGGGCGGCGGCGCGCGCGTGTGGCCCATGGGGCTCCCACTCAATGGTTTAATGAAGCAAGATGGGAGGAGTGTATACATGCACTTTGAAAGCAACTGTGCTAGCCGATGTGGGACTAATAATGAGTTGAGCTTTTGCTACAGCTAACAGCTCTGGAATGAGTCGTCCCTCTATAAAATAACAAGCGTCATAGGAATTCTTATTCGGATGGATGCATCTACAGCACACCGCAAGCGTCTAGCATTCGCTTGCAGGTTGTTTGCCTGTTATGGAGGTAGAGAGAGACATACTTTCAGGGGAGAGGACACTCTCGCTAAGCCCTCTTCTGGCTATGGAAAGTAGTCTCCTCGTGTAGAGAAAGACCTACTTGAGGTAGAGCTCCCTTCAAGGCCGTCTGACAGCCTAATTTCGAAAGCTGACGTCTTGCAGAAAGTTCCACAGAGACGTCTGCATACGAGGCATATGAGTCTGATGCTTCGGCATGAAGATTACATGACGATGATCCTAGCAGACTGCGCTAGGTCTAATTTTATGAAAAGAGTTGAGTTGCTAAGAAGAGCAATGGGAATTACGAGCCTTGTTAGCAATCACCCGAATAAAACTTGTATTATACGCAATTTTTTTCATATCTTTCAGAAACGTACAATACTTGCGTACTTTTGACAAATTTAACTCAGTACCGAAATTTTAAGCATGCAAAATTTTAAACGTGTTCCGTATAAACTATTAAAAAATTGGCAAAAAAAAGTGGTGAAAACCTGTTTAATTAACAAAATTTGACTGCATATTTAAAAATATAAAAAATTTAACCTCATATTTTCATTTTTCAAATATTTGACCAAATTTTGAATGTATTTTATCTGCAATGAGCCGATTTATACTCGTACTTTTGTTGTCCCGAATTGTCTCCGTTTGTCCGAATTGCTAACAAGGATTTCAAGAGCCTGCACACCACCTGTGGCCAAGGGCCCCCCTCCACCACTCCCACCATTTATTCCTACTAGAACTAAAATAGGGAAAATATAATTCCGATGCGTACGCCTTGTTGCAATGAAATACATTTTAATGATCTGAAAGTACACCAAAAAAAAAAACATAATTTGAGTAATTCTCGAGCAAATGAAGAACTTAATACAATGAGATCGAAAGTGGCTGAACAAAAATTCCAAGTCTCAGTACAAACCTAAAATTGCACTAGAAAAGGTACTAGAGTCATTCTTATCAAATTCCGCAAAACTTTTCATCAGAGCCCAAAGACAAAAGATACTACTACATTATCTGTTTCCTTCGGTACAGATTACAGAATGATATGGTATCATATCCTTCCTTGGATACAAAGGGAAACACAGGAAAGGCTTTTGCGCAACTATGACTCAGCAAGTCATTCTACCATAGCATCCACAGGTGCAGATACATCTGCAGGCAGCTTGGTTGATTTCCTTTTGCTCTTACCTGCAAAAAAGAAATAAAAGGTATGAGCATTAAAGGGAAGTATATAGCTAAGCGATCATTCGAACTGCTTCCAAAAAGAATTTCCGAAGACAAGAGTATAACAAACTAAGTACTGGTTACATTATGGAGAAACTAAGGTGGTACACTACCAATTCTGTTGGATTCATATATACGAGCAAGCAAGAAAGAAAAGAGGTTGAAATAGAGAGAATGCATACAAATTTAAATTGAAAACCCAATCTGTCAGCTGACTGGCCGTTAAGTGAAGCTGCATTCGAACTTGTAACAAATTGTGTGTTGCCTCTTGATGAGTGTATTTGCACCATAGTGTAGCTTTACTTGCACCTCTTTCAACATATAGTGCAAGTAAAGCTGTGGGCATTACGGCTGAACCTTTGCTTGAACCCTATGTTGCAAAGTTGAGTCACTAAATGAAACTAAAAGAGTAGGGCATAAAATAGAAATCTGCAGATCAGAACGCAGAAAACTAAACCCTTACATAACAAGGTTACCAACATTTGTGCAGTTGCAACTGCAGTAAAGTGTATTACAAATTTACAACACTGTTTCCTGCAAGTACTCTTTCATTGTGCTTCTGTTTGTATTCTTTTGAAGTAGTGGTATTTGCATTGCAACACTACTTACATGCAAGCAAACAGTTCCCTGATCTAGGCTTCCTTCTAGTGCAAATATTTCCTTACACCAGGCAAAACATACTTAAGAGTTGGTAACAGTCATAATATTTTCTAAAAGAACAATGCTACATAACATCAGAATACTTATTCATCCTAATCAAGCTATTAAGAAAGTACTCATGACCAACTTGATTCCTCTTTCTAAGCAATTGAATCTCTTTTTGTTTGAGATACAGAATCCAAACTATAATCAGCTGCGCTCAATTTGATAGAAATTTGAAACCAGATTTTAAGAGTTCCGCGTGATTTGATCCTATGTTTACTCAAGCCAATGGCATAAATAGCTCACATGTGTACTTAAAAAAACACATTGAAAGACTTCCTGAATTTAATACAGAAACATTGTTAAAATATTGTTCCATGCTAAAATATTGTTAAAATATTGTTCCATGCTAAAATTTAATACAGAAACATTGTTAAAATATGATATGTTCCATGCTAAAGCATAGTGGCATCCGTATATAGAGAACTTTGCCTTTTGAAACACTTGTGATGTCATCATATGATTAGTTATTTTTTCATTAGAGCTTTAACAGATAATGGATGTCATTCACCCAATAGTTGAAAGATATACTAAATTACATGCTTATTGCAGGATAAATGCATGTGTGCATGGTTGTGTATCCAAGAGTCTTAGTGTGTGCAAGCACCCTGAGCCTGATCAGCATCCTCCTCATAGTCAAAACCCTTAAAGTTGAAATATTAGATCCCAAATAGTCATCCAATCTCTTGTACTTTATACTTTGTAGCGGCGTACACATTACGTCATGGTCAGAAACCTTTGAATGTCCTAACTTTATCCCAAAATTCACCCTGCTCCATGATGACAAAGAAAACCAGCTAGGACAAATGCCCCTGGAAGTATTTATCCACTTCTGTGGTATTTGCTTTGCAACACGACCCAGCTCCCAAAATTTAGGCTTGTTTCTAGAGCAAATCTCTCTTACATCAGCAAAACATGCTTAAGAGAACAATTATTTTATATAATACTATAAATTATACACGTTAAGGAACATTGCTACATCACAATCAGCATGTGAATTCAACCTTATCAAGCTTGTCTTCCAAGCAAAGCACTCATGACCAATTTTGTTCCCGTTGATACCTGAAAAAATCAGTCTGCATACAACTTGGGTTCAGACAAACTTGTCAGAACAGAATAGCCATTTGAAGACAAGCTCTGCGGTTACGCGAGCTTTGGAACCAACAAAAGAGAAAGCAACAACACCCTTGCTCACTCTGAACAGCAGCGCAGATGCGCGCTTCACTTTTTAGTGCCGTTGCGCGCTTCACTCAGTAGTACCGTTATGTGCTTTGTTCAGTATGCTGCATGCTAAACCGTTGAGCGGTTGTAAATTATTTGAATTGTTCCCGCTCCACGGAGCGGGAACCTAGAGGATAACAACCCAAGTTCTTAGTAGGTTGCTACCATCCTGTTCTACAATGATGTTACGCACTTTACCATTTAGCATCGTTGCACGCTCCACTTAGTAGTACTGTTGTGTGCTCTATTACGTACCATCGTGCACTAAACCGCTGAGCGGATGTGAATTATTTGAATTGTTCCCGCTCCACGGAGTAGGAACCTCTAACCTAGAGGGTAACAACTCACGTTCTTAGTGGGTTGTTACCACCATGTTAACATGTCATCGTGAACTTGCTTTTCGTGAGGATGACCTTGCTTTTCGTAAGGAAGTGGAAGAGAACGTGGGCCACTTCCCCACTTAATAGTGGTTTGCTCCGCTGACTAGCCCTGCGAAAGATTGTCAATAGCCCGTGGCAGGTTGTCAAACAACTGCTCAGCGGTTACAGAGGGCTTTGCCTCTAGGAATCTACAAGTCTAGCACTAAAAAAGGAGAGATTCCTGAGCAATTCCACTTGGAGAAGATCATGAGAGAATGTTTCCTTCTGTTTCTTTAGCACAAAAGCAACCTTTGTTGCACATACTTTGCTTGCAAACTTACGATGTCCTAGAGTTTTGACACATCCGAAAATAACTCATTGTCATCGAAAAGAAGCTCCAATCATGGAGATGGATCGTCAACAAAACAAAGTGAAGCGTGTTGATCAAGATTCCAACGGCACACTTACCCATAAATATGTAAATTGTTATCTTTGTAAACTCTCGTCGCAGAGTTGTAACAACTAGTTTACACTAATTTAATTCAAGTTTTTTCCTTCGTCGCATTCCCCTCGAAAAACAGTTCCGCTTTTTAATTATTTTGCAAGTGAGAATCTTGTTTGAAATACGGGAATCCAAATTATAATCAGGCTCCTACTAAAAGTAGGTTCCAAGATAGCACATAGCAGCATATGTAGAACTATCCCATTTCAAACTCTTGTCATGCCATCATATGATTAGTTGTTTCTTCAGGCTTCAAACGATTATGGATCTCGTTACCTAATAGTTAAATCACCAAATATAATAAGTTATGTGATTATCAATCACTTGATGCATCGTGCAGTTTTTTTGTGTCTCAGTGTGTGCTAGCATCCTGAGCAGCAACTCCTCTTTTCAAACTCTAGTTCTAATATAAGTTCATTTCAGGAAAAATGTGCAGATATGTGAACCTGATCCACAACATACTCATAGTTGAAATCCTTAAAGCTATTATATCCTATTTAGTGATCCAATCTGCAGCAGTTATGTTTTTGGCGGTACACAGACTGCGTCATAGTCGGTTGAACAGAATTCAGAGACCTTTGAATATTCCTACCCAATTACTCCAGGAAATTCTAGAATCAGCTCCAGTAATTAGATAAGGGGTGTTCCCATCTCCATTCCAAAATACACCCTGCTAACATGCTTTGCACATTCATGTAGCTGTTCTTTGGTTTAAAATGATTGATCTTGGCCTTTCCCTTTTACCCTTAAAATTAATACAACATCCATATATGTGCCTACCTTAATACAGAAAGATACCAGGAACAACTTATTATATTAATAGTAGCTTCAGCTTGATCAATGACCATGCCAGGGATGGTGAAGAGACTTTGTAAAAGGGAGAATGCAGAATTAAATCTCTGAAGGGACCAACAAGGGGTTGTCTTCATTTCTAGAAAATAATAGCTTGAACAAGGCTGTACTAAGTCTAATATGCAAGTCAAGCTACAGAATTGTACACCAACAAAATAACCATTGTACTCATTTGCTCAAGTAAATATATGATGATACATATTTCAGCACAAGTTAAATCTATAAGCTACATACATAATATTCGGTCCGAATGGAAAACAGTTACCTCTGCCCTTCGATTTTTTTATTTTGAGTCTTGAACCACTCTTTACATGGAACTTCATCTGCGCCTTCTGATTATTAACTTGAGAAGTCCCTAATGATTAGACGATTGAAACTATCAGACATAACAAATTGAACAATAAACTAACAATGTCATACCATATTTAATACATTAGCAAAGTCGCTACTTCAATTTGATCGCATGATGTATAGAATTAGGGGTTGCACAAAAATTCTCACTATTGTACTTTTCATGCAAATCAAATTAACTAAGTACGTGCATTTCATGTAATAATAGATAAATTAGTTAAGGGGAAAGATTGACTTCCATTAAGAATTATCACAAAATACATGCATCGAGCTAAAATGTACTTAAATACGCACACCAAACTCAAATGTTGTTACATGCTTCTTGATTTCCTTAAATTTTGTACCATGTGAACACATCAAGTTCAAATGTCTGATAAATTTCTGAAAGATATACTTAATGACTTGGGACCTAGGAAGCACTGAGACTCCAAAACTTGGTGCATTGTCCGTGTGATCTGCCAGGCACATACCCGACATGATACGTTCATTCAAAATTCGCAGGACATGCCAAAATTGGTGTCATAATCAGTATTTCATCATGTCATAGTTGTAAAGATACACAAGTACCACAAAAAAGCTTATTACGTGGAACTTCATCTGTGCCTTTTTATTACTAATTTGTGCAATGTCCGTGTGGCTTCTGTAATGCACATACCGAACACGATAAGTTCATCCAAAATATGCAGGACACACCATAGTGGGTGTCTTGTCAAAACTGCATCATGTCATAGTTGTGCATTTACAACATAGCTTGTGAAGATACGCAGACCACACGAAAGCTTATTATGTAATAAGAAGCCATGTCAGAGACGATATAATCACAATGTTATGCGATGCAAGCATGATAATGCCGTGTATGTGAAATTGATTCACATCCTACATTGCACGGGCACCCGTACAACCCAACGCGATACATACACAATGACACGAACATGTCGACCGGCGTGTCCATCCTTCCAATATCCTATCAATCTAGGTAGCTTCCAACTACTACATCAAAAAACATTTGATCAAGAACTACTCACCATCCGCAGCAGCCATCTCCACGTCCCCCATCGTGATCAGCCCCGTCTCCAGCGCCTCCTTCTGCTCCTGATAATCGTCAGCAACAACAGCAAAGATCGAATCTTTTTCGATACCCACCAAACGCTAAGCCCTAAAAATCGAAGAATATAAGAGAAAAGCTCACTCTTTTCAGTTTCTTGAGGATCTTCCGCTGGCGCTTGCCGGATATGGCGACCGGAGAGGTCCTCTGCTTCAGCTTGCGCGTGACGGGGTGGCCGTGGGCCTCCCGCTTCTGCTCCTGGATCTTCGCCCTCCTCTTCTTCTGCGTCACGTTGAATTTGGCCATTGCGATGTGACGGGAGCTCTGGAAACCCTAACCCTAATTTTGTTTTCCCCTCTTTTGAGTATGGAGTGGAAGAAGTGGCCAAATCCCTAACCCTATTAAGGGGGTGTTATCGGGTCGGACCGGGTGGATTATTGCTAGTATCTGACCCGTTAGCGTTTTGGACTTTGGTGTCTATTCTCTACAAACAAGAAATTTATAGGCAAATTGTCTTAACTAACCCTATTTTTTTACTTTTATTACGTAAACAACCCCTATATTTTCTAATGGAGAGGGTGGTTTAGAGCATCATTAGTAGTTGGGACTCTCCAATGCAATTTGGAGCCCAAAATTTCAAAAAAAAAAAAAGGTTAATGTAGAATGGGTTGGATTTGTATTTGAATAGTAGGAAATGATAAAGTGAGCTCCGGTCCCAAAAATTGTGTGGTCAAAAATTAATGTAGGGAAAAAATAATATAAAGTTTAGAATCTAGAAAGTTTGGCTCCAAATTGGAACTTACTATTCTACAGAACGAGTTTCTACAATCTAGAATCTAGAAATTGGGAGGCCCAACCCTTAGCACCCATGGATGGGTTGGGACCGAAATTGTAGAAATTGGGACTAGGGATGAGACTTATTATTCTACAAAATGAGCTCCTACATTCTAAATCTAGAATCTAGAAAATGGGATGGGCCTTACTAATGATGCTCTTAGTGTAATATTTTTGGAATAGGAATATTCTCTGTAATACTTATGAAATACAGGAGGTCACTAAATTTATTTTTAAATTTATATTAGAAAAAAATTAATATTTTGTTTTACATATATAACCGCCTTCAAGTGTAGGTTAATCAAGATACAATCTAAACGTCTTCCAATATCTCCTCACTCGCCCGTATCTTAACCCATTCGCTCGTTCAATACGTATCTCAACCCCTTCCCTTGTTCTATATAAACTACTGGCTAAACTCTATAAATTTTCATTCCCTCTCTCCATCACTCGTCCAACAGAAGCACCATGCTTACATATTTTTTAGGATTGGATCCCTATTTGAGTTGTATGATTCGTATGGACATTGACCTTGATGTTGAAGGACCATGCTTACATATTTTCGAGGATTGGATTCTATCTATCAAAAGCTAACTGAATGTTTGTGCCATATTTCGATTCCGTCGAAACGATAAGTTGTCATTGGATGTGATATCGTACAAGTATAAATTGTACATGTCGTAAACCATTTCAAAATATGGTTGAAGTAGCCAAAAAAAAGGGAAAAAAATTATATAGAAGAAATAATTATATTTATTTAATTATATTCCATCAGCTCACCGATTTCGCTTGCGTTGTGTAATTTTAATTGGCTGTTTTTGAATTTGAATGGTGTCTCTATGTTGTACAATGAAAATAATACAAATACAGTGCTGTAATAAACATAGGTGAGAATTCTAATCCTTCAGTCCGGGAGTTTGCAAAGGCAATGACTTTTCTGCATTCACTTTGTCTTTGGGAAAATTTGCCAGCCAGGTTCTCTTCTTCCTCCAGTTTAGGTTAGTTTCCTGAATGATATTCCATAATGTTACTTGTAGCAGGTTTTAGAAGAGCAATAAACTTGCTAACAGACAAATATTTTGAGAAAAAAATCATATATTAGATGTTATACTCTCGGATAATGCATTTTTTGGGACTAATTAGCATTTAGATTAGTTTAACCCCTGACATTTCCAACTGGAAAGTTTGGACCATAGATTTTTATTTTTGGTTTCTTTTTTTTTTAACAATACACCCTCTTTTTCCACATGTGTTGGTTATTGCCCTTGTACTCATGTTGAAAGTATAATGGAAAAAAAAATTCAGGGTTCAAAATTTTCAATTGGACCTATCTAAAACTTTAAGCTAGAACACGGTCTAAACGATATCTTCCCCTCGGTAATATTTCAGGGTCCAAACTTTCCAAAAATAAAAATTCGGGTCCAAAATTTCCAAGTTAAGTTGCATCAATCCAACCATTGGTAATATCTCAACTATGTCTCAACTAAGCAACATTAGCTGTTTAAGCTATATTTGCATGCAAACTTAATTGTGAAATGGCATACTCACAAAAAGAAATAAGGAGAGAGAAAGGAACGAAAAGAAAGAAAAAGACACTACCAACATCATAGTTAAGTTTCTCTACAATGAACTTGACAATTGAGCAATTATAGACAACCCAAAAAACATAGATACATAACAAATCAAGTCATTGAATTCTCATCCAACACAATTTAATAGCCCATAGCCCTTGATCTTGCAAATTGGAATAGTTAGAAACCGGAGTGATGCGAGCTTGGGTAGAAAATCTCGTACTATCAACTTTGGTTTGACCTTAGGATTGGGGTCAGTGTTGATATTATTGTTTAGGAACGGTGATTCCAATATTGACATTGGCTTTAGCCTGGAGAGATGTAACTCCACTTTTCCCATTATAGTGGAATTTAAATTTTTAATAATAATACTTCATTTTTCCTATAAATATATGCTTTATGAATATTTTGGAGGGAAAGAATTTGGAGCATGAATATTTTCTAATTTTCAAAAGTTGGTTACAACTAATTTGAGTGGTCCCCATTCATTTTTGAAATGTTATAACTAATTTTCCTGAAATACTACAATTGTGAAAAGGGAAAGGGGGATAGTGAAAAATTTTAGTGTGTGGAAGGGCTGATTTATAAATTTGGTTGAGTGGAGGGGTTTTTATGCAAAAGTACAATTTTTCTATTTTATCAAAACAAGGAAGAGAGAGAGTGAACCATTCACTACTCTCGTCCTCTTTTTCCAGAGTTTAATTTTCTCTGCTCGATCAATAAGCTCGGCGACCATGCGGCGACGGACTCGATTTCCGGCGACAGACGACTTCTGCCGGCGGCGCTCGACAGCACGGACCTCCTCTGACAGTACTTCCACAGCGGACGACTCAGGTCAGACTCCTCACTCTCCCGGCGACCGAGCCACTGTAAGAGAACCACTATCTCGGCGGTGGGGCGGAGCGATCGGTGTCCGACGACTTTCTCAAGGATAGCGGCGATGGCGAGCTTCGTGACAACATCGCCTCCAGTAGTTGATCTAGATCTGTTCTTCTCGGAGCTCTTCGACGAGTTCGCCACTTCGACTCCAGCCACGACGACGATGACGAGGTCATGGTAAGTCGATCTCGAATTTATGTTCAGAATTGTACTATTTGCAATATTCTTGATGATCGATCGATGGTTCCGATTGGGAACTTGCAGTATGACGACCGGTCGAGACATCAATGATCGATTGGGAAGAGGCTAGGAATTGGAAATTCGTAGCTGTTGTGGGTATTCTCTTTGATGTTCTTGGTTTCTCGGATGTTCGTGAGAAGGGATTCAATGTTGCTGATGTGGGAAACCTGTTTGTTGGAATGCTGCAGAAGGACTCAAGCTTGCAACTGGACACGAAGTAGATCGTATCCGACCACTTAAGATCGTGTCATCCATTTCAGATCAGTTTCATTACATCCAGGTAATCTCCTGTCACGACTCGCACCCGGATATACGGATACGAATACGTGGGCCACGCCCAGCCTACGCCGCAGTATCGACGGTAGAACGCTGTCTAATATCCAATAAATATACACTACATCTAGAAGGTCCATGAACTACAGATGTACTCAATCACAACCCAACATCTAAAGAAGATAAGACAGGAAAGATAACTAAGGCACAAGAATAATAGAAACTACTATAAGGAATCATAAGACAGGAAAATAAAGAAGAAAAAATAAGACAAACTAAGGGTAACTACCAGGCAACTCACATAGAAAATAGTGAGATCCACCTCAGCTAGCAACATCATGAAGTCCAATAATGGTATAACAACTCCTAAAATATTGTCAACGTATCCAGTCAGAATGGAAACGAGTACATAAACTAACAACAGTTTTATAGTATTGACAAATGCTGTAAGAGACAATCATAATGGAATACAAGATGATATATTAAGATTGTAAGTAAAACATGACATATAAACTGGAAATTATGTCAAGGTGAATCACGCAGGAAAAGTAAGCTGAACTGTAATATGTAACTGATGTAATAAATGTAAAATGTGCCTCGAATATTATAGCATAATGTGATCGGTATGGGTCAAGATCAGGCTTCCAGTCGACCGGCTACAAGTACGTGGACTCGGCCCGGCCGGGATGGCAAGCTATGGAGCAAGTAGTAGCACAGGTCAGGCTATACCCATCGTGAGGTGAGGGTATAGCTATGATACAAGTAGTAACTCAACATGGACATTGATCACACTATCTATAAAATTCCCCATTCCCCGAATAGTATACGGATCCGGACATAGCACGTCATGGCACGAGATTCCCTAAGAAGGTAGCTACTCCTTCTCAGGAATCGGTGTCAATACAAGTACAAGAACAAGATCGAGCAAGTACCAGTATCCCAAGAAAATCCAAGAATGACATCTCATGACAGGAATCCGGTATATACTAGTCCGTGCACCATCGTGACGAGAATCAAGTAAACACTATAACTGAATCAGATACAGAAAATATCAAGACAAGGAACTACTGTCAGAGAATATACTCGCCTGTGATGTGATGGATAAGTCGACCGAGTCCAAGAATAGTGCCTCGAGGACCTATAGATGGAGTACTGTATCAATATAAGAGTTTGGAAGTAAAATCAAGTCATACTAAGTCAAACTAGGTCAAGGAAAGTCAAAGCAAGTCAAACTATGTCAATCTAAGTCAAGGGTTGACTTACAGTTGACTTTTGGTCAACTGGTCAACTCTAGTCAATTCTGGGTCAAACTAGGCTAATGTTGACTAACAGTTGACCTTTGGATCAACTGGTCAACTCTGGTCAAGTTCTAGATATTTCTAGGCCAAGTGTTGACTGATAGTTGACCTTTGGTCAAAGCAGTCAAACTTGGTCAACCGAGGTCGAAACTAGCCTAAGCACACTATCCCTAATATTAACCTACCAAGATACCATATATCTTGGTCAAACAGGATCACTCAAATTTAAGAATTAAAATATCAAGTTGTACCTCGTTATTCGTACATCGAAACCTACGACACGCAAATCGAGATAAGATAATCAACAATAAGGTTAATAATCTTATAACAGTGATCCACATGATCATCTTGCCAATTTTAGCGATGTGAGATCACTGGAATCGACTGATCTCAGTTTCGTTGTACTAATTCCGAAATACGAACTAAATAAGAATTAATTATAATAAAAGGTAATACACAGAGAAATATCTACAAACATTGTCAGATGATAAAACAAACATCACCAACGTGTCCAGAATGGTCAAATCAGCTAGGATAGCCCATCCATAAGTCCAATTTGGACACAGGGGCAAAAATGTAATTTTGGGTCAAAACGGTGTCCGTATCGGACCTGCTTTGTACCGAAAAATGTGCAAGAATACTAGTCCACTCAACCTAACAAATTATATGTCCACGAATCCAGAATGATGATACGAACTCAATGGTATATCCGAAATTGGATTCCGATGACCCGATCTCAGATTGGTCCGTTAACCCGGATATTGGAAACCGATTTGCACGAAAAAACGTGTCGGAGCCAATGTCCTCAAAACTTAGCAAATTATATGTCAACGAGTCCAGAATGACGATACGAACCCAACGGTATATCCAGAATTGGATTCCGATGAGCCGATCTCAAAACGACCCGTTAACCCGGATATTGGTATCCGACTTGCACCGAAATGCGTGTCGAAATCAATGTCCTCAAAACTCAGCAAATTATATGTCAATGAGTTCAGAATGACGATACGAACTCAATGGTAAATCCGAAATTGGATTCCGATGAGCCGGCATCAAAAAGTCCCGTTGACCTCGACTATGGGGCCCACTTTGCACCGAAATGTGTGCCA
Organism: Iris pallida; assembly: GCA_029216955.1. Lineage (NCBI taxonomy): Eukaryota > Viridiplantae > Streptophyta > Magnoliopsida > Asparagales > Iridaceae > Iris > Iris pallida. The sequence goes on from JANAVB010033017.1 coordinate 23,948,159, forward strand.
GGGCCCATGTCCTCCAAATCTAACAAACTTTATATGAAAACATGCCAGAACGACGCCACGAGTCTACTGGTGGTGTCAAAAATTGAATCCGGAGTTCCGGATTCAAAAATAGAATTTTACAACTTGAAAATTACGAATTCGGACGGCCAACTTTGGCGTCGAATTCAACCAATCAACGTGCTCACAATGAAACGAAACTAGAGGGGTAGGAAGAGGGTTATACCATATTCGCATAGGAACAAGTGGCACGCCATACGGAGCTGCGATGGAGGAGATACGAACCGACGAAGTTGGCTCCACAAAACTGTCCAAAAATAACACAATTTAAACGGTCCACTTGGTGGCCGGTTTTGATGTATCAAACGATAAATTAACGGACGAAAATTGAGGGAAGTGAAGGGGTATATACCGAGATTGTGACGGAGCAAAGAGATCGCTGATCCAACGGTCGGATTTCTCGAAAAATGTGTACGAAGTTGCTACGACGGAACACCATTTCAACTTCGTTTCCGGGCTCGTCACGACGGAAACCCGTGCCAAACGCACGGATCGCCTCCGATACACGTCGGAGAGAGGAGCGAAGGCCATGGGGCCTGCCTGGAGGTGTGTGCCCTGCCAAGGGGGGCCGGCCACGCCGGCGGCGGCGGCGCTGCACTGCCGGCCAAGGGCGCACGGCTGTTTAAGCTGCAGTTGCAGCAGCTGCTGCTGGCCGCGGTTGTCGGCCAGCTAGGCGCGCGTCGGCGCGGTGCTCAACGGCGGGTCGAGGGTGGTGGTCACGGTGGTGTTGGTGATGGAGTGGTGTTGATAGGGGTGGTGGTGGTGTATGAAGAAGAAGAAGATGATGATGAGGGGAGCCTCCGGCCATGGGGAGGAGGAGCTCAGCCATGGGCTGGTGGTCGACCGGCTATGGGTCGGCTGTGGGGGAGCTCGGGTGGTGATGGGGTTGCTGTTGGAAATAATGAGAGTGGGAGAGAGAGGAAGAGAATTAATTTGTGTGTGAGTGTGTGTGAGTAAATAATAAGAGAGGGAGAGTGAGAATGATAGAGAAAATAGAGAGAGAGAAAGGAGGGTGTCGGCCACATGGGGGGGTTGTCCTGATGGGAGAGGGGAGAGAGAGAGGGCAGGAGAGATTATATTAAAAGAAGAGAGAGAATTAATATATATATATATATATATATATATATATATATATATATATATATATATATATATATATATATATATATATATATATATATATATATATATATATATATATATATATATTTATATTTTTTTTTATTTTTTTTATTTTTTATATATATATATATATTTTATATATATATATATATATATATATATATATATATATATATATATATATATATATATATATATATATATAAGATAAAGGAAATGAGATATTTATATATATATAGATATTTTGAGTAGAGAAAAAAGAAGAAAATATCAGTAGGGTGTATGGGCATGATAGGGCATACACCAAATTGGATTGGGTGTTGGGCCAAGTTTGGACAAGCTTGGGGCCAAGATTTAATTAAAATAATAAATTTAAACTATTAAAAAATCACGGATGAAATGGGAGCACAAGAGAGATCAATTCGGTGGCACACAAGTGGCACGTGTATAGTAGACTCAAAACAGGCCAGGATCATATATTGGATCGACTGGATTGGACCGATGTCGGGTCCCGAAATTAAATTGGAAGCCATGTCACAAATTACGGTGGATAATTAATTGGCCTAAATTGACCCAAAAGTTGTGCGAAGAAATGAAGCACAAGATGGTGTGTCTGAGTAGGACACGAAGGTCATGGGTGAAGAGTGTCTCGAGTAGATCATGCATGAGAAGTTAGTTTCAAGGAAAAGACTAGTTTGGTGCTCCTAAATTAAAAGTCATGGTAACGTGCATATGATGATCAAGGAAAAGAGTGGGAATTCAATTAACAATTAAATGGTCTAAATTGACCCGAACTTGTGCGAAGCAAAAAGAGTACAAGGAAACAAGTTCAAGTGGGACACGAAAATCAATGTGAAAATAATCTCGTCTACTACAAACTTCAAGAAGGAAGTTTCCAGAGACTGGCATCCCTGATGCTCTAGAATTTCAAGTCACGGTAAAGAGCATTTAATGATCAAAATTAATTAAATAAAATAAATTATCGAGAATAAATTATTTAGAAAATTTGAAAATAAATCTCGAAAATTCAGGGAGCTTTACATCCTACCCACCTTATAAAAATTTTGTCCTCGAAATTAAAGGTTGGTAGTGGGGTTAAAACATGATAGAAGATTTAAGCAATATTTTAGGCACGATCCAAGAATGACGAGTTTTGCACGATCAAGATAATCAATTTAAAATTGTTCAGGCAAGATGATGGATTTGGCACGATAGAATAATGATATGAACAAAATCATATGTGCATGATTTCAGAAATAGTCAAGTCATTGGGGCACGATTTTAGAGACGATTAGGAGAATCGGAGATATAAATGAAGTTCAAGTACGGGATGATCTGTAGGACTTAGGTTGATGGAAATCAACCCGAAAGTCGCATAGGCCCGATCAAGATAAAAAGCTAACCATGACCAAAATAAGGTTTGGCATGGTTGAGATGAAATTTCAAACACAACAACGTCGAAGTCAAGGTCTTATAGACCCGATCAAGGATTAAGGAGTATGATTAATAAAATCATGAAATACGATCCAAGTTCGAATGTGATTAAAATTGGAAATAGTCTAAGTTCACTTAGCACGATTTAGATATGACAATAAAATCAAAACTTGAGCTTCGTCCGGTTACAATCGAGTCAAAACATTAATTAACAGGATTTAGCTCGATGAAATTAGATTTAGGGTTATACATAGGCACGATCAAGACGAAAATGATGTGGTTAGGTATTGTTAGGAATAACAATACTTAGCACAACAGTGATCGAGTATTTAACAACCTGGTCATGAGTGAAATGAAGACTCAAACGCGTTAAAAATTTGTGATGATCAACCACTTAGGCACGATGTAGAGTAGAGCGACAAAAATCGCAACCCTAGTCATGATCATGAATAAAACCTGAGCACGAGTGACTTGTAAGCCCCCTGAATTTTTGAATTTTTTTCGAATTTCCTAAATAATTTATTCTTAATAATTAATTTTGATTTAATTAGTTATTATCATTTAATGCTCTTTACCGTGACTTGGAATTCTAGAGCATCAGGGATGCCAGTCTCTGGAAACTTCCTTCTTGATGTTTGTAGTAGACGAGATTATCTTCACAGTGATATTTTGTGTCCCACTCGAACTTGTTCCCTTGTGCTCTTTTCGCTTCGCGCAAGTTCGGGTCGATTTAGACCATTTAATTATTACCGTAAAACCTGAGTTAATTTCTAATTTAATTTTTGGACCCGACATCGACCCAACCTAGTCGACCCCAAATATGGACATGGCCCATATGAAGCCTACTACCCGCCTGATACTGGTGTCCCATTTATTTGAGCCCCCACATGCTACTTATTTACCCATGATTTTAAATACCTATTTTAATTCAGTTATTGCCTCATGTCCGATTTTGACCCGACCCGGCTCGACCGAACCCGGACCCAAGCTCCATATTGCTCTCTCGTGACTGCCCAAATACCCCACATAAATTTTTTATTTTTCCTATTTTGAAAATATCTATTTCTCTCTCTCTCTCTATGTGTATATATACACATATATATACATATTATATATATATATATATATATATACATATATATACATAATCTTTCTCTCTCATCCTCACCTTACTCTCTCTCTCCTAACTCCCCCTCCATGTGGTCAGCCGACCAATATCTCTTCTCTCTCTCTCTAAATATCTCTCTCACTAAATATCTCCCTCTCTCTCTATATATATAATATATACACACCCACATATTATATATACATATATATATCTCTCTCTCTCTCTCTCATTCTCTCAAAACACAACTCCCCTCACTTTATACCTCACAGCACCCCCCCACTTGCTGTACGAGAAGACCCCCTCTCCCTACTTCTCTTTCTCTCTCTTCCCCACATAATATCTCTTATTACTCTCTCTTTCTCCCACTCTATTCTTTTGTCTCCACACAAAAACACACATACAATACCAACATCACTTCTTCAACCCGAGCTCGGCCACCACCAGCCCACCCTGGCCGGACCTCCTCTGCCGTGGCCAAGCGCCGTCGGCCACCACCTCCATTTCCGAACTCCCCTCCTCCTTCTTCTTCACTTCTCATCATCATCCACACCACCACCAAGCCAACACCACCACCTCCATCACCACCCTAGACCGCCGCCCCCGCCGCGCCAGGCCGTGTGCCATCGTGCGCCTGACTGACCAGCAGCGCAGCCAGCAGCAGTAGCTGCAACTGCAGCACAGCCGCGCGCCCCCCTTGGCCGCGCGCGCACGGGCGGTGCAGCGCCGCCGCCGGCCGCACACCGGCGTGGACGACCTCCCACATGGCCGGGTGCACCCCTGGGGTAGGCCCCATGGCGGCCAACGTCCCCCGGGACGCGCCGTCTAGGCGATTTCAGCGTTTTTCCCGGAGTTCCGTCGACGCGCGTACGGAGAAATTCCAGAATTCGTGTTCCGTCGCAGCGACTTTGCATGCATTTTCTGGGAGATCCGACCGTTGGATCGGCGAACTCCTTGCTCCGTCTCAATCTCGGTATATCCCTCTTCACCTCTGTTAAATTTCACCCGTTAATTTTGTCGTTTGATACATCAAAACCGGCCACCAAGTTGACGTTTTAATTTGTACTGTTTTTGGACAGTTTTGCGACGCCAACTTCGCGGGTTCGTATCTCCTCCTTCGCAGCTCCGTCTGGCGTGCTACTAGTTCCTATGCGAAGCTGTTATAACCCTCTTCCTGCACCCTTTAGATTTCATTTTAGTTTGAGCTTGTTAGGTCGGTCGAATTCGACGCCAAAGTTGGCCATTCGAATTCTTAGTGTTGCACTTGTAAAATTCTATTTTTGAACCCGGGACTCCGGATTCAATTTCTGACACCACAAGTAGACTCGTGGCGTCGTTCTGGCCTGTTTTCATATAACGTTTGCTTGATTTGGAGAACGTGGGCCCTGGCACGCATTTCGGTGCAAAGCGGGTCCCACTTTCTGAGTCAACGAGACTTTTTGACGCCGGCTCATCGGAATCCAATTCTGGATATACCGTTGAGTTCGTATTGTCATTCTGGACTTGTTGACATATAATTTGCTGAGTTTTGAGGACATTAGCTCCGACACACTTTTCCGTGCAAATCGGAAATTCAATGTCCTGGTCAATGGACCAATTTGAGATCGGGTCAACGGAATCCAATTCTGGATATACCGTTGGGTTCGTATCGTCATTCTGGATTTGTGGACATATAATTTGTTAGGTTTTGTGCACTTTTATTTCGGCACGTTTTTCGGTGCAAAGTGTGTCCAACGACGGACATTATTTTGGCCCGAAATTATCGTTTTGCCTCTGTGTCCAAATTAGACTTTTGGACAGGCTATCCTAGCTGATTTGACCATTCTGGACACGTTGGTGATGTTAGTTTCATCATCCGACAACATCTGTAGATTTCTTCCCATTTTGTGTCATCCTATTATTATAATATTTTCTCCTTTTGGGTTGTTTTAGAGACCCGTCGATTTTAGTAATTTCTAAATCACTAAAATTCATGTGTTGACCCTGTAGATGTTTGTAGAGACTAGCTTTGACCCAGTTTAACCATGGTTGACTACTTTGACTGAACGTCGAAGTAGAGTCAACATTTGACCTAAGTTAGACTAGTTTTGACCTTGGTTGACCACAGTTGACTATTTTTTGACCAAAGTCAACCGGAAGTCAACCGTAGCCTAGGATTGACTAAAACTTGACCGAAGTTGACCAGTTGACCCAAAGTCAACTGTTAGTCAACGTTAGTCAAGTTTGACCTAGAGTTGACCTAGGGTTGACCAGAGTTGACCAGTTGACCAAAAGTCAACTGTAAGTCGACCATTGACTTAGATTGATTTAGTTTGACTTGCCTTGACCTAGTTTGACTTAGTATGACTTGATTTACTTCCAAACCCTTATATTGATACAGTATTCCACCTATAGGTCCTCGAGGCACTGTTCTTGGACCAGTTGACATATTCCACCAGATCACAGGCGAGTACATTCTCTGATAATATTTCTGGTTTATGATATCGTCTATGTTTCTTGTATTTAGTGTAGATACCCTTGTTCTCTTGACACATTGTTCACACGGATTGGTATTTCCCTGGATCCCGTCATGAGATATTATTCCTCGCTTTCCTTGGTATATCTTGTGCAAGTCTTTCTTGTTCCTTGTGCATTGTATAAACACGATTCCTGCGAAGGCTAGCTACCCTCTCGGAGAATCGCGTGTCATGATGTGTCATGGTTGGATCCACTATACTAGTCGGGGATGGGGAGTATTAGTGTAGATGTGTGGTCATTATCCACCTTGTTATTCTTGTAGACCTTGTGAGTGTTAATCATACACCTCACGTATGATTAACCAGGCCAGTAGACCTTGTGCAAGACCCAAGCCGGCCACATGTTGAAACTAGTACTCACACACTTAGATAGATGATTCTTGATTCTTGTACATGCCATGATTAGTTTTACTTGCCTTGTTCTAGCTCTAGATTACAGTATACCTTGCCATGATACTCACATGTATATTTCATGATTTCTTGTATATTCTCTCTATTTACTGCTACATGTTCAATATCGTCTAATTAGAACTGTTATTTGAGATTTGTGCTCGTTCCATCCTGACTGGATATGTTGACAAAATTTTAGGAGTAGTTGTGCCCTCAGTTTTTGGACTTCATGATGTTGCTAGCTGAGGTGGATCTCACTATTCTTCTATGTGAGTTGCCTGGTAGTTATCTTTAGTTAGTTTTATTGTTCATTCTTTATTTTTCTGTCTTATGATCCTTGTAGATTATAGTTGTTCTAGTGATATCGTTATTATTTCTTGTCTTATCTTCCTTAGCTTTCGTGATGTGACATGAGTACATTTCTAGTTATGGATCCTTAGATGTTGTAGTTAGTATAGTATACTTGACAGCATTTTACCGCCGATACCGCGGCGTAGGCTGGGCGTGGCCCACGTATTCGTACCCGTATATCCGGGTACGGGTCGTGACATGACTAGAGAATCAAAATTTAAGTACGAAGGAGATCTATTTCGACATAGTCGGTTAGGGTTCAAGATTTTTAGCACGACTTGAGGGTTAAGATTATCAAGATCATGAAAATCAAAGTCGGATAGTCATGATCTAAAACAGGGCTAAGAGAAGCAAATGGAGAGAAAAATTTGAGTATAGCACGATTGAGAGATAGATTTGATAGAAATCAGATTATAGGTCACATAAGCACGATCAAGATCCAAGTTCAGTTGTGAAAGACGATAAAATCATGAATTCAAATTCAAGGTACTAAAGCACAATTTAGGAAGGAACCCAAGTCAATTTGGCACGGTAGAAAGTCAAACATGTTTAATTCTAACACGACTAATTTCGTAGTCACACTAGTTAGTCGTGATTGAAAGTCAAAAATTTTAGAAACGAGTTTGAGGCGAGATAAAATGTATAATTATGATCGTTAAAATCACGATCAAATGATTCAAGTTGGCTTAGTCACGCCAGGTCATCTGGGTATGACTAAGCACAAGGAATTTGGATGAAATCAGGAAGTGAAATCAAGGTCGAAAAGAGTTTAGACACGAGTGTACAAAATTCAAACATGATCAAAATCGGAAGTCAATGTACGAGGGTTAATAGCATTGAAATCCAACCACGATAAAGAAATTTGTCTCAATACGATCTAAGTTGATCAACTTTCGAGTAAATCAGAATTTGGGCAAGATGGAGAATAAGATCAACGAAGGCTGGGCACGAGAATCCAAGGATGAAAATCCAAGTCACAAAGGAATTTGAAGTCATCTAGAGTTTAGTCAGCAATCAAGACTCTTTGGCACGATAAACAAGACGACCAAAATTGACTGGTCAAAATCAGAGAAGATCAAATCTTACGATATTGAATTTTAGAAACTGTTCAAGGATAAGGAATTGAATTTCTTCTGTTAGGGAAGAAACCCAAATGTAGGATTGTAGAAGAAAGTCGGGGTAATCATCTCGCTCTGCTTCGACTACTACCAAGATCCAACGTCTACTCCGAACCAGATGATTACGATACTTCCTCGACTTTTTCCAAGATAAAAAGATACAAGAGCTCAAAAAGATTTCAAAATATAGATGACAGAAGTAGATACGAGATAGTTGATTGGTGTAATCAAGACATAGCTAAACAAGGCAAAGAAAATGACGGTAGATGAAAAAATTATCATGCGATAGGAGAGAAAATAATGATAAACAAGAAATAATGGTAGAAATTATCTTGCTCAATTGGTAAAAGAAGTGAATCAACTTAAGATACATGATAACCATACACGTCTATCCAGAATCATGTTGCCAGAATTTTCGTCATGCCAGTAAGCATAGCTGCAATAAACGATAGAGTCCATAACTAAGGTATACACCCTATAATCATGTCATCTAGATTTCTTACCATGCCAACCGGTATATGGCTGCAAGAGAATCTAAATGCCATAACTAGGATAGTATATCCAAAATCAGGCTCCATGTCCTTGTCAGGCTAGCTAATATGACTGCGATAAATTCTAAACTCCATAAATAAAGTAGACTTTTATCGTTCTCATCGTCTCCATCAAATATGTTTATCAGAATATCTTAACTCAATCCAGAGAAACTTATCTTCAAACAAAATCAAAATCGAAGTCAACAACGAACATCAAGAATTCAAAATTTTCAACAACGAATCAAGGATAAGTAGATGGAAACTAGCGGAAACAGATCCCGATGTAGAGTTTAGAAGAAAATTCTCAGGAGATACTATCTAGGTCAAGATAAAAGGAAATCATTGGAATATAATCTAAAACAATCTCAACCTGATATGAGACTAGCAAATCATATTCTCGTCTCAACCTAGAAGATATATAAGTTCAACTTATACCTTCTCTCTGGGGTCCACAAACTCATTCCAAGAAGAATAAAGTTGATAACGGACAGATGTTTCAGAAATCAGGACAGACAGAAACAAATGGGAAAAGTTTCGAAAAGTTCGAAATAAGATTCCCAGGGGTCATCCCTAAAATCTACCAAGAGTTCCTAATATGTGACTGAGTACCAAATTCCTAAAATATTCTATGACTCAACCTTAATCCTAGGGCAGGCTCGCAGTAGTACAGAAAAGCTCAAGTACTACCACGACTTCGTATTAATTGCAAAGACTGACCTGCATGGGCCACCACTAAAAATGTGTCAAGACCCGCACCCGGATATACGGATACGAATACGTGGGCCACGCCCAGCCTATGCCGCATTATCGGCGATAGAACGTTGTCTAGTACCCAATAAATATACACTACATCTAGAAGGTCCATGAACTACAAATGTACTCAATCACAACACAACATCTAAAGAAGATAAGACAGGAAAGATAACTAAGGCACAAGAATAATAGAAACTACTATAAGGAATCATAAGACAGAAAAATAAAGAAGAAAAAATAAGACAAACTAAGGGTAACTACCAGGCAACTCACATAAAAAATAGTGAGATCCACCTCAGCTAGCAACATCATGAAGTCCAATAATGGTATAATAACTCCTAAAATATTGTCAACGTATCCAGTCAGGATGGGAACGAGTACATAAACTAACAACAGTTTTATAGTATTGACAAATGCTGTAAGAGACAATCATAATGGAATACAAGATGATATATCAAGACTGTAAGTAAAACATGACATATAAACTGGAAATTATGTCAAGGTGAATCACGCAGGAAAAGTAAGCTGAACTGTATATGTAACTGATGTAATAAATGTAAAATGTGCCTCGAATATTATAGCATAATGTAATCGGTATGGGTCAAGATCAGGCTTCCAGCCGACCGGCTACAAGTACGTGGACTCGGCCCGGCCGGGATGGCAAGCTATGGAGCAAGTAGTAGCACAGGTCAGGCTATACCCATCATGAGGTGAGGGTATAGCTATGATACAAGTAGTAACTCAAGATGGGCATTGATCACACTATCTATAAAATTCCCCATTCTCCGAATAGTATACGGATCCGGACATAGCACATCATGGCACGAGATTCCCTAAGAAGGTAGCTACTCCTTCTCAGGAATCGGTGTCAATACAAGTACAAAAACAAGATCGAGCAAGTACCAGTATCCCAAAAAAATCCAAGAATGACATCTCATGACAGGAATCCGGTATATACTAGTCCGTGCACCATCGTGACGAGAATCAAGTAAACACTATAACTGAATCGGATACAGAAAATATCAAGACAAAGAACTACTATCAGAGAATGTACTCGCCTGTGATGTGATGGATAAGTCGACCGAGTCCAAGAACAGTGCCTCGAGGACCTATAGATGGAGTACTGTATCAATATAAGGGTTTGGAAGTAAAATCAAGTCATACTAAGTCAAACTAGGTCAAGGAAAGTCAAAGCAAGTCAAACTATGTCAATCTAAGTCAAAGGTTGACTTACAGTTGACTTTTGGTCAACTGGTCAACTCTAATCAACTCTGGGTCAAACTAGGCTAATGTTGACTAACAGTTGACCTTTGGATCAACTGGTCAACTCTGGTCAAGTTCTAGATATTTCTAGGCCAAGTATTGACTGATAGTTGACTTTTGGTCAAAGCAGTCAAACTTGGTGAACCGAGGTCAAAACTGGCATAAGCACACTATCCCTAATATTAACCTACCAAGATACCATATATCTTGGTCAAACAGGATCACTCTAATTTAGGAATTAAAATATCAAGTTGTACCTTGTTATTCGTACATCGAAACTTACGACACGCAAATCGAGATAAGATAATCAACAGTAAGGTTAATAATCTTATCACAGTGATCCACATAATCATCTTACCAATTTCAGCGATGTGAGATCACTGGAATCGACTGATCTCAGTTTCGTTGTACTAATTCCGAAATACGAACTAAATAAGAATTAATTATAATAAAAGGTAATACACAGAGAAATATCTACAAACATTGTCGGATGATAAAACAAACATCACCAACGTGTCCAGAATGGTCAAATCAGCTAGGATAGCCTATCCATAAGTCTAATTTGGATACAGGGGCAAAAAGGTAATTTCGGGTCAAAACGGTGTCCGTATCGGACCTCTTTGCACCAAAAAACGTGCAAGAATAATAGTCCACTAAACCTAACAAATTATATGTCCACGAATCCAGAATGATGATACGAACTCGACGGTATATCCGAAATTGGATTCCGATGACCCGATCTCAGATTGGTCCGTTGACCCGAATATTGGAAACCGACTTGTACCGAAATGCGTGTCGGAACCAATATCCTCAAAACTCAGTAAATTATATGTCAACGAGTCCAGAATGACGATACGAACTCAATGGTATATCCGGAATTGGATTTCGATTAGGGGTGGGCATACGGTTCGAGGACCCGCGATTCCGACCCGGTCCGAACCGTATAATAGTCAAACGGGCCGGTTCTTAAAATTTTAAATGTAAACGGGACAGGGCGGGGCGGATCGTGTCATACTAACGGTTCGGGGCGGGTCATCATTTGCAAACAAACGGGGCCCCGGCCCGGCCCGTTTGTAGGGATAGAATAATAATTTTACTTAAATTCCTAAACTAAAAAGTAAAATGTAAAACCTACACCATGTTACTAAAAGACCTAACCCAAATATTTCTCTTCTCATATGTAATACTGAGAATGGAAAGTGATTTTTGTATAAAGTAATTTTTGAAGTCTGGTATAGTATTGGATAGGACTAGTTTTGTATATATTAAAAAAAATGTACATGACCCGTTTGGACCCGCGGGTTGTCCCTGATTGGACCCGTTTCAAACGGGCCGGGTCCAATTCGGTTCCAAAGAATTTTAGGCCCGCCCCGCCCCGCCCCGTCAAAAAATGGGTCCGATTCGGATCTATAGATTTTGGGCCCGACCCGACCCGTGCCCACCCCTAATTCCGATGAGCCGGCGTCAAAAAGTCCCGTTGACCCGGACTGTGGGATCCGCTTTGCACCGAAATGTGTGCCAGGGTTCACATCCTCCAAATCTAACAAACTTTATATGAAAATATGCCAGAACGACGCCACGAGTCTACTGGTGGTGTCAGAAATTGAATTCGGAGTCCCGGGTTCAAAAATAAAATTTTACAACTTGGAAATTACGAATTCGGACGACCAACTTTGACGTCGAATTCAACCAATCAAACATGCTCACAATGAAACGAAACTAGAGGAGTAGGAAGAGGGTTATACCAGCTTCGTATAAGAACCAGTGGTACGCCAGACGGAGCTGCAATAGAGGAGATACGAACCGACGAAGTTGGCTTCGCAAAATTGTCCAAAAATAACACAATTTAAACGGTCCACTTGGTGGCCGGTTTTGATGTATCAAACGATAAAATTAACAGACAAAAATTGAGGGGGGTGAAGGGGTATATACCGAGATTGTGACGGAGCAAAGAGATCGCCGATCCAACGGTCGGATTTTTTCGAAAAACGTGTACGAAGTCGCTACGACGGAATGCCATTTCGACTTCGTTTTCGGGCTCGTCACGACGGGAACCCGTGCCAAACGCACGGATCGTCTCTGATACACGTCGGAAAGAGGAGCAAAGGCCGCGGGGCCTGCCTTGGGGTGTGCGCCCGGCCAAGGGGGCCGGCCACGGCGGCCACGGCGGCCACGCCGGCGGCGGCGGCGCTGCACTGCCGGCCAGGGGCGTGCGACTGTTTAAGTTGTTGCTGCTGGCCGTGGTTGCCGGCCAGCTAGGCGCGCGGCAGCGTGGTGCTCGACGGCGGGTCGAGGGTGGTGGTCACGATGGTGTTGGTGATGGAGTGGTGTTGATGGGGGTGGTGGTGTTGTGTGAAGAAGAAGAAGATGATGATGAGGGGGTACCTACGGCCATGGGGAGGAGGAGCTCAGCCATGGGCTGGTGGTCGACCGGCTATGGGTCGGCTGTGGGGGAGCTCGGGTGGTGATGGGGTTGCGGTTGGAAATAATGAGAGTGGGAGAGAGAGGAAAAGAATTAATTTGTGTGTGAGTGTGTGTGAGTAAATAATGAGAGATGGAGAGTGAGAATGAGAGAGAAAATAGAGAGAGAGAAAGGGGGTGTCGGCCATATGGGGGGGTTGTCCTGATGGGAGAGGGGAGAGAGAGAGAGGGAGAGATTATATTAAAAGAAGAGAGAGAATTAATATATATATATATATATATATATATATATATATAAAAGATAAAGGAAATAAGATATTTATATATATAGAGAGATATTTTGAGTAGAGGAAAAAAAAGAAAATATCAGTAGGGTGTATGGGCTGTCATGATAGGGCATACACCAAATTAGATTGGGTGTTGGACCACGTTTGGACAAGCTTGGGGCCAAGATTTAATTAAAATAATAAATTTAAACTATTAAAAAATTACAGATGAAATGGGAGCACAAGAGAGATCAATTCGGTGGCACGCAAGTGGCACGTGCATAGTAGACTCAAAACAGGCCAGGGCCATATATTGGGTTGACTGGATTGGACCGATGTCGGGTCCCGAAATTAAATTGGAAGCCATGTCACAAATTACGGTGGATAATTAATTGGCCTAAATTGACCCAAAAGTTGTGCGAAGAAATGAAGCACAAGATGGTGTGTCTGAGTGGGACACGAAGGTCATGGGTGAAGAGTGTCTCGAGTAGATGAGAAGTTGGTTTCAAGGAAAAGACTAGTCTGGTGCTCCTAAATTAAAAGTCATGGTAACGTACATATGATGATCAAGGAAAAGAGTGGAAATTCAATTAATAATTAAATGGTCTAAATTGACCCGAACTTGCGCGAAGCAAAAAGAGTACAAGGGAACAAGTTCGAGTGGGACACTAAATATCAATGTGAAGATAATCTCGTCTACTACAAACTTCAAAAAGAAAGTTTCCAGAGACTGGCATCCCTGATGCTCTAGAATTTCAAGTCACGGTAAAGAGCATTTAATGATCAAAATTAATTAAATAAAATAAATTATCGAGAATAAATTATTTAGAAAATTCGAAAATAAATCCCGAAAATTCATGGGGCTTACATCTCCCCTTCTTAAACATTGCATAATGCTTGTGTTATGTATAGATTTAAGATGTAGTATTGGACGGTTGAATCTTGAATATTGTGGAGTGGTTTGTGTCCAGGGGTAGCTGTGTTCGTGTCCAGATTTGGTTTATGTCCAGTCTTGGAGTACGGTGTGCGTGTCCGAGGGTGATGGTGTGGATATGAATCGGAGTAGGCTGTGCTGAGCTTGGGGTCTGCGGATTAACTACAATTGTTGTTTTCAAATTTGAATTTTTGCTATTAATTAAGTCTGTACTAATCCCTATGTTGAATTTATTACTATTGATTTGTATTTTTTTTCCAACCAAGTATATTATTTTTAGTTTGTACTTTCAATTTATGACTTCTGGGAGTGAAGGATCGGTCTGGGCTTGTATATACATTGTCGAATAAGGTTGTTATCTTTATGTGTTTGGCCAAGAACAGTGAGTTGGGTTTTGAATGAATTAGCTTAGTTCAATTTGTCAACTAATGCATTATGCTTTATTTCTATTCTGCAATTTTGATGTGGTTGTTATACTTTAAATTGGATTTAGGTACGTGGGAGAGAGCAGTATTGGATGGAAGATTGGGCTGCTGTGTGGTTGTTTGAATTCAAGGTAGATTTGACCAGTAGAGTTTAGTTTAGCAATGGGCTTGATGATTGGATTGCTGAATCCAGAAGAATTAAAGTGTAGCAGCAATAGGGAGGTTAAACTGAATGTTGGGTCAATGTGTGGGCACAGGTGGTCAGTTCCTGAGTTGAGCTATATCAGTTCAAGTTGGGCCAATATTAAAATGTTATAATGATTTCTATTCCAATCTAATATGTTTGATAAATATTTTAACTAATTACTTAACCACTGACTTTGGGTATAGAACCTTATGAATCTATATAGTTCTATTTTTAAGCCTTTGGGTTGGACCTGCTTGGATTATTATTAGTATTTGTTAAATAGATTCTTGGAAATTTTAGCAATTGAATTATTTAAATAAGATTGTTAATCTCTTGTTAGTGTAAACATCATCTAGAATTAATTAAGTAATAATATATCCATTGTTCTATAGTTAGTTACAAAGTGTGTAAGGCTAGCATAACATTATAAATAATTTATAGTTAGTTTATGGTTAAGAGAAGAGATAGTCAGTTGATTTTATTTAGAACCTAACCGACTTATACACATGCTAGGTGGACAGACAGATCTATTTTCCATTCCTGAGCACCCTAAGCAAGGCAAGTATACTCCTCGAATTTGTTCATTTCTCATGTCTTGCATGTTCATCCATGTATCTCCTTGATTGACACGATGTATCACGGTATTGTCTGTTTTCATATTTCATGTATTACTTGTGTCTGGGAGGAGAAATACTATAGATATGTGATCAAACCCTGTTACTACTCATGTGACTAGCTTGGGTCCCGCACCGTGCACACGGGACCAAAGCCGTACCATTTCATGTTCATTGTATCTACCCAAGCTGATCACAATCTAGATGTATTTCAATATTGCACATGTCAGGATTCAGGTTGTATTTCAGGATTGATGGTTGTTGTCACTCCCCAATCCTGGAATACGTATTTTAATACGTAAACCGATAAATTATATTTACCTTGAATTTATACGATATTTATTATGCAGTATTTCTTCATACATTTCCCAAAAATATTCGACAAAATATTATTTCCTAATTTATTTTCTGCATTTGGGCCTACAGTTTTGGCTCATTTGGGTAACCTATTCTTGGTTCACCAATGGTTCATCATGAACCCTTTGGTTCATCATGAACCCATGGGTCCAAGATCTTTATATATAACTCATCTCATTCTCTCTCCTCTCATTTACTTCCTCTCATTTATTTCCTCCACCAACCAAGGCAAGTACCAACTTGCTCAAGAGATAGATCCATAATTTTGTCAATGATTTCTTACAAAACTATTTGCCAAAACATGTTCTTCTCCTCAATCTATACTAGTTTAGAACTTGGAAATTTCCATTTTGAAGCTTTGATTTTTGTAGATCTAAGTTTTAATCATTTTCGGATTTCCTTGGTCTTGATCTATTTTCGTTGGAGTTTTGTGGGTTTTGATGCTTCCATGTGGAAGAGAATTCCATTTCACCCAAGATGGAACTTTGGAAATCCGGATTTGGAGTTCGGATGGCCAAGTTGTGATATTTTGAAGCTTTGGGCTCAACCATGGTGTTCTTGCTGTTTGGAGAAGACAGAGAGCAGTGTACCGAGCTGCTTAGCTTACACACACTGAGCTGCACATGCTCTTTAGCACTGCGTACGCAGCCTTGAGTACGCTTCCTGTTGGAAGCGTGTCTCCCCTTAAGCCTGCGTGACTTTTCACGTACGCTGCCTTGAGTAAGCCTGCGTGACTTTTCACGTACGCTGCCTTGAGTAAGCCTGCGTGACTTTTCACGTACGTTGCCTTGAGTAAGCCTGCGTGACTTTTCACGTATGCTGCCTTGAGTAAGCCTGCATGACTTTTCACGTACGCTGCCTTGAGTAAGCCTGCGTGATTTTTCATGTACGCTGCCTTGAGTAAGCCTGCGTGACTTTTCACGTACGCTGCCTTGAGTAAGCCTGCGTGACTTTTCACGTACGCTGCCTTGAGTAAGCCTGCGTGACTTTTCACGTACGCTGCCTTGAGTGAACCTGCGTGACTTTTCACGTACGCAGCTCCCCTTGAGCGTGCGTGCTTTTGTGCGTACGCTTTTGATATTTTATCAGATATTATATGCCCATTTTATATCCTTACGCCTTTTGTCCCGAGCATGATATGAGCACTAATGTGACCCCGGAGAACAAAGTGTTCCTACCCGATACATGTACCTGAATGTCCCAGTTCTTGTTCATGCTCGACAAATGACTCGTAACTCCACGTGGCGTATTTGCAATGATGTATTACACTAAGGAGGGCAGCACATGTTGACATACTGATTGACATGGATCCTCTTTGGGGTACTCGTACTAAAGTACGACTTTAGGAGGATAATCATGCAGGTCACAGCATGTGAGTCCAAGATTTCACCTAGGGTTAAATTAGGCAACTAAACATACTAGATGCATGGGGAGGGCAAAATCCCGAGATCGTGTTACACTAGCCGCCTTGAGATATTGTCTTGACGCGCCGGCTGGTCTCCACGGATACTGTGTCATCCGCAACGAACGGATGACTGTATCCGATTAATTCCTGCTATATATTATATGTCTTGGCAAGGTGGCCTTACGAGGGACCTGTGCTCAATGACACCTGTCTATGCGAACCCCTGGGTTGGCTAGCCTTGCTGGAAAGATACGATCTGAGGATTTTGAAATAACATGATGCGAGGATAACCTCGTCCCACTAGAAACTCGTAGACTTGATTGGCCGCAAAAACGACTTGCGTGTATCTTATTACCTTTCATGAATAACTGAGGGAAGCGGACCGTCATGGTACGTGATCCAACCCATGTTCTTATTTGATTGTTGGGTTGGTTATCGTACTATGACAGGCTGTGGACCAAAGTTATGAACGGAAGACTTATTCTGGTTGTGAAGTGCTACTTCTGTGAATGACTGAGGAACATGGTCTATCATGGTACATGATCCAACCCATGTTCTTGTTTGATAGTTGGGTTAGTTATTGTGCTGCGATAGGCTATCGACCGAAGTCACGATCAGGAGATTTTATTATTTATACCTTTTTAACTTATGTGAAAGTTATAGAGTACGACACGTCCCGACTCCATGCGGCACCTTTTGTCCTTGTTTGGTTATAAGGGTGCCATATGAGTTCGAGGATGTTGCGCTACCCTATAATAGTTGCATAAGTATTACTATTATCAATCATTCTATTATCTGGGTTTTTAATCTTAGCTCTTGTGCCCCTTTGGCGGTACTTGCTATTCGGGGCTGACCCCGCTGGTTTTGTTTGGCCAGATCTCGTAGCAGAGCCAGAGGACACGATCTTCCTCCCTGACATCCATGGTGCATACTAGGAGTATGGCGGTTCAGGGACTCGAGTGGGTTTCTTCTCCACCACTCCTGCTCATATTTTGTGCGGCATTTAGCCACCGGCACCTGTTAGCCGGATTACATGATATTTTGTGTCAGTACAGAATTGTAAATAAACAGACTGCAGCTGTGTATAATTTTGTACTCCTGACTCTCTGAGATAGCTAAATTATAAAGCTAGTCTCTCATGATCATTTTGATGAAGCGTCAGGGACGCCTTACTGCTTTATCTTTAATGTTCATTTAATTGCTGATGTGACTTGATTGATTGAGACATAGAACTCTGTGGGACCATAGGAGACTTGATTGTAGCATGTACCCCCTAGTCTCTCGACAGCCACGATCGCCGTATGACGTTACGTACCTGTCACGCCCCAGTACCGGAATACTGAGACAGACTAGGCCAGCTACACCGTATGAGGTATATAAACGTCATACGGCGATCGTGGCTGTCAAGAGACTAGGGGGTGCATGCTACAATCAGGTCTCCTATGGTCCCACAGAGCATCTATGTCTCAATCAATCAAAATAAGAAGTAGTAAATAATGATCATATAAGACAAAGCAGTAATGCGTCCCCGACGCTTCATCAAAATGATTTATGAGTCTAGCTATACAAAATGATGAGCTAGTTGTCACCCCCAGCTTTCAAATTAGGGGTATTTTTGTCATTTTTCAAGTTTTATAATTTTTAGGAATTTTTATTTATTTTATGTGATTTTTTGGGATTTATTTGGATTGGTTTGGATTTTATCCAATTCGGACTCAAATTGGAGACCCGGGTAGCCTGGACCCTAGTGGGACCCACATACTAGCTGGGCTTAGCCCATATATCATCCAAATTAGGTTAGAAATCTTAAATCCTATTTTTCATGGCTTAATTAGTCATTTTTGAGGTTTAATTTGTATTTAGAATTGAACCGAACCAAACCAATTTCAAATCAAACCAAAACCAAGCTTAATGGGTTGGGGGCTATTGGATCCCAACCCAATAACCCCCCAATAGGTGGCCGGCCACAAAAGTCCCCCCCCCCCCCCCCCTTGTCTTCTCCATTAAGCTAGCTCTCTCTCTCTTTCAAAATTTCTTTTCTCTCCAAGCTCTCTCTCTCCAAACCACTCCAATTAGGTTTGTCATTTAATCTTCATTAATTACTCCTTTCTATTTACTTCCTTCACAATATAGGTAGAGAATTCAATTCTCTACACTTTGCCCCCTATTTGTAGGTTTCTTCCTAGAAATTTGGTTAGTGTTAATTAAGGGTTTTTGTATGTTAATTGGTATATATATATATATGGTATATATATATATATATGGTATAGGTATATATATATGTATATATATATATGAAAATATATGTATATATGTATTTGGGTGTGTGTGTGTAGAGAGTGATGGGAATGAGAATGAGAGTAGTGGTGTGGTTGTGTGTGTGGTTGTAGAGATATATATATAGATGTATATGTGTATTTATATATATATATATATATATATATATATATATATATATATATATATATATATATATATATATATATATATATATATATATATGTATATGTGTATTTGTGGGAGGATGAGAGAATGAGAGATGGTGGTGGTGGTGTAGAGAGAGGTAGTGGTGGAGTTGTCATGAGTGTTGTGTGTGTGTGTGTGTGTGTGTGTGTGTATATGTGTTTATATATAGATATATGTGTGTGTGTGTTTATATAGATATATAGAGATGTGTGTGTGTTATATATATATATATATATAGATGGGAGGAGAGGATTAGATATATATATATATATATATATATATATATATATATATATATATATATATATATATATATATATATATATATATATATGTATAGATATATATATAGAGAGAGTAGAGAAAGGAGTGAAGTAGGAGGAGAAGAAGGAGATGAAGGGAAGAGCAGCAGCAACTGCAGGAGCTGTAGCAGCAGCTCAAAGCAGCAGCAGCAGCAGAGCTTAAGCAGCAGCAGCAGCAGGGTTAGCTGCAGCAGCAGCTAGCAGTAGCAATGGCAGCAGTAGGAGCTGCCATTGGCAGCTCCTTTGCCCCCTTGAACCCCCCTGTTTTCACCCCCCTGTACACCCAAGTAACCCCCCATAGTTCATATATATATGTATATATATATCTATAGATATGTATATATATTGATATATATGGATAGATAAATAGATAAGGAAACTAGAAGAAAGAGGAAAGGAAAAGAGTTTAGAAATTAGAATGAGAAGAAAGTTGGAGAAGAAGAAAACTAGGAGAAGTTGGGAAATTGAAGAAGAATAGGAAGGAGGAGTAAGAAGAAGAAGATTAGAGAAGTTGAGAAGAAGAAGAACTAAAATCGAGAATCAAAGAGGAGAATTAGAACGAGAGTAAAAAGAAGAGTTTTGGTAGAAATCGAGTTAGAAGGGGAAATTGAGCCCGGAGCATCGGATCGCGATGAAACTTGACATAGGCCTAGGTTACGTGATTTAGATTTTACGGGTAAGCTCCCGAGTGGAAATCGGGGTCGTAGGGCGCCGGTATCGCGCCGTGTCAGCGCGTATCTTGAAATATTTAAGATATCTGCAACGGGCCGCAAGGTGGACTAGACGTCCACTTTGTCTACGTATTTTGGTAGATAACGAACCTATAGGATAGTACCCTACTACCCTAGGGAGCACGGGTCAAAATATCAAGCGTAGGTAGGCTATCTAGATAATCGCCGAGGGTAGAATTTTATCCTTAAAAAGGGTAAAATAGGAATTTGGCCTATGGCCAAGAAATGAGTTTCGAAGTCCAAGATGGACTTGGATATGGGTTGTAGAGGTTGGTAATAGTTAGAAATAGCCGTCTAGACCTAGTCTTGACCCCGGTTGACCACGATTGACTTTTTTGACCAAAAGTCAACTATGGGTCAACACTTTACCCAATTTAGTCCCAAATTCCATTAGACTTGTGCAGTTGACCAAAAGTCAACTGTTAGTCACCAGTGACCTAGAGTTGACCTAGGGTTGACCACAGTTGACCACGGTTGACCAGAGTTGACCGGTTGACAAAAAAGTCAACTGTTGACTCAAATGGATCCCGATTGATTCCGTTTGACTTGCATTGACCCAGTATGACCTAGCTAGACCTAATATGACCTAGGTTGACCTCGTACAGTCTAGTTTGATGTGTCTTGACCTAGAATGACTTAATAGGATTCAAATTGATTTGATTTCATTTCCTAAACATAGTATTGATACGTCTTGTTCTCTATAGGTCCTCGTGACGCTGCATTTGCTCCGGTTGACGTACCATATCATATTTCAGGCGAGTACATTCTCTGACACTTTTCCAATTTATGCTGATTGATATAATCCATGTAATTAGTGTAGATATGCTTGTTCTCGACACATTGGTCACACGGGTTGGTATTCATGGATCCCGACATGAGGTGTTATTCCTTGTTGTCTTGGTTTGTCTTGTGCAAGCCCCCTTGTAGTTCTTGTGCAGTACATGGACGCCGATTCTCGAGGAGACTTGCTCCTTTCTCGTAGAATCCCGTGTCGTGACGTGTCATGTTTGGATCCACTCTACCAGTCGGGGATGTGGAGTATTAGTGTAGACATGTGGTCATTATCCACCTTGTTACTCTTGTAGACCTTGTGAGTGTTAATCATACACTCCACGTATGATTAACCAGGCCAGTAGACCTTGTGCAAGACCCAAGCCGGCCACATGTTGTAGCTAGTATTCACACACCTAGATATATGATTCTTGATTCTTGTACATGCCATGATAAGTTTACTTGCCTTGTTCTAGCTCTAGTTTTACAGCTTACCTTGCCATGATTCTCACATGTACATTCCATGATTTTCTTGTATATACTCTCTATTTACAGATTATAGCTTTTGTCACCCCCAGTTTTTCAAATTAGGGGTATTTTTGTCATTTTCAAGTTTAATAATATTTTAGGAATTTTATTTGATTTTATATGATTTTTAGGAATTTATTTGAGTCGGTTTGAATTTTATCCAATTCGGACCCAATTTGGAGACCCGGGTAGCCTGGACCCTAGTGGAACCCCCATACTAGCTGGGCTTAGCCCATGTACCATCAAAAATAGGCTAGAAGTTATTAACCTACTTTCCATGACTTAATTAGTCATTTAGAGACTAAATTAGTTGTTTAGAATCAAACCGAATTGAACCGAACCAACCCAAACTTGAAATTAAACCAAACTAAGGTTATTGGGTTGTGGGCTATTGGATCCCAACCCAATAGCCCACACTTGGAGTGGCCGGCCATGGCTATGAACCCTCCCCCCCTCTTTCCTTCATTACTTCCTAACTAAGTCTTCTTCCTCCTTCAAATTTCTTTTCTTTCTCCAAGTTCTCTCTCTCTCCAAGCTTTAGGTATGTCATAAACCCTTCATTAATTCTCCTTCCAATTTTTTGTCATTCACAATAAGTGTAGAGAATTGAATTCTCTACACTTTGCCCCCATCTAGTAGGTTTTCCTTAGAATTTGGTTAAGTGGTTAATTAGAGGGGTTAATTGATAAATGGTATATATATATATGTATATGTATATATATATAGATATATTGTATTAGATATATATATAGGAATATATATGTATGTATGTATTTGTGTGGGTGTGTAGAGAGTGGTAGAGGAGAGGGAATGAGAGTGGTGGTGTGTGTGTGAGGTTGTGTGTGAGAGAGTGTGTTTAATGGTGTATATATATGTATAGATATATATATATATATGTGTATGTATAGATATATATATGTAGGAATATATATGTATGTATGTATTTGTGTGGGTGTGTATATATGTATATGTGTGTAGGAGTATAGGTGTAGAGATATATGGATTTAGATAGATAGATAAATAGATAGATAGATATATAGATAGATATATATATATATATATATATAAGTATATATATGTATATGTATAGAGGGAGGAGAGAAAGAAATGTAGGCAGCAGCAGCAATGGCTGCTGGCAGCAGCAGCAGCAGCTTAGCACAGCAGCAGCAGCAGCAGTTAGCAGTCCCAAACCCCCCCCCCCCCTAGCACATTACAAAACTCCTATTGATCCCCATTGTGACCCCCTAGTACCTAGGTTCTAGTATTATAAGTAGATATATGTATAGATATATATATGTTGAGATAGAGAGGAATAGAGAAAGAGTTAGGATTTAGAAATGAGAAAAAAGAGTTAGGAGTAGAAGATTAGAGAAGGGAAAACTAGAGGAATAAGGAAAAGTGAAGAAGAATAGGGACGAGGAATAAGAAGAGGGATTAGGAAAGAAGAAGAAGATTAGAAGAGTTGAGATGAAGGAGAATAAGAATAGAGAACCAAGAGAGGGATCTAGAACGAGAATAGAAAACGGAGTTTTAGTTAGAAATCGAGTTAGAGGGCGAATTTGAGCCCGGAGCGTCGGATCGCGACGAAACTTGGCATAGGCCTAGAAAATGTGATTTAGATTTTGCGGGTAAGCTCCCGGGTGGAAATCGGGGTCATAGGGCGCCGGTATCGCGCCGTATCAGTGCGTATCTCGAAATATTCGAGATTTCTGCAATAGGCCGTAAGGTGGACCAAACGTCCACTTTACTTAGGTATTTTGGTAGATAACGAACCTATAGGATAGTACCCTACTACCCTAGGGAGATCGGGTCAAAATAAGTAGCGTAGGTAGGCTATCTAGAATATCGCCAAGGGTAGAAATTTACCCTTAAAAAGGGTAAATTAGGGAATTGGCCCACGGCCAAGAATTGAGTTTCCAAGTCCAAGATGGACTTGGATATGGATTGTATAGGTTGGTAATGAGTAGGATTAGCTGTCTAAACCTAGTCTTGGACCCGGTTGACCACGGTTGACTTTTTGGACTAAAAGTCAACTATGGGTCAATACTTTACCCAATTTGGTCCCAAATTCCATCCAACTTGGACCGTTGACTAAAAGTCAACTATTAGTCACCAGTGACCTAGAGTTGACCTAGTGTTGACCTCGAGTTGACCAGAATTGACCCGTTGACCAAAAGTCAACGGTAAGCTAATTTTCGACCTAGTTTGATTCGGATGGATTTCCAATGTCCTTCCATGACCAAGTATGACCCAACTAGACTTGTCTTGACCTCGTATGACTTTGTTAGGTCTAATATGACTTAGATTTACCCCGTACAATCTAGTTTGACCTTGTTTGACCTAGATTGACTTAGTTTGACGTGTCTTGACCTATTTTGACTCAGTATGACTTAATTTCATTTCCAAACCATTATATTGATACAGTATTCCATCTATAGGTCCTCGAGGCACTGATCTTGGACTCAGTCGACTTATCCATCACAGTACAGGCGAGTACATTCTCTGATAATATTTCTGTTTTATGATATCGTCTTTGTTTCTAGTATTTAGTGCAGATTATCCTTGTTCTCTTGACACATTGTTCACACGGATTGATATTTGTCTGGATCCCGTCATAAGATGTTATTCCTCTTATATATGGTATACACTGGACAAGTCTACATTGTTTATTGTTCATTGTATAGATACGATTCCTACGAAGGCTAGCTACCCTCTCAGAGAATATGTACCATGACGTGTCATGACTGGATCCACTATATTGGTCAGGGATGGGGGTGTTAGCGTAGATATGTGATCAATACCCCACAGATATTGTATCATCATTGTATAGTGTTAATCATACACTCACGTATGATTAGCCAGGCCAAACATTGTATCAAGTTCTAAGCCGGTCACATGTTGAAACTAGTGCTAAACTCACATAGATATAGTTCCAGATTCTTGTACATGATTTATACTATTTTTCCCTGTTCTTACATTCAGATTACAGTCTTGATATGCCTTACCATGATTCATGTACACATTATTTATCTCGTAGATTCTCTCTATTTACTGCTACATTTTCAATATCGTCTAACTAGAACTGTTATGGAGGTTTGTGCTCGTTCCATCCTGACTGGATATGTTGACAAAATTTTACAGATAGTGGCGAGGAGGATTGTCCTACCTACTACGGTCCGGTTGACGTAGTGGGCATAGACTTGGAGACCTTGGTTCAGCAGGGCTTAGCTCCGCCCGACGAGCCTTTAGCTTAGTTTAGTTAGGTTAGACATTTTGGACTGGACCTTGTCTCCAGCTTGCTACTTGTTATTTTATTATATTTTGGGACTGTATTAGAGACTTGGACTGTATATATTCTTTGTGTTGGACTTGACAGGTTATATATTATTTTATCGTCTTGTTGTCTTTTCATTTCAGTCTTTACTTTGTTATCTTAGAGTCGTGATTGAGTACTCGTATATATATTCATTGCTTGTCCTCCGTTCGGAGTTGACCATGGACTTGACAGGTTTTTGTTATATATATAAACTGTTTAGAAGTAGAAAATCCACAGCGTTCCACGCCGATTTTTTTCGGTGAGGGCTGGGCGTTGTCGCGTCACGTGCCCTTTTAGCGGGTGCGGATCGTGACAGCTTTTGTCATATCTTGTGAAATGTTGTTAGTGGATTGTACTCGTTCCATCCTGACAGGATATGTTGAAAATATTACAGATACAGACGAGGGAGACTACTGTACCTACTACGGTCCGGATGACGTAGTGGGCATAGACTTGGAGACTTTGGTCCAGCAGGGCTTAGCTCCGCCTGACGAGACCTTACCCCTTGTTTAGTTAGAGTAGGTCTTTTATACTGGACTTTGTCTCCAGCTACTTTTGAGTCTGTTATTATTATGGACTGTATTAGAGACTTGGACTGTATATATTCTTTGTGTTGGACTTGACAGGTTATATATTATTTTATCGTCTTGTTGTCTTTTCATTTCAGTCTTTACTTTGTTATCTTAGAGTCGTGATTGAGTACTCGTATATATATATTCATTGCTTGTCCTCCATTCGGAGTTGACCATGGACTTGACAGGTTTTTGTTATATATATAAACTGTTTAGAAGTAGAAAAATCCACAGCGTTCCACGCTGATTTTTCGGTGAGGGCTGGGCGTTGTCGCGTCACGTACCCTTTTAGCGGGTGCGGGTCGTGACACGTTTTAGTGGTGGCCTACGCAGGTCCTGAAGTCGCGATTAGTGCGATGTCGTAGTGGCGCTCGACTTAGAGTGCTATTACGAGCCTGCGGTACGTATCTAGGATAGGCTATAGGCTAAGAGTACTCAATCACAGTAGGATCTTTCCTTGCTTATCTTGCTTACCGTCTTTGATATCGATTTACTATATTCTAGCTGTCCTCCTTTGATATTGCCTTCATGTGCCATATTGATATCTTCTTCTCAATTTGTCTCCAGGATATTGATGACTCATTCTCCTGGCGAGGAGCACGGGGAGACGGAGAGGTCTGCCACCTCTGGCGGACAGGCTCCGGTCACTTCCCCGGCTGATGGGACTTCTGTTGGAGCTCTCGGAGGTACTCCTCCAGCTACCTCAATGACTGTCCCTGGGGCCATTGTGGGTGCTCTTCCCGTAGTGCCGGGGGCTACAGCGGGAGCTGCCGGGGGTATTCTTCCTCTTCAGCAGGGGACTCCTCCGGTGATGATGGGAGCTATTCCTCAATTGCCTTCTCTGCCCACAGACATGGGACAGATGCTAGCGTTCTTTCACCAGGTGCTGGAGTCCCAGCGGGCCCAGCACGAGGCTCAGTTGAGGCAGATAGAGGCCATGCGCCAGGGCATGGAGGATGCTCACAGGTTGGCTATGGCGGCAGTAGAGCGTGGGGCTCCACAGAGGGAGGTTCAGCAGCAGCAGCAGCCGAAGGTCGGGGATATCCAGGCTTTCAAGAAGCTTGGTCCGAGGGATTTCAAGGGGACTGAGGGCATTATTTATGCTGATGACTGGCTCGAGGATATCGAGCGCCAGATGAGGGCCTGCCGCCTGGCAGACGACCTGAAGGTCGAGACGGTTGGGTTGCAGTTGTTAGATATTGCCCGGACATGGTTCCGGAACGAGCCGGCTCTTGCAGGAGAGGGCCATACTTGGGCAGAGTTTCGGGCCCTGTTCAGAGAGAAGTTCTTTTCCCCTGTCTCCAGCTACTTTTGAGTCTGTTATTATTATGGACTGTATTAGAGACTTGGACTGTATATATTCTTTGTGTTGGACTTGACAGGTTATATATTATTTTATCGTCTTGTTGTCTTTTCATTTCAGTCTTTACTTTGTTATCTTAGAGTCGTGATTGAGTACTCGTATATATATATATTCATTGCTTGTCCTCCGTTCGGAGTTGACCATGGACTTGACAGGTTTTTGTTATATATATAAACTGTTTAGAAGTAGAAAAATCCACAGCGTTCCACGCCGATTTTTCGGTGAGGGCTGGGCGTTGTCGCGTCACGTACCCTTTTAGAGGGTGCGGGTCGTGACACTAGTTCCGAGAGTCAATAGTACATAACTATAGTCAGCTGCAGTCTGATTTAATTATAATTATGCAAAGGAAACTAGTGTCCAGAACTGCCGGCTAAACATGTGCCGGTGGCTAAACGCCAAGTACAAAATAGAAGATATCAGAACGATGAAGAAAAAACCCACTCATGGTCCCTGGCGCCCATACTCCTGGTGTGCACCATTGTTCGGGTAGAAAGCTGGATCCTCTGGAGCTGCTACGGGATCTGGCCAAACAAAACCAACGGGGTCAGGCCCCGAATAGCAAGTACCACAAGGGAGCACAAAAGAGTGAGATAAAACCAATGAGTTAAATAAGACCTGATTCACGAGTTGTAGGCTTATACCATATCATCGAGATAATACGACACCCTTACAACCAAACAAGGACAAACGGTGCCAATATTGTGCCGAGATAAGATTTATCCTATAGCCATGGGCAGGTAAAAAGGGCTTCTGATCGCGACTTCGATCCATAGCCTATCGCAGCACAATAGCCCAACCCAACAACCAAACAAGGACATGGGTTGGACCACGCACCACGATAGTCCATGTTCCTCAGTTGCTAATAGAAGAGAACATATCACAAAACAAGTCAGCTTACAAGCGGCCAATCAATCCTACGGCTTTCTATGATTTGTCTGGGTTATCCCAGTAATGCAATATATAGGAATCCTCAGATCGTGTCAACCCAGCAGGGCTAGCCAAACCATATAATATACATATACACATAGAACTTTGATTATGCACCGGTCCCCCGTAAGGCCACCGTGCTAAACATATAACACATAGCACGTAGGAGTCGGATATAGTCATCCACTATAGACGGATGAAACTGTATCCGTGGCGGCCAACCCGACACGTCAGGACAGGACCTGGGGTGGCCAGTATGGCACGATCTCGGGATTCTTCCCACCTAATGCATCTACCTGTCAGCCCCTGTTTTTCAAATTTTTGTAAATTAGTGATAATTGGCCATTAATGATTATTTTTAGTATTAAAATATTTTATAGTAAATATTAGGAATTTTTCCTGTATTTTTAAATGATTTTAAATGGGTTTTAAATACCAAAATATCATTTTGCAATTATTTAAAATTGTTTTATATAGGTTTTGCAATTTTTAGATTTATTTAAACGCTGTTTGTAATTTTCTATTTGTTGTTTGCAAATTTAATTTGCATAAACTAACTGCGGGAGGGCTTTTGCAAATTAATATTTGCATAACCCAATGGAAAGGACCTATAGGAAATTTCCTAAGTTCTAGGGACCTAACCCTAAAAACCCCTCATCTCCCCCACCGCCTTCCCCTAACCCTAACCCTAATCCGGCCGTAACCCTAACCCTAATCCGGCCGTAATCCACCGCCTTCACCCCCTATATAAACCCCCCTCGTCTTCCTCATCTCACCACCACTGTCTCCACCCCACCACGACCAAGCTCCGTCGCGTTTTCCCTCTCCCAAACTCGACAGACACCCAACTCCGGCGACCCTCCGTTCGACCACCACCGTTCGCCGTCGTCGACCCCAACCTCCACCAGTCGACTCGCCGTGCCGAGGCGAGTGCGACGCCACCGCAGCGCCACGACGCCGACGCCCCCAGCCGCCGATCGCCCACTCTTCCACGCTCGAGTTCGCCGGACACGTACATTGCAGTCTCCATTTCGTATCGTACGTGTCTCGTTTTCGAGTATGTTGTTCGCCAGGACACGACGACCCCAGCCCCGTACTCGGACACGCGTAGATCGTGTCGTGCGTGTCGTGCAGTGCATGGACACGTCGACACGGTGTCAGATCTCATTTCTCGTGTCCTGGACAGTATGGACACGAGCGAACTGTTATTTAGAGAACGGGTTTGGTTTTGTGCTAACGGGTTTAAAACCCATTAACTTAAAATCTGACATATAATTAATCAAACCCCCGTTCTAACAGCCACCCGAACCCGACCTACTGGCCAGCCCGCACAGTTTAGAACCCCCCCCCCCCCCCCCCCCCCCCGCTGGCCCGAGTTTGAGCCCCCCTGCTATTTGTTTTTGTTTTTCTTTTTCTTTTCCTTTTTCCTTTTTCTATTTTCTATATATATATTTATATATATATGTGTATATATATATATATATATTAGTATATATATATATATATTTTATATACTGTATTTTGACAGTATATTATATGTATATATAATTTTATAATTAGTAAACTTTTATATATATATTTATATGTATTTATATACATATATGTATATATATGTATATATTTTCTTGTATATATTTTTATAGTTAGTAAATTATGTATATATATGTTTTCATATGTATATATACATTATTATACACTTTATAATTAAATGTTTCATTATATATATATACTTTATAAATTGATTATTTTCCTTACATATATATATATATGTAACTTTTAAAATATGGATATATATCCTTGATATAAATATCTATATATTTATGTATAAATATAAATATTGTAGATGTACTTTTATATATGTGTTTTACTTTACTTAGTGTAAATTATCTTTATAAAATAAGTTGTCATACTTTTGCAACTACTATGCATAACTTTGCCCTATTAAAATATTAATAATTATTTTGTACTTTTACCAAATTGTATTTTATTGTATTTAAAATTACTGCAACCATTTGGTGTCCAAGTCTAGCATGGGTATTTGGGCTCAAATGTGTTTTCACACATTCAAGACCTGTACAAGTCATATTGGACTTGATTCATGGCCTTGGGTCCTGTATTTGAACTTTGGTTCAAATTATATACATGGACAAAATACGCAGATAATTAATTATTGTGTGCATTACTGTTTTTGATTTTCTAAAAAATACTTAAAGTATTGCTAAAATTATGGAAAAATAGTTTTTAGATACTATGTTAAGTTAGCTAATTTAGTATAATTTTTGTAGTATTTAATTTACTGTTTTGCCCCTAGTTTGGCATATGAAACCAGAACTCATTTTCTATATATTTATGAAAACTGATTTTTATAAAATACTTCTGTTGGGTAATAAATCCCAGAAAAATTATAATAAATTTCTATAATTAACAAGGTTTTTGTCAGTATATTATTCTGCATTTATTGGAGATTTCTAGTATTTTCTAAAATTGTTAAAACACAGTGCACAGAATGTTTATTTTACCAATAATTATGACTAAGTCATGACTTGTGATTTTTGTGTATTTCTAGTATTTGGATTGCTAACCAGCCTTAATATGGGAGACCCATGTGTTAGTTTAGATGCCAAATCACTTCAATTTGAACCCCTAGGCTAAGTTCACCTAGCCAATGTCCAATTTGGCCTTCTCACATCACTAGTGTATTTATATTGTCTTGTAACTTAGAGTCTGAGTATATATATGTTTTCAGTGCCAGGACACTCTACATCTTAGCTTTATTGTCATTGCATTGCTTTGCTCCAGGCAAGTACATCTACAAACTCATTTACTGTCTTTTAATGTTAAGCACATGTGACAACCTTGTGAATTACCATTAATCCAGTTGCAAGTCTTTTGTTAATTGTACATGTTAATCCAGTTACACTGTTATTTGATAAAAGAATGTTAATCAACCCATGTGAATGCTGATCCTTGGAGTAGCAAGTCAAATCATAACATGTTTCATACTATTGCCAGTTCCCACCATGCTTTACACTATTTCCCGTATCTTTTACATGATGATTACTGGGTTATGAGAGAGTTGATAGTATAGTTACTGGACTCGTGGAATGTACTCACTTACATTGCAGTATGCTAATTGTGTAGTTTCTGGACTTGTGGAATGTACTCCCGTACATTGCAGTAAACTAGCAGTACGGTTTCTGGACTTGTGGAATGTACTTACGTACATTGCAGTAAACTAAGAATGTAGTTTCTGGACTTGTGGAATGTACTTACGTACATTGCAGTAAACTAAGAATGTAGTTTCTGGACTTGTGGAATGTACATACGTACATTGCAGTAAACTAGCATAGCACCTATTGACCGATCTCATACCTGCTCCAGTTTTAATACATAATGTACATATGCCACAATTGACAAGAGTGTCTTAAAATGATAATCAAGATATACCATGATTTTTCGCTTTATATGATTTACCATGATTCCAGTATGTCTATTTTTCAGTCTTATCATACCATGTTCCTGTTGTACATCTCTTGCATTATACATTCAGTACTTTAGTAGTAGAGGTTGTACTTGCTCCCGTCCTGACAGGATAACGTTGTAGGTATTTTGACCGAGAAAGAAATGCTTTGTGACCCGTACTATGGAGCTCCAGTTGAGGATATTCCAGCAGGGAATCCTGCTTAGCTGCTTAGTTTGACTTAGTGTTGGGTTATTATCACAGACGCTGTTTTGTACCTTTAAACTGGACTTTGTCTCTAGTACTACTTTTGGTTGTGTACTATTTATTATCAAACTTAGTGGTTTTTCATCTATCTATATAGAAGCTGTGTTGTGATCATTCTTAAACTATCTTAATTATTAGCACATTTATCATTATTACCTGACTGTCTAGAACAGCTTACTACGCTCTAATCAAGCGTAGGCTGGACATGGCTCGGCCCGGCCCAACAATTTGGGAATCGGGTCGTGACATGTTTTTTTGGTGGCCCATGCAGGTCCTGACTAAAGTTGTTTGGTTACGTTACTGTACCAAGCACGCCTGCAGAAATTAAGGATAACTAGATAACACTAGGAACAACATCTAGAACACCTAGAGGATTTCTAGGATTGCAACATAGGAAAACTCATCACAGCGTAGGACCGGTAGTGTAACTAAATTGTTTGCTTATGACTACTTGCTTTATTCTTATAATTCCTTTGTCTTTTATAAATAGATGGACCCTACACACTCTCCCGATTCTGCCACCTCAGGTGACGGTATACCTCCACCACCTCCTACCCCGCAGACCCAGATACCTCCACCCCCACCTCCTATCATACCTCCCCAGACTATTGTTTCCCTTGACGGAACCCAATTACTGGCTTTGATCCAGGGGCTCCTGAATACTCAGCATACCCCCGTCTCGCAACCTATAGAACATCAATTGAGGCTAGGTAGTATCAAGAGTTTTATGAACCTAAAACCGAAGGAGTTTCTTGGGACGGAAGGCATAGTTGTAGCTGATGATTGGTTAGATTCCGTAGAGAGGAAGCTCATAGGGGCTAGATTACCTGACGACCTTTGGGTCGAGGCAGCAGGATTTTTGTTAGCAGACCTGGCAGGGGTCTGGTTCAGAAATGAGACGATGTTCATTGGCGGCAGAGGAAACTGGGAGCAATTCAAGATCCAGTTCAAGAGAAAGTTCTTCTCCACCACCGCTAGAGTTGCCATGGGATTGCAATTCCAGAACCTGCAACAGGGGAGCCGTACAGTCGATGAGTACGCAGGTGAGTTTAGCAGACTCAGTCGTTTTGCCCCGAGCTTAGTAGCCGACCCGGAGGAGATGGCTCGCAGATTCTGCCATGGTCTTGTCCCAGACATTAGCATCTTACTAGTGGCCAACGGGATCACAGACTACTACCAGCTACTGGAGAGAGCCCGAGGTATCGAGGAGCGTCTTTTGTCTTGCAAGAGGCCAGCTACCACACATCATGACGAGCCGTCCAAGCGCCAGACTTTCCAGCAGAGGACGACTACCCAGTACCAGCAGGCCTATGCTCCACCAGCTCATCCTCAGCATCAGTTATCATTTGCCCGAGTTCCGGAGCAACAGCAGCAGAAGTGGGTCTCTTGTGCCTTCTGCAAAAAGCCAGGGCACGACGTCTCCATCTGTAGGAAGAAATTGAGCCAATGTCTTGTCACGCCCCGATTCATAGAGTCATTTATTCACATATTTTATCTCTTGGAATCGATCGTCCTCGCTTGGGCGTGATGCCGTACAAGTCTGGTATTGCACTTGTACAAGGCAAAGATGGTACATACTCGATTATTCTTCAAATAGGAACACATCGCAGCGGCAGAAGCAGATAAATTGAATTTAGTGAGGACAATCTTTCTCATTGAATAGAAGTACATCACTTCTTTATAGCAGCGGAGAAAAAGAGTAACTTAAAGCCACACAGAGATATATAGAACTTTATTCTCTTTATTGATAGTTGAAGGAGAGTACAAGACTTGTATTGAAGTACAATGATTACAGCACATCTCTCTTTACATTGGAAACCAACTGAACAATGCTATACAGCTTACATTTGATATTTGGATACAATGGATGACAACTCGATATACCGACTTGGCTTACAATCTCAATGGTACAACTGATTACAATGTTCCATACATTATGCCCTTTATAAACAGAAGACATCATCTTGTGCAAGGAGAGCTTCTGTATGCCCAACAAATCTTCGATGCCGCGGGACCAATCCAGCTAAACTTCGTGTGTAGAACATTCCAAGCACAAGCACCTGCCCACAAAACGTGGGTCAGCACATCATCTATGTACTGGCGAGCAGAATCCAACCCACTCGCATAAACCAACATTTAAGGTGATCATTTAAGCTTGCATTTATTAGAGTGATCTTTCTATTTGGGGCCTAGCATCAGTTTACAGTTCATGGGCAATAATCAGAGTGAAGCATGTAAACATATTCTTAGTAGCATTCATGTGGACATATCATTTATCATTCTTGGTGTTATCATGCAAAGGCATCATTGAGGCATACTAGGTGTTATCATGAAAAGGCATCATTGAGGCATCGTTAACATTAACATTTAAGCATGTTATAACAGTTCTCACTTCAAGCATCACTTAGCATGTATGTTGTGTTTGAGCAATGATTATAGCAAGGCATCTTTCTAGCATACTAAATGGAACATGTTAAGCAGGCAAGTTAAACCAACTTATACAATATCACAATTATGTGATTTCTTACCGATAGCCGACTCCTCGTACCTGTATCAATTACAGGTTATCTGATATACTTACTCTGCCTGCACAAAACATTCATTAGCATGCATCCTGGCTACATGGTCACTGGTGTTGTTAAACCATATGGACTCTTCTCATTTCATTTCATTTTAAGATAATGCGGTCAGCATAGTAGGTGGCGAGCCTCTATGCCACCCCGCCTTATCCGTGCTCCCATAGCACTCATCATTATTTCCTCCTAGGCCGAATCGGTCCCCAGGGCCCTAGGAACCGTTCGAGGAAATTATTACTCAAACCTTGTATACAAGTTGTCCATGACCATGCGAATGCGTGTCCGACTCGATTGTGAACATAATCGCATGGTAAAATATATTAAGGAAAGTAAAGGCAACAGTGCATCATTAGTCATATTCAATGACTTATTCATTTCATCATTCCCATCATTTCATTTGGTGATCTCAACGATCCCAGCTTTATCATTTCTCATTCATTACTTCATAGCAACGTATCTCATATCATTCCTTTCTTAAGAGGAACTTAACATTCATTCATTTCATAGGGACATTTATTCATTCCTAACTTTCTTATAAGGGACATGCAGCATTTCATATTCTTGCAACAGATATACAGAGAGTACATGATTCTAGTGTTTCATTCAGTTCATTGATTCGATAGCATAGCCAGTTCATTTCTTATTCTATCATTCATAAGGCATCTCATTATTCAAGTGTCTACTTGTTCCAGCAGTGTTAAGCATAAGGGGCAATATTATCAATTCATTCTCAGGCAGCGAATCACATTAACAGTTCAATGTGTTGTACATTTTAATAATTCTCAACAAAAGCATCTCTATTATTCAGCAACTAACATAAGGGACATTTAGGGGCAGTTTATAGCATTTCAATACTTCATCTATTAAGCATGAAGGAGTAAGGAGGAGGAAGGACAGTTCCACTCACCCAAAATTCCACTAAGCGTAGCTCCACCAGCGAGCCACGTTCCAATATCCATTCCGTCTAGCCAGCTAAGAGAGACTGCATCAGTCTCAATTCTCCTGATTCCCAACATAAGTCATGGTCCAATATTCTGATCCCATCCAATAAGCCAACCAAATGCCTCGTACGGAGCGGGGCATTACATAATATACCACTCAGAAAAAGTTTTGTCCTCGAAACTTAAGGAAACAAGTCTTCTACAAGATTCACTTAATCACCATGAGTTTACTCATTCAGCTTCAAATCAATATTCATTTCAGCCCACTCGGTCATTTTAAAATATCTATCCAACTGTACCATTTAAATCCATCAACGATTCGATCTGTCTATCTCTTTTTCAATTACTTGTAACTTCTCATTGATTCGCCAACATTTCCTTGCATTTCTATTTCAGTCGCAACATATCACTTCGTTTGGATCCATACACATATTTTAGGCGTCCCCAAAACATATGCATTTCAGCCAAAGTCCGTGCTAGTGCGATAAATTCTTCCCATAATGTTATCTCAGTCACAACCAATCACTTCTGCTGGATCCATACACATATTTTAGGCGTCCCCAAAACATATGTACTTCAGCCAACTTCCATGTTAGTGCGATTCGATCAGCCACAATATAACTCTCTTTTCTAAATCCAACTTAGCATCCTTTCAATTGACTTATTGCTTTATTCACTTTGCCAAAATCACTATCTTCCAGGCCACCACTTAACATCAGGGACAATCTCCATCCAAGCATAACATTTCTAACATTCGATCAAGGGTCTAACTTAGAGCCAATCATATCAAGGTTTCACAACGACAATCATTTTCCTTCCCAAATCCAACAACATTTTTCACCGAGGCAATTCATCTTTTCTAAAAGATACAATCCGAAGTCACCCACTATCGATTACCCGAATCAGGGTATAATTCTATGCAACAGTCAAGGTTAACTTAGCTACCCGACTATAGGTACACTCAAGCCTTACCTTACGATTGCAATTCCCACTTATGGCCGACATATAATCCTCAATGGTCAAACATCTCTTAAGGCTCAAGTTGAAGCATACATTCCCTTAGGTCAATACTCATTAGCACCATCTCTCATTCAATGCCACAAGGTTATTCTATGGGTCTCCAATGGTCACCTATTATTCAATCAATCTCTAAGGTTAGCTACACTGACAGCTAAACTTAATCATTCAGGTGACTTCCCTAGAGTGGACGGCTACTAGGGTTATACTAGTTTCTGTTTCTTAGGGCCAACAAGCAACCAACAGTTCTAAGGAACTCTACCCAAACCTATGGGTTTTAACTCTGTCTGAATAACTAATCGCCAATTGGGCTAAGCCAGCAATTGGTAAATCAACAACTGGTCGCTAGGGTCAAGTCTATCTATTCAGGGTCTTCCTCAAGGAAATAATTCCCACAGAGGCTCATTCTAGACTTACCCAACAATCGACTAAGATCGATCTATCAACATTACGTTAAATTCCAAATCCGACATACGATCTTCATCGTTCTAATAATCCATCAAGTAAATTTCCAATGATTCAATTTCTATTCCAATTCCTTTATACTCACACAAACCCATAAGCCAATGCTAACTATTCAAGGGTCATCGATTCCGATAGTTTAACATAACTATGGAATCATACTATTCGGTCTGTATGACAGAGTCAAACCACTAAGTCATAAGCCAACAATCTATATCCCAACCAACAATCACCTATACCGACATTATCCAACATGTTTACAATTTCTCGTTTCCATTTGTTTCTCAATCATCAAACTATCTTTCGGCATTCTTAATCTCATGCAGTAATGGTCAAGTAGTTCATCCCATTCAATCCGACAATTTATGTATCACTTAACCATCCCTTAGGCAACAACAGTATTCTGAGTCACTACTTGTTATTTTTCTAGTGTAATTCAATTCCTCAGCATACATGCACATAGGCAACGACTATCCTTTGGTGATCTAGATGGGTTAACATCTATTACACCTTAGGGTCAAGGCACAAAACTCTAATATTCCTTTGATTTACCGACAATATTTTCAAACTTTCAGCTTGGCAACCAACTTTGTATTAGCAACATTTGATTTACATTCAACCAATCGAAGTCAACATTCAGATGTTCTAAGCCACAATATTCTCTATCCAAGTCTATTTACCCATAGCATACTAACTGTCTTTCTAGCTCGAGTCATCACTCGACTAAACAATTTCTAACCCAGCCAACCGTTATCATTTCTACAATCTCGCTACCCAACATAGCATCACTGTCAGGGGACACTCGAGTCATCTAGCACAATATATGACTCCCAGCTAAGTCTCGGCACTACCCAGTACCCACAGATAGTCTCATTGCTATTCTATGGAAAGGTCAACATACATCTCGTTCTGAGGTGGTAGAGGCAATATACCACTCAGAAACGAAGCCATCCTTAAACAATACCAACTCAATCTATTCCGGACATTCATGATCTTATAATGATCATAATACTTAACCAACATCTCGGGGTCTCAATATCACAAGCCAACATTCTTAGGGTCTAGAAAGCAGTAGCCAGCACGCATGAGTCAATTCACCAATTCTGTTGAACTCATCCATCAATTATTTCATTCCCAACTCTTTCTGCATCACATGCAATTCTCAACTTGTTACAGCATACCCAGCCACTTTTCTATATTCCCACATTTCTAACAACATTCACAATATAGCATACTATGGCATCGAGTTATTGTTGGGTTATTTGTGTCCAAACCAACAACAATCATTCTTTCAGGGGCATCACAATGTATATAGACTTATTGTATGGAACATCCAGTGAGCAGCCAAGAGGGTCAATGATCTTTCAGACACGAACAACATAGGATGATTACAGAACAACAACAATATAATCGCGGAAGCAATCTTTGATTTAATCGCGGAAGCAACGTTGAGTGATCGCGGAAGCAACTTTGGTCAATCATCGATGCAACTTTGATTTGAAACGAACCAAAGAAGAGACCAAGGACGTAAAGCCGTGCTCTGATACCAATTTGTCACGCCCCGATTCATAGAGTCATTTATTCACATATTTTATCTCTTGGAATCGATCGTCCTCGCTTGGGCGTGATGCCGTACAAGTCTGGTATTGCACTTGTACAAGGCAAAGATGGTACATACTCGATTATTCTTCAAATAGGAACACATCGCAGCGGCAGAAGCAGATAAATTGAATTTAGTGAGGACAATCTTTCTCATTGAATAGAAGTACATCACTTCTTTATAGCAGCGGAGAAAAAGAGTAACTTAAAGCCACACAGAGATATATAGAACTTTATTCTCTTTATTGATAGTTGAAGGAGAGTACAAGACTTGTATTGAAGTACAATGATTACAGCACATCTCTCTTTACATTGGAAACCAACTGAACAATGCTATACAGCTTACATTTGATATTTGGATACAATGGATGACAACTCGATATACCGACTTGGCTTACAATCTCAATGGTACAACTGATTACAATGTTCCATACATTATGCCCTTTATAAACAGAAGACATCATCTTGTGCAAGGAGAGCTTCTGTATGCCCAACAAATCTTCGATGCCGCGGGACCAATCCAGCTAAACTTCGTGTGTAGAACATTCCAAGCACAAGCACCTGCCCACAAAACGTGGGTCAGCACATCATCTATGTACTGGCGAGCAGAATCCAACCCACTCGCATAAACCAACATTTAAGGTGATCATTTAAGCTTGCATTTATTAGAGTGATCTTTCTATTTGGGGCCTAGCATCAGTTTACAGTTCATGGGCAATAATCAGAGTGAAGCATGTAAACATATTCTTAGTAGCATTCATGTGGACATATCATTTATCATTCTTGGTGTTATCATGCAAAGGCATCATTGAGGCATACTAGGTGTTATCATGAAAAGGCATCATTGAGGCATCGTTAACATTAACATTTAAGCATGTTATAACAGTTCTCACTTCAAGCATCACTTAGCATGTATGTTGTGTTTGAGCAATGATTATAGCAAGGCATCTTTCTAGCATACTAAATGGAACATGTTAAGCAGGCAAGTTAAACCAACTTATACAATATCACAATTATGTGATTTCTTACCGATAGCCGACTCCTCGTACCTGTATCAATTACAGGTTATCTGATATACTTACTCTGCCTGCACAAAACATTCATTAGCATGCATCCTGGCTACATGGTCACTGGTGTTGTTAAACCATATGGACTCTTCTCATTTCATTTCATTTTAAGATAATACGGTCAGCATAGTAGGTGGCGAGCCTCTATGCCACCCCGCCTTATCCGTGCTCCCATAGCACTCATCATTATTTCCTCCTAGGCCGAATCGGTCCCCAGGGCCCTAGGAACCGTTCGAGGAAATTATTACTCAAACCTTGTATACAAGTTGTCCATGACCATGCGAATGCGTGTCCGACTCGATTGTGAACATAATCGCATGGTAAAATATATTAAGGAAAGTAAAGGCAACAGTGCATCATTAGTCATATTCAATGACTTATTCATTTCATCATTCCCATCATTTCATTTGGTGATCTCAACGATCCCAGCTTTATCATTTCTCATTCATTACTTCATAGCAACGTATCTCATATCATTCCTTTCTTAAGAGGAACTTAACATTCATTCATTTCATAGGAACATTTATTCATTCCTAACTTTCTTATAAGGGACATGCAGCATTTCATATTCTTGCAACAGATATACAGAGAGTACATGATTCTAGTGTTTCATTCAGTTCATTGATTCGATAGCATAGCCAGTTCATTTCTTATTCTATCATTCATAAGGCATCTCATTATTCAAGTGTCTACTTGTTCCAGCAGTGTTAAGCATAAGGGGCAATATTATCAATTCATTCTCAGGCAGCGAATCACATTAACAGTTCAATGTGTTGTACATTTTAATAATTCTCAACAAAAGCATCTCTATTATTCAGCAACTAACATAAGGGACATTTAGGGGCAGTTTATAGCATTTCAATACTTCATCTATTAAGCATGAAGGAGTAAGGAGGAGGAAGGACAGTTCCACTCACCCAAAATTCCACTAAGCGTAGCTCCACCAGCGAGCCACGTTCCAATATCCATTCCGTCTAGCCAGCTAAGAGAGACTGCATCAGTCTCAATTCTCCTGATTCCCAACATAAGTCATGGTCCAATATTCTGATCCCATCCAATAAGCCAACCAAATGCCTCGTACGGAGCGGGGCATTACATAATATACCACTCAGAAAAAGTTTTGTCCTCGAAACTTAAGGAAACAAGTCTTCTACAAGATTCACTTAATCACCATGAGTTTACTCATTCAGCTTCAAATCAATATTCATTTCAGCCCACTCGGTCATTTTAAAATATCTATCCAACTGTACCATTTAAATCCATCAACGATTCGATCTGTCTATCTCTTTTTCAATTACTTGTAACTTCTCATTGATTCGCCAACATTTCCTTGCATTTCTATTTCAGTCGCAACATATCACTTCGTTTGGATCCATACACATATTTTAGGCGTCCCCAAAACATATGCATTTCAGCCAAAGTCCGTGCTAGTGCGATAAATTCTTCCCATAATGTTATCTCAGTCACAACCAATCACTTCTGCTGGATCCATACACATATTTTAGGCGTCCCCAAAATATATGTACTTCAGCCAACTTCCATGTTAGTGCGATTCGATCAGCCACAATATAACTCTCTTTTCTAAATCCAACTTAGCATCCTTTCAATTGACTTATTGCTTTATTCACTTTGCCAAAATCACTATCTTCCAGGCCACCACTTAACATCAGGGACAATCTCCATCCAAGCATAATATTTCTAACATTCGATCAAGGGTCTAACTTAGAGCCAATCATATCAAGGTTTCACAACGACAATCATTTTCCTTCCCAAATCCAACAACATTTTTCACCGAGGCAATTCATCTTTTCTAAAAGATACAATCCGAAGTCACCCACTATCGATTACCCGAATCAGGGTATAATTCTATGCAACAGTCAAGGTTAACTTAGCTACCCGACTATAGGTACACTCAAGCCTTACCTTACGATTGCAATTCCCACTTATGGCCGACATATAATCCTCAATGGTCAAACATCTCTTAAGGCTCAAGTTGAAGCATACATTCCCTTAGGTCAATACTCATTAGCACCATCTCTCATTCAATGCCACAAGGTTATTCTATGGGTCTCCAATGGTCACCTATTATTCAATCAATCTCTAAGGTTAGCTACACTGACAGCTAAACTTAATCATTCAGGTGACTTCCCTAGAGTGGACGGCTACTAGGGTTATACTAGTTTCTGTTTCTTAGGGCCAACAAGCAACCAACAGTTCTAAGGAACTCTACCCAAACCTATGGGTTTTAACTCTGTCTGAATAACTAATCGCCAATTGGGCTAAGCCAGCAATTGGTAAATCAACAACTGGTCGCTAGGGTCAAGTCTATCTATTCAGGGTCTTCCTCAAGGAAATAATTCCCACAGAGGCTCATTCTAGACTTACCTAACAATCGACTAAGATCGATCTATCAACATTACGTTAAATTCCAAATCCGACATACGATCTTCATCGTTCTAATAATCCATCAAGTAAATTTCCAATGATTCAATTTCTATTCCAATTCCTTTATACTCACACAAACCCATAAGCCAATGCTAACTATTCAAGGGTCATCGATTCCGATAGTTTAACATAACTATGGAATCATACTATTCGGTCTGTATGACAGAGTCAAACCACTAAGTCATAAGCCAACAATCTATATCCCAACCAACAATCACCTATACCGACATTATCCAACATGTTTACAATTTCTCGTTTCCATTTGTTTCTCAATCATCAAACTATCTTTCGGCATTCTTAATCTCATGCAGTAATGGTCAAGTAGTTCATCCCATTCAATCCGACAATTTATGTATCACTTAACCATCCCTTAGGCAACAACAGTATTCTGAGTCACTACTTGTTATTTTTCTAGTGTAATTCAATTCCTCAGCATACATGCACATAGGCAACGACTATCCTTTGGTGATCTAGATGGGTTAACATCTATTACACCTTAGGGTCAAGGCACAAAACTCTAATATTCCTTTGATTTACCGACAATATTTTCAAACTTTCAGCTTGGCAACCAACTTTGTATTAGCAACATTTGATTTACATTCAACCAATCGAAGTCAACATTCAGATGTTCTAAGCCACAATATTCTCTATCCAAGTCTATTTACCCATAGCATACTAACTGTCTTTCTAGCTCGAGTCATCACTCGACTAAACAATTTCTAACCCAGCCAACCGTTATCATTTCTACAATCTCGCTACCCAACATAGCATCACTGTCAGGGGACACTCGAGTCATCTAGCACAATATATGACTCCCAGCTAAGTCTCGGCACTACCCAGTACCCACAGATAGTCTCATTGCTATTCTATGGAAAGGTCAACATACATCTCGTTCTGAGGTGGTAGAGGCAATATACCACTCAGAAACGAAGCCATCCTTAAACAATACCAACTCAATCTATTCCGGACATTCATGATCTTATAATGATCATAATACTTAACCAACATCTCGGGGTCTCAATATCACAAGCCAACATTCTTAGGGTCTAGAAAGCAGTAGCCAGCACGCATGAGTCAATTCACCAATTCTGTTGAACTCATCCATCAATTATTTCATTCCCAACTCTTTCTGCATCACATGCAATTCTAAACTTGTTACAGCATACCCAGCCACTTTTCTATATTCCCACATTTCTAACAACATTCACAATATAGCATACTATGGCATCGAGTCATTGTTGGGTTATTTGTGTCCAAACCAACAACAATCATTCTTTCAGGGGCATCACAATGTATATAGACTTATTGTATGGAACATCCAGTGAGCAGCCAAGAGGGTCAATGATCTTTCAGACACGAACAACATAGGATGATTACAGAATAACAACAATATAATCGCGGAAGCAATCTTTGATTTAATCGCGGAAGCAACGTTGAGTGATCGCGGAAGCAACTTTGGTCAATCATCGATGCAACTTTGATTTGAAACGAACCAAAGAAGAGACCAAGGACGTAAAGCCGTGCTCTGATACCAATTTGTCACGCCCCGATTCATAGAGTCATTTATTCACATATTTTATCTCTTGGAATCGATCGTCCTCGCTTGGGCGTGATGCCGTACAAGTCTGGTATTGCACTTGTACAAGGCAAAGATGGTACATACTCGATTATTCTTCAAATAGGAACACATCGCAGCGGCAGAAGCAGATAAATTGAATTTAGTGAGGACAATCTTTCTCATTGAATAGAAGTACATCACTTCTTTATAGCAGCGGAGAAAAAGAGTAACTTAAAGCCACACAGAGATATATAGAACTTTATTCTCTTTATTGATAGTTGAAGGAGAGTACAAGACTTGTATTGAAGTACAATGATTACAGCACATCTCTCTTTACATTGGAAACCAACTGAACAATGCTATACAGCTTACATTTGATATTTGGATACAATGGATGACAACTCGATATACCGACTTGGCTTACAATCTCAATGGTACAACTGATTACAATGTTCCATACATTATGCCCTTTATAAACAGAAGACA
Source organism: Iris pallida (assembly GCA_029216955.1). Classification (NCBI taxonomy): domain Eukaryota; kingdom Viridiplantae; phylum Streptophyta; class Magnoliopsida; order Asparagales; family Iridaceae; genus Iris; species Iris pallida. The sequence goes on from JANAVB010033017.1 coordinate 23,992,264, forward strand.
TCATCTTGTGCAAGGAGAGCTTCTGTATGCCCAACAAATCTTCGATGCCGCGGGACCAATCCAGCTAAACTTCGTGTGTAGAACATTCCAAGCACAAGCACCTGCCCACAAAACGTGGGTCAGCACATCATCTATGTACTGGCGAGCAGAATCCAACCCACTCGCATAAACCAACATTTAAGGTGATCATTTAAGCTTGCATTTATTAGAGTGATCTTTCTATTTGGGGCCTAGCATCAGTTTACAGTTCATGGGCAATAATCAGAGTGAAGCATGTAAACATATTCTTAGTAGCATTCATGTGGACATATCATTTATCATTCTTGGTGTTATCATGCAAAGGCATCATTGAGGCATACTAGGTGTTATCATGAAAAGGCATCATTGAGGCATCGTTAACATTAACATTTAAGCATGTTATAACAGTTCTCACTTCAAGCATCACTTAGCATGTATGTTGTGTTTGAGCAATGATTATAGCAAGGCATCTTTCTAGCATACTAAATGGAACATGTTAAGCAGGCAAGTTAAACCAACTTATACAATATCACAATTATGTGATTTCTTACCGATAGCCGACTCCTCGTACCTGTATCAATTACAGGTTATCTGATATACTTACTCTGCCTGCACAAAACATTCATTAGCATGCATCCTGGCTACATGGTCACTGGTGTTGTTAAACCATATGGACTCTTCTCATTTTATTTCATTTTAAGATAATGCGGTCAGCATAGTAGGTGGCGAGCCTCTATGCCACCCCGCCTTATCCGTGCTCCCATAGCACTCATCATTATTTCCTTCTAGGCCGAATCGGTCCCCAGGGCCCTAGGAACCGTTCGAGGAAATTATTACTCAAACCTTGTATACAAGTTGTCCATGACCATGCGAATGCGTGTCCGACTCGATTGTGAACATAATCGCATGGTAAAATATATTAAGGAAAGTAAAGGCAACAGTGCATCATTAGTCATATTCAATGACTTATTCATTTCATCATTCCCATCATTTCATTTGGTGATCTCAACGATCCCAGCTTTATCATTTCTCATTCATTACTTCATAGCAACGTATCTCATATCATTCCTTTCTTAAGAGGAACTTAACATTCATTCATTTCATAGGGACATTTATTCATTCCTAACTTTCTTATAAGGGACATGCAGCATTTCATATTCTTGCAACAGATATACAGAGAGTACATGATTCTAGTATTTCATTCAGTTCATTGATTCGATAGCATAGCCAGTTCATTTCTTATTCTATCATTCATAAGGCATCTCATTATTCAAGTGTCTACTTGTTCCAGCAGTGTTAAGCATAAGGGGCAATATTATCAATTCATTCTCAGGCAGCGAATCACATTAACAGTTCAATGTGTTGTACATTTCAATAATTCTCAACAAAAGCATCTCTATTATTCAGCAACTAACATAAGGGACATTTAGGGGCAGTTTATAGCATTTCAATACTTCATCTATTAAGCATGAAGGAGTAAGGAGGAGGAAGGACAGTTCCACTCACCCAAAATTCCACTAAGCGTAGCTCCACCAGCGAGCCACGTTCCAATATCCATTCCGTCTAGCCAGCTAAGAGAGACTGCATCAGTCTCAATTCTCCTGATTCCTAACATAAGTCATGGTCCAATATTCTGATCCCATCCAATAAGCCAACCAAATGCCTCGTGCGGAGCGGGGCATTACATAACTTGTCACGCCCCGATTCGGGGAATCGCTCGCTTTGCTTCGATTCACGCCGAATCGATCGTCCTCGCTAAGGCGTGATGCCGTACAAGTCTGGAGTTGCACTTGTACAAGGCTAGAACATGCACATTTATATCAATTCATCACATTTGAAAAATAAGCCACAGTTGCGGAAACATTAAGCAAGCGGAATAGGAAGAAAATATTTATTTTATTGATGATTGTAGTCAGAATACAACTTTTCTCGATAATATTTGAAATGCCTTTTCGGCTACATTAATTCATGAAAAGAAGTACAACTGATAGGCTGCCATGAAATAATTTCCCGTTCCATACATCACGCCCCTTTAGTACTTTGAAATATAAGCAGCTATCTTTGAAATCTCCGCAATACTTTGTGCGTCTTTAGGAAAAATAACTTGAAAGGAAACAGCAGTTCAGAAAGCTTTAATTGCGATGTGCGCCCGAGCCTTCTCCAGTACCTGTGGAGGAGGGGTCAGCACATTATAACAATGCGCTGGTGAGTCCCGTTGGCCCACTCAGCTAAACCAACATTTTATTAATGACAAGCATTTTAAAGATATGAACTTATAAGGGACAGGCAACATTTAGAGTAAATCACAATTCAATGACATGGTAGTTCAATAAACCATGTTTACTTTACCATTGGCCGAATCCAGCTTTCCTGCATAAGATACAGGATAATAATAATATACTTACCGCCCCTGCATAAGACATTGATTAGCATACATTCCCACGATGTGACCACTGGTGTTGTTAAACCATATGGACTCTTTTCATTCATTCATTTGCATTTGGGACTTCAAGATAATGAGATGACAGCACAGTAGGGAGCTAGCCTCTATGATGCCTCGTATTACTCATGTTCTCCAAAGCACTTCATTATTTCCTCCTAGGCCGAATCGGTACAGGCGCCCCTGTACCGTTCGAGGAAATTATTGCTCAATCCTTGTATACAAGTTGTCCATGGTCAGGCGAATGTGTGTCCGACTCGATATACACAGTGTGCATAGAATATTTGAAGTAATAGGCAACATGATCATTCTTAGCATTTCATAACCATCATTCTAGGCATCAATTCAATCATTTCAATGTTCAGTTCATTGCAGTGTAATCAATTCATTTTAATGTTCTATCTCTAGCATCTTAGTGGTATTGACTTGTGGCATTAGCATCTTGATATCGATCAACGGATGTTGCAAGACAATTATTTAGTTGGCATGAAGGAATAGCGAGAGGGACAATACCACCACAGAGATCCACACTCACCAAATTTGAGAATCGTCGAGAGAGAGAGGAACACTTGCACGCTTAGCCTTCCGTCACGCGTCAGTCTGCATTGTAATGCCCCGCTCCGCACGAGGCATTTGGTTGGCTTATTGGATGGGATCAGAATATTGGACCATGACTTATGTTGGGAATCAGGAGAATTGAGACTGATGCAGTCTCTCTTAGCTGGCTAGACGAAATGGATATTGGAACGTGGCTCGCTGGTGGAGCTACGCTTAGTGGAATTTCGGGTGAGTGGAACTGTCCTTCCTCCTCCTTACTCCTTCATGCTTAATAGATGAAGTATTGAAATGCTATAAACTGCCCCTAAATGTCCCTTATGTTAGTTGCTGAATAATAGAGATGCTTTTGTTGAGAATTATTGAAATGTACAACACATTGAACTGTTAATGTGATTCGCTGCCTGAGAATGAATTGATAATATTGTCCCTTATGCTTAACACTGCTGGAACAAGTAGACACTTGAATAATGAGATGCCTTATGAATGATAGAATAAGAAATGAACTGGCTATGCTATCGAATCAATGAACTGAATGAAACACTAGAATCATGTACTCTCTGTATATCTGTTGCAAGAATATGAAATGCTGCATGTCCCTTATAAGAAAGTTAGGAATGAATAAATGTCCCTATGAAATGAATGAATGTTAAGTTCCTCTTAAGAAAGGAATGATATGAGATACGTTGCTATGAAGTAATGAATGAGAAATGATAAAGCTGGGATCGTTGAGATCACCAAATGAAATGATGGAAATGATGAAATGAATAAGTCATTGAATATGACTAATGATGCACTGTTGCCTTTACTTTCCTTAATATATTTTACCATGCGATTATGTTCACAATCGAGTCGGACACGCATTCGCATGGTCATGGACAACTTGTATACAAGGTTTGAGTAATAATTTCCTCGAACGGTTCCTAGGGCCCTGGGGACCGATTCGGCCTAGGAGGAAATAATGATGAGTGCTATGGGAGCACGGATAAGGCGGGGTGGCATAGAGGCTCGCCACCTACTATGCTGACCGCATTATCTTAAAATGAAATGAAATGAGAAGAGTCCATATGGTTTAACAACACCAGTGACCATGTAGCCAGGATGCATGCTAATGAATGTTTTGTGCAGGCAGAGTAAGTATATCAGATAACCTGTAATTGATACAGGTACGAGGAGTCGGCTATCGGTAAGAAATCACATAATTGTGATATTGTATAAGTTGGTTTAACTTGCCTGCTTAACATGTTCCATTTAGTATGCTAGAAAGATGCCTTGCTATAATCATTGCTCAAACACAACATACATGCTAAGTGATGCTTGAAGTGAGAACTGTTATAACATGCTTAAATGTTAATGTTAACGATGCCTCAATGATGCCTTTTCATGATAACACCTAGTATGCCTCAATGATGCCTTTGCATGATAACACCAAGAATGATAAATGATATGTCCACATGAATGCTACTAAGAATATGTTTACATGCTTCACTCTGATTATTGCCCATGAACTGTAAACTGATGCTAGGCCCCAAATAGAAAGATCACTCTAATAAATGTAAGCTTAAATGATCACCTTAAATGTTGGTTTATGCGAGTGGGTTAGATTCTGCTCGCCAGTACATAGATGATGTGCTGACCCACGTTTTGTGGGCAGGTGCTTGTGCTTGGAATGTTCTACACACGAAGTTTAGCTGGATTGGTCCCGCGGCATCGAAGATTTGTTGGGCATACAGAAGCTCTCCTTGCACAAGATGATGTCTTCTGTTTATAAAGGGCATAATGTATGGAACATTGTAATCAGTTGTACCATTGAGATTGTAAGCCAAGTCGGTATATCGAGTTGTCATCCATTGTATCCAAATATCAAATGTAAGCTGTATAGCATTGTTCAGTTGGTTTCCAATGTAAAGAGAGATGTGCTGTAATCATTGTACTTCAATACAAGTCTTGTACTCTCCTTCAACTATCAATAAAGAGAATAAAGTTCTATATATCTCTGTGTGGCTTTAAGTTACTCTTTTTCTCCGCTGCTATAAAGAAGTGATGTACTTCTATTCAATGAGAAAGATTGTCCTCACTAAATTCAATTTATCTGCTTCTGCCGCTGCGATGTGTTCCTATTTGAAGAATAATCGAGTATGTACCATCTTTGCCTTGTACAAGTGCAATACCAGACTTGTACGGCATCACGCCCAAGCGAGGACGATCGATTCCAAGAGATAAAATATGTGAATAAATGACTCTATGAATCGGGGCGTGACAAATTGGTATCAGAGCACGGCTTTACGTCCTTGGTCTCTTCTTTGGTTCGTTTCAAATCAAAGTTGCATCGATGATTGACCAAAGTTGCTTCCGCGATCACTCAACGTTGCTTCCGCGATTAAATCAAAGATTGCTTCCGCGATTATATTGTTGTTGTTCTGTAATCATCCTATGTTGTTCGTGTCTGAAAGATCATTGACCCTCTTGGCTGCTCACTGGATGTTCCATACAATAAGTCTATATACATTGTGATGCCCCTGAAAGAATGATTGTTGTTGGTTTGGACACAAATAACCCAACAATGACTCGATGCCATAGTATGCTATATTGTGAATGTTGTTAGAAATATGGGAATATAGAAAAGTGGCTGGGTATGCTGTAACAAGTTGAGAATTGCATATGATGCAGAAAGAGTTGGGAATGAAATAATTGATGGATGAGTTCAACAGAATTGGTGAATTGACTCATGCGTGCTGGCTACTGCTTTCTAGACCCTAAGAATGTTGGCTTGTGATATTGAGATCCCGAGATGTTGGTTAAGTATTATGATCATTATAAGATCATGAATGTCCGGAATAGATTGAGTTGGTATTGTTTAAGGATGGCTTCGTTTCTGAGTGGTATATTGCCTCTACCACCTCAGAACGAGATGTATGTTGACCTTTCCATAGAATAGCAATGAGACTATCTGTGGGTACTGGGTAGTGCCGAGACTTAGCTGGGAGTCATATATTGTGCTAGATGACTCGAGTGTCCCCTGACAGTGATGCTATGTTGGGTAGCGAGATTGTAGAAATGATAACGGTTGGCTGGGTTAGAAATTGTTTAGTCGAGTGATGACTCGAGCTAGAAAGACAGTTAGTATGCTATGGGTAAATAGACTTGGATAGAGAATATTGTGGCTTAGAACATCTGAATGTTGACTTCGATTGGTTGAATGTAAATCAAATGTTGCTAATACAAAGTTGGTTGCCAAGCTGAAAGTTTGAAAATATTGTCGGTAAATCAAAGGAATATTAGAGTTTTGTGCCTTGACCCTAAGGTGTAATAGATGTTAACCCATCTAGATCACCAAAGGATAGTCGTTGCCTATGTGCATGTATGCTGAGGAATTGAATTGCACTAGAAAAATAACAAGTAGTGACTCAGAATACTGTTGTTGCCTAAGGGATGGTTAAGTGATACATAAATTGTCGGATTGAATGGGATGAACTACTTGACCATTACTGCATGAGATTAAGAATGCCGAAAGATAGTTTGATGATTGAGAAACAAATGGAAACGAGAAATTGTAAACATGTTGGATAATATCGGTATAGGTGATTGTTGGTTGGGATATAGATTGTTGGCTTATGACTTAGTGGTTTGACTCTGTCATACAGACCGAATAGTATGATTCCATAGTTATGTTAAACTATCGGAATCGATGACCCTTGAATAGTTAGCATTGGCTTATGGGTTTGTGTGAGTATAAAGGAATTGGAATAGAAATTAAATCATTGGAAATTTACTTGATGGATTATTAGAACGATGAAGATCGTATGTCGGATTTGGAATTTAACGTAATGTTGATAGATCGATCTTAGTCGATTGTTGGGTAAGTCTAGAATGAGCCTCTGTGGGAATTATTTCCTTGAGGAAGACCCTGAATAGATAGACTTGACCCTAGCGACCAGTTGTTGATTTACCAATTGCTGGCTTAGCCCAATTGGCGATTAGTTATTCAGACAGAGTTAAAACCCATAGGTTTGGGTAGAGTTCCTTAGAACTGTTGGTTGCTTGTTGGCCCTAAGAAACAGAAACTAGTATAACCCTAGTAGCCGTCCACTCTAGGGAAGTCACCTGAATGATTAAGTTTAGCTGTCAGTGTAGCTAACCTTAGAGATTGATTGAATAATAGGTGACCATTGGAGACCCATAGAATAACCTTGTGGCATTGAATGAGAGATGGTGCTAATGAGTATTGACCTAAGGGAATGTATGCTTCAACTTGAGCCTTAAAAGATGTTTGACCATTGAGGATTATATGTCGGCCATACGTGGGAATTGCAATCGTAAGGTAAGGCTTGAGTGTACCTATAGTCGGGTAGCTAAGTTAACCTTGACTGTTGCATAGAATTATACCCTGATTCGGGTAATCGATAGTGGGTGACTTCGGATTGTATCTTTTAGAAAAGATGAATTGCCTCGGTGAAAAATGTTGTTGGATTTGGGAAGGAAAATGATTGTCGTTGTGAAACCTTGATATGATTGGCTCTAAGTTAGACCCTTGATCGAATGTTAGAAATGTTATGCTTGGATGGAGATTGTCCCTGATGTTAAGTGGTGGCCTGGAAGATAGTGATTTTGGCAAAGTGAATAAAGCAATAAGTCAATTGAAAGGATGCTAAGTTGGATTTAGAAAAGAGAGTTATATTGTGGCTGATCGAATCGCACTAACATGGAAGTTGGCTGAAGTACATATGTTTTGGGGACGCCTAAAATATGTGTATGGATCCAGCAGAAGTGATTGGTTGTGACTGAGATAACATTATGGGAAGAATTTATCGCACTAGCACGGACTTTGGCTGAAATGCATATGTTTTGGGGACGCCTAAAATATGTGTATGGATCCAAACGAAGTGATATGTTGCGACTGAAATAGAAATGTAAGGAAATGTTGGCGAATCAATGAGAAGTTACAAGTAATTGAAAAAGAGATAGACAGATCGAATCGTTGATGGATTTAAATGGTACAGTTGGATAGATATTTTAAAATGACCGAGTGGGCTGAAATGAATATTGATTTGAAGCTGAATGAGTAAACTCATGGTGATTAAGTGAATCTTGTAGAAGACTTGTTTCCTTAAGTTTCGAGGACGAAACTTTTTCTGAGTGGTATATTATGTAATGCCCCGCTCCGCACGAGGCATTTGGTTGGCTTATTGGATGGGATCAGAATATTGGACCATGACTTATGTTGGGAATCAGGAGAATTGAGACTGATGCAGTCTCTCTTAGCTGGCTAGACGGAATGGATATTGGAACGTGGCTCGCTGGTGGAGCTACGCTTAGTGGAATTTCGGGTGAGTGGAACTGTCCTTCCTCCTCCTTACTCCTTCATGCTTAATAGATGAAGTATTGAAATGCTATAAACTGCCCCTAAATGTCCCTTATGTTAGTTGCTGAATAATAGAGATGCTTTTGTTGAGAATTATTGAAATGTACAACACATTGAACTGTTAATGTGATTCGCTGCCTGAGAATGAATTGATAATATTGCCCCTTATGCTTAACACTGCTGGAACAAGTAGACACTTGAATAATGAGATGCCTTATGAATGATAGAATAAGAAATGAACTGGCTATGCTATCGAATCAATGAACTGAATGAAACACTAGAATCATGTACTCTCTGTATATCTGTTGCAAGAATATGAAATGCTGCATATCCCTTATAAGAAAGTTAGGAATGAATAAATGTCCCTATGAAATGAATGAATGTTAAGTTCCTCTTAAGAAAGGAATGATATGAGATACGTTGCTATGAAGTAATAAATGAGAAATGATAAAGCTGGGATCGTTGAGATCACCAAATGAAATGATGGGAATGATGAAATGAATAAGTCATTGAATATGACTAATGATGCACTGTTGCCTTTACTTTCCTTAATATATTTTACCATGCGATTATGTTCACAATCGAGTCGGACACGCATTCGCATGGTCATGGACAACTTGTATACAAGGTTTGAGTAATAATTTCCTCGAACGGTTCCTAGGGCCCTGGGGACCGATTCGGCCTAGGAGAAAATAATGATGAGTGCTATGGGAGCACGAATAAGGCGGGGTGGCATAGAGGCTCGCCACCTACTATGCTGACCGCATTATCTTAAAATGAAATGAAATGAGAAGAGTCCATATGGTTTAACAACACCAGTGACCATGTAGCCAGGATGCATGCTAATGAATGTTTTGTGCAGGCAGAGTAAGTATATCAGATAACCTGTAATTGATACAGGTACGAGGAGTCGGCTATCGGTAAGAAATCACATAATTGTGATATTGTATAAGTTGGTTTAACTTGCCTGCTTAACATGTTCCATTTAGTATGCTAGAAAGATGCCTTGCTATAATCATTGTTCAAACACAACATACATGCTAAGTGATGCTTGAAGTGAGAACTGTTATAACATGCTTAAATGTTAATGTTAACGATGCCTCAATGATGCCTTTTCATGATAACACCTAGTATGCCTCAATGATGCCTTTGCATGATAACACCAAGAATGATAAATGATATGTCCACATGAATGCTACTAAGAATATGTTTACATGCTTCACTCTGATTATTGCCCATGAACTGTAAACTGATGCTAGGCCCCAAATAGAAAGATCACTCTAATAAATGCAAGCTTAAATGATCACCTTAAATGTTGGTTTATGCGAGTGGGTTGGATTTTGCTCGCCAGTACATAGATGATGTGCTGACCCACGTTTTGTGGGCAGGTGCTTGTGCTTGGAATGTTCTACACACGAAGTTTAGCTGGATTGGTCCCGCGGCATCGAAGATTTGTTGGGCATACAGAAGCTCTCCTTGCACAAGATGATGTCTTCTGTTTATAAAGGGCATAATGTATGGAACATTGTAATCAGTTGTACCATTGAGATTGTAAGCCAAGTTGGTATATCGAGTTGTCATCCATTGTATCCAAATATCAAATGTAAGCTGTATAGCATTGTTCAGTTGGTTTCCAATGTAAAGAGAGATGTGCTGTAATCATTGTACTTCAATACAAGTCTTGTACTCTCCTTCAACTATCAATAAAGAGAATAAAGTTCTATATATCTCTGTGTGGCTTTAAGTTACTCTTTTTCTCCGCTGCTATAAAGAAGTGATGTACTTCTATTCAATGAGAAAGATTGTCCTCACTAAATTCAATTTATCTGCTTCTGCCGCTGCGATGTGTTCCTATTTGAAGAATAATCGAGTATGTACCATCTTTGCCTTGTACAAGTGCAATACCAGACTTGTACGGCATCACGCCCAAGCGAGGACGATCGATTCCAAGAGATAAAATATGTGAATAAATGACTCTATGAATCAGGGCGTGACATGCATTGGCACCAAAAGATTGATTAATAATCCGTCTCGTTGTGTTCTCTTCTCTCAGAATTCTCAAGAATGAATGCTATGCAAATCGATGAAAACGGGCAAGAATCAAATCATCGAAATCATTCAGAAAAGCATCCATCAAAACCAAGCAGCAAAACCAGCAGCAAAACATCCAGAGAAAACTCTTGGACGTATTTCAAGAGAAACCGATCCATTAATTGGAAAGGTTCTTATGCACTTGTCCGTGATCGATTCGATGCCGACGGTAAGTTTCCCCAATACTCGGTTCCGACCGAGTTAGCCAAGCCACAAGCCTTACATAGTGAACCGCTAGGAGCGGGACACTACATATGTAATGCCCCGCTCCGCACGAGGCATTTGGTTGGCTTATTGGATGGGATCAGAATATTGGACCATGACTTATGTTGGGAATCAGGAGAATTGAGACTGATGCAGTCTCTCTTAGCTGGCTAGACGGAATGGATATTGGAACGTGGCTCGCTGGTGGAGCTACGCTTAGTGGAATTTTGGGTGAGTGGAACTGTCCTTCCTCCTCCTTACTCCTTCATGCTTAATAGATGAAGTATTGAAATGCTATAAACTGCCCCTAAATGTCCCTTATGTTAGTTGCTGAATAATAGAGATGCTTTTGTTGAGAATTATTGAAATGTACAACACATTGAACTGTTAATGTGATTCGCTGCCTGAGAATGAATTGATAATATTGCCCCTTATGCTTAACACTGCTGGAACAAGTAGACACTTGAATAATGAGATGCCTTATGAATGATAGAATAAGAAATGAACTGGCTATGCTATCGAATCAATGAACTGAATGAAATACTAGAATCATGTACTCTCTGTATATCTGTTGCAAGAATATGAAATGCTGCATGTCCCTTATAAGAAAGTTAGGAATGAATAAATGTCCCTATGAAATGAATGAATGTTAAGTTCCTCTTAAGAAAGGAATGATATGAGATACGTTGCTATGAAGTAATGAATGAGAAATGATAAAGCTGGGATCGTTGAGATCACCAAATGAAATGATGGGAATGATGAAATGAATAAGTCATTGAATATGACTAATGATGCACTGTTGCCTTTACTTTCCTTAATATATTTTACCATGCGATTATGTTCACAATCGAGTCGGACACGCATTCGCATGGTCATGGACAACTTGTATACAAGGTTTGAGTAATAATTTCCTCGAACGGTTCCTAGGGCCCTGGGGACCGATTCGGCCTAGGAGGAAATAATGATGAGTGCTATGGGAGCACGGATAAGGCGGGGTGGCATAGAGGCTCGCCACCTACTATGCTGACCGTATTATCTTAAAATGAAATGAAATGAGAAGAGTCCATATGGTTTAACAACACCAGTGACCATGTAGCCAGGATGCATGCTAATGAATGTTTTGTGCAGGCAGAGTAAGTATATCAGATAACCTGTAATTGATACAGGTACGAGGAGTCGGCTATCGGTAAGAAATCACATAATTGTGATATTGTATAAGTTGGTTTAACTTGCCTGCTTAACATGTTCCATTTAGTATGCTAGAAAGATGCCTTGCTATAATCATTGCTCAAACACAACATACATGCTAAGTGATGCTTGAAGTGAGAACTGTTATAACATGCTTAAATGTTAATGTTAACGATGCCTCAATGATACCTTTTCATGATAACACCTAGTATGCCTCAATGATGCCTTTGCATGATAACACCAAGAATGATAAATGATATGTCCACATGAATGCTACTAAGAATATGTTTACATGCTTCACTCTGATTATTGCCCATGAACTGTAAACTGATGCTAGGCCCCAAATAGAAAGATCACTCTAATAAATGCAAGCTTAAATGATCACCTTAAATGTTGGTTTATGCGAGTGGGTTGGATTCTGCTCGCCAGTACATAGATGATGTGCTGACCCACGTTTTGTGGGCAGGTGCTTGTGCTTGGAATGTTCTACACACGAAGTTTAGTTGGATTGGTCCCGCGGCATCGAAGATTTGTTGGGCATACAAAAGCTCTCCTTGCACAAGATGATGTCTTCTGTTTATAAAGGGCATAATGTATGGAACATTGTAATCAGTTGTACCATTGAGATTGTAAGCCAAGTCGGTATATCGAGTTGTCATCCATTGTATCCAAATATCAAATGTAAGCTGTATAGCATTGTTCAGTTGGTTTCCAATGTAAAGAGAGATGTGCTGTAATCATTGTACTTCAATACAAGTCTTGTACTCTCCTTCAACTATCAATAAAGAGAATAAAGTTCTATATATCTCTGTGTGGCTTTAAGTTACTCTTTTTCTCCGCTGCTATAAAGAAGTGATGTACTTCTATTCAATGAGAAAGATTGTCCTCACTAAATTCAATTTATCTGCTTCTGCCGCTGCGATGTGTTCCTATTTGAAGAATAATCGAGTATGTACCATATTTGCCTTGTACAAGTGCAATACCAGACTTGTACGGCATCACGCCCAAGCGAGGACGATCGATTCCAAGAGATAAAATATGTGAATAAATGACTCTATGAATCGGGGCGTGACAAATTGGTATCAGAGCCAGGTTTTACGTCCTTGGTCTCTTCTTTGGTTCGTTTCAAATCAAAGTTGCATCGATGATTGACCAAAGTTGCTTCCGCGATCACTCAACGTTGCTTCCGCGATTAAATCAAAGATTACTTCCGCGATTATATTGTTGTTGTTCTGTAATCATCCTATGTTGTTCGTGTCTGAAAGATCATTGACCCTCTTGGCTGCTCACTGGATGTTCCATACAATAAGTCTATATACATTGTGATGCCCCTGAAAGAATGATTGTTGTTGGTTTGGACACAAATAACCCAACAATGACTCGATGCCATAGTATGCTATATTGTGAATGTTGTTAGAAATGTGGGAATATAGAAAAGTGGCTGGGTATGCTGTAACAAGTTGAGAATTGCATGTGATGCAGAAAGAGTTGGGAATGAAATAATTGATGGATGAGTTCAACAGAATTGGTGAATTGACTCATGCGTGCTGGCTACTGCTTTCTAGACCCTAAGAATGTTGGCTTGTGATATTGAGACCCCGAGATGTTGGTTAAGTATTATGATCATTATAAGATCATGAATGTCCGGAATAGATTGAGTTGGTATTGTTTAAGGATGGCTTCGTTTCTGAGTGGTATATTGCCTCTACCACCTCAGAACGAGATGTATGTTGACCTTTCCATAGAATAGCAATGAGACTATCTGTGGGTACTGGGTAGTGCCGAGACTTAGCTGGGAGTCATATATTGTGCTAGATGACTCGAGTGTCCCCTGACAGTGATGCTATGTTGGGTAGCGAGATTGTAGAAATGATAACGGTTGGCTGGGTTAGAAATTGTTTAGTCGAGTGATGACTCGAGCTAGAAAGACAGTTAGTATGCTATGGGTAAATAGACTTGGATAGAGAATATTGTGGCTTAGAACATCTGAATGTTGACTTCGATTGGTTGAATGTAAATCAAATGTTGCTAATACAAAGTTGGTTGCCAAGCTGAAAGTTTGAAAATATTGTCGGTAAATCAAAGGAATATTAGAGTTTTGTGCCTTGACCCTAAGGTGTAATAGATGTTAACCCATCTAGATCACCAAAGGATAGTCGTTGCCTATGTGCATGTATGCTGAGGAATTGAATTACACTAGAAAAATAACAAGTAGTGACTCAGAATACTGTTGTTGCCTAAGGGATGGTTAAGTGATACATAAATTGTCGGATTGAATGGGATGAACTACTTGACCATTACTGCATGAGATTAAGAATGCCGAAAGATAGTTTGATGATTGAGAAACAAATGGAAACGAGAAATTGTAAACATGTTGGATAATGTCGGTATAGGTGATTGTTGGTTGGGATATAGATTGTTGGCTTATGACTTAGTGGTTTGACTTTGTCATACAGACCGAATAGTATGATTCCATAGTTATGTTAAACTATCGGAATCGATGACCCTTGAATAGTTAGCATTGGCTTATGGGTTTGTGTGAGTATAAAGGAATTGGAATAGAAATTGAATCATTGGAAATTTACTTGATGGATTATTAGAACGATGAAGATCGTATGTCGGATTTGAAATTTAACGTAATGTTGATAGATCGATCTTAGTCGATTGTTGGGTAAGTCTAGAATGAGCCTCTGTGGGAATTATTTCCTTGAGGAAGACCCTGAATAGATAGACTTGACCCTAGCGACCAGTTGTTGATTTACCAATTGCTGGCTTAGCCCAATTGGCGATTAGTTATTCAGACAGAGTTAAAACCCATAGGTTTGGGTAGAGTTCCTTAGAACTGTTGGTTGCTTGTTGGCCCTAAGAAATAGAAACTAGTATAACCCTAGTAGCCGTCCACTCTAGGGAAGTCACCTGAATGATTAAGTTTAGTTGTCAGTGTAGCTAATCTTAGAGATTGATTGAATAATAGGTGACCATTGGAGACCCATAGAATAACCTTGTGGCATTGAATGAGAGATGGTGCTAATGAGTATTGACCTAAGGGAATGTATGCTTCAACTTGAGCCTTAAGAGATGTTTGACCATTGAGGATTATATGTCGGCCATAAGTGGGAATTGCAATCGTAAGGTAAGGCTTGAGTGTACCTATAGTCGGGTAGCTAAGTTAACCTTGACTGTTGCATAGAATTATACCCTGATTCGGGTAATCGATAGTGGGTGACTTCGGATTGTATCTTTTAGAAAAGATGAATTGCCTCGGTGAAAAATGTTGTTGGATTTGGGAAGGAAAATGATTGTCGTTGTGAAACCTTGATATGATTGGCTCTAAGTTAGACCCTTGATCGAATGTTAGAAATGTTATGCTTGGATGGAGATTGTCCCTGATGTTAAGTGGTGGCCTGGAAGATAGTGATTTTGGCAAAGTGAATAAAGCAATAAGTCAATTGAAAGGATGCTAAGTTGGATTTAGAAAAGAGAGTTATATTGTGGCTGATCGAATCGCACTAACATGGAAGTTGGCTGAAGTACATATGTTTTGGGGACGCCTAAAATATGTGTATGGATCCAGCAGAAGTGATTGGTTGTGACTGAGATAACATTATGGGAAGAATTTATCGCACTAGCACGGACTTTGGCTGAAATGCATATGTTTTGGGGACGCCTAAAATATGTGTATGGATCCAAACGAAGTGATATGTTGCGACTGAAATAGAAATGTAAGGAAATGTTGGCGAATCAATGAGAAGTTACAAGTAATTGAAAAAGAGATAGACAGATCGAATCGTTGATGGATTTAAATGGTACAGTTGGATAGATATTTTAAAATGACCGAGTGGGCTGAAATGAATATTGATTTGAAGCTGAATGAGTAAACTCATGGTGATTAAGTGAATCTTGTAGAAGACTTGTTTCCTTAAGTTTCGAGGACGAAACTTTTTCTGAGTGGTATATTATGTAATGCCCCGCTCCGTACGAGGCATTTGGTTGGCTTATTGGATGGGATCAGAATATTGGACCATGACTTATGTTGGGAATCAGGAGAATTGAGACTGATGCAGTCTCTCTTAGCTGGCTAGACGGAATGGATATTGGAACGTGGCTCGCTGGTGGAGCTACGCTTAGTGGAATTTTGGGTGAGTGGAACTGTCCTTCCTCCTCCTTACTCCTTCATGCTTAATAGATGAAGTATTGAAATGCTATAAACTGCCCCTAAATGTCCCTTATGTTAGTTGCTGAATAATAGAGATGCTTTTGTTGAGAATTATTGAAATGTACAACACATTGAACTGTTAATGTGATTCGCTGCCTGAGAATGAATTGATAATATTGCCCCTTATGCTTAACACTGCTGGAACAAGTAGACACTTGAATAATGAGATGCCTTATGAATGATAGAATAAGAAATGAACTGGCTATGCTATCGAATCAATGAACTGAATGAAACACTAGAATCATGTACTCTCTGTATATCTGTTGCAAGAATATGAAATGCTGCATGTCCCTTATAAGAAAGTTAGGAATGAATAAATGTCCCTATGAAATGAATGAATGTTAAGTTCCTCTTAAGAAAGGAATGATATGAGATACGTTGCTATGAAGTAATGAATGAGAAATGATAAAGCTGGGATCGTTGAGATCACCAAATGAAATAATGGGAATGATGAAATGAATAAGTCATTGAATATGACTAATGATGCACTGTTGCCTTTACTTTCCTTAATATATTTTACCATGGTCTTGTCCCGGACATTAGCATCTTACTAGTGGCCAACGGGATCACAGACTACTACCAGCTACTGGAGAGAGCCCGAGGTATCGAGGAGCGTCTTTTGTCTTGCAAGAGGCCAGCTACCACACATCATGACGAGCCGTCCAAGCGCCAGACTTTCCAGCAGAGGACGACTACCCAGTACCAGCAGGCCTATGCTCCACCAGCTCATCCTCAGCATCAGTTATCATTTGCCCGAGTTCCGGAGCAACAGCAGCAGAAGTGGGTCTCTTGTGCCTTCTGCAAAAAGCCAGGACACGACGTCTCCATCTGTAGGAAGAAATTGAGCCAGTGTCTTGCTTGCGGGTCTTCCACCCATATGATTCGGGAGTGCCCGAAGGCGAAGCCATTTACCAGAGGACCTTCAGGGAGAGCATACCCTTTAGCCATCCAGGCAGCAGTACCAGTGCAGGGCCCAGAGCTAGAGCCAGAATACTTGACAGACGGTGCCACAGGTTGGATTTATTTGCATATGACTGTTTGATTCTAGTGCCTCATTAAGTTACCTATCACTAGACTCATGCCAAACCATCATTTAGTAACTGCACCCATGAGACCAAGCCATTGACCAGTAGACCTGTTTCATAGACGTTCCATCAATAGGAGATAGCCTTAGTCATCGCTGTAATTATTTTAAAATGTTAGTTGCCTCGCGTGTCTTCAGTTCTTGTAAATTTCGAGGACAAAATTTTTCAAGGAGGGAAGACTTGTCAGCCCCTGTTTTTCAAATTTTTGTAAATTAGTGATAATTGGCCATTAATGATTATTTTTAGTATTAAAATATTTTATAGTAAATATTAGGAATATTTCCTGTATTTTTAAATGATTTTAAATGGGTTTTAAATACCAAAATATCATTTTGCAATTATTTAAAATTGTTTTATATAGGTTTTGCAATTTTTAGATTTATTTAAACGCTGTTTGTAATTTCCTATTTGTTGTTTGCAAATTTAATTTGCATAAACTAACTGATATAAATATCTATATATTTATGTATAAATATAAATATTGTAGATGTACTTTTATATATGTGTTTTACTTTACTTAGTGTAAATTATCTTTATAAAATAAGTTGTCATACTTTTGCAACTACTATGCATAACTTTGCCCTATTAAAATATTAATAATTATTTTGTACTTTTACCAAATTGTATTTTATTGTATTTAAAATTACTGCAACCATTTGGTGTCCAAGCCTAGCATGGGTATTTGGGCTCAAATGTGTTTTCACACATTCAAGACCTGTACAAGTCATATTGGACTTGATTCATGGCCTTGGGTCCTGTATTTGAACTTTGGTTCAAATTATATACATGGACAAAATACGCAGATAATTAATTATTGTGTGCATTACTGTTTTTGATTTTCTAAAAAATACTTAAAGTATTGCTAAAATTATGGAAAAATAGTTTTTAGATACTATGTTAAGTTAGCTAATTTAGTATAATTTTTGTAGTATTTAATTTACTGTTTTGCCCCTAGTTTGGCATATGAAACCAGAACTCATTTTCTATATATTTATGAAAACTGATTTTTATAAAATACTTCTGTTGGGTAATAAATCCCAGAAAAATTATAATAAATTTCTATAATTAACAAGGTTTCTGTCAGTATATTATTCTGCATTTATTGGAGATTTCTAGTATTTTCTAAAATTGTTAAAACACAGTGCACAGAATGTTTATTTTACCAATAATTATGACTAAGTCATGACTTGTGATTTTTGTGTATTTCTAGTATTTGGATTGCTAACCAGCCTTAATATGGGAGACCCATGTGTTAGTTTAGATGCCAAATCACTTCAATTTGAACCCCTAGGCTAAGTTCACCTAGCCAATGTCCAATTTGGCCTTCTCACATCACTAGTGTATTTATATTGTCTTGTAACTTAGAGTCTGAGTATATATATGTTTTCAGTGCCAGGACACTCTACATCTTAGCTTTATTGTCATTGCATTATTTTGCTCCAGGCAAGTACATCTACAAACTCATTTACTGTCTTTTAATGTTAAGCACATGTGACAACCTTGTGAATTACCATTAATCCAGTTGCAAGTCTTTTGTTAATTGTACATGTTAAAACACTGTTATTTGATAAAAGAATGTTAATCAACCCATGTGAATGCTGATCCTTGGAGTAGCAAGTCAAATCATAACATGTTTCATACTATTGCCAGTTCCCACCATGCTTTACACTATTTCCCGTATCTTTTACATGATGATTACTGGGTTATGAGAGAGTTGATAGTATAGTTACTGGACTCGTGGAATGTACTCACTTACATTGCAGTATGCTAATTGTGTAGTTTCTGGACTTGTGGAATGTACTCCCGTACATTGCAGTAAACTAGCAGTGCGGTTTCTGGACTTGTGGAATGTACTTACGTACATTGCAGTAAACTAAGAATGTAGTTTCTGGACTTGTGGAATGTACTTACGTACATTGCAGTAAACTAAGAATGTAGTTTCTGGACTTGTGGAATGTACATACGTACATTGCAGTAAACTAGCATAGCACCTATTGACCGATCTCATACCTGCTCCAGTTTTAATACATAATGTACATATGCCACAATTGACAAGAGTGTCTTAAAATGATAATCAAGATATACCATAATTTTTCGCTTTATATGATTTACCATGATTCCAGTATGTCTATTTTTCAGTCTTATCATACCATGTTCCTGTTGTACATCTCTTGCATTATACATTCAGTACTTTAGTAGTAGAGGTTGTACTTGCTCCCGTCCTGACAGGATAACGTTGTAGGTATTTTGACCGAGGAAGAAATGCTTTGTGACCCATACTATGGAGCTCCAGTTGAGGATATTCCAGCAGGGAATCCTGCTTAGCTGCTTAGTTTGACTTAGTGTTGGGTTATTATCACAGACGCTGTTTTGTACCTTTAAACTAGACTTTGTCTCCAGTACTACTTTTGGTTGTGTACTATTTATTATCAAACTTAGTGGTTTTTCATCTATCTATATAGAAGCTGTGTTGTGATCATTCTTAAACTATCTTAATTATTAGCACATTTATCATTATTACCTGACTGTCTAGAACAGCTTACTATGCTCTAATCAAGCGTAGGCTGGACATGGCTCGGCCCGGCCCAACAATTTGGGAATCGGGTCGTGACATGTTTTTTTGGCGGCCCATGCAGGTCCTGACTAAAGTTGTTTGGTTACGTTACTGTACCAAGCACGCCTGCAGAAATTAAGGATAACTAGATAACACTAGGAACAACATCTAGAACACCTAGAGGATTTCTAGGATTGCAACATAGGAAAACTCATCACAGCGTAGGACCGGTAGTGTAACTAAATTGTTTGCTTATGACTACTTGCTTTATTCTTATAATTCCTTTGTCTTTTATAAATAGATGGACCCTACACACTCTTCCGATTCTGCCACCTCAGGTGACGGTATACCTCCACCACCTCCTACCCCGCAGACCCAGATACCTCCACCCCCACCTCCTATCATACCTCTCCAGACTATTGTTTCCCTTGACGGAACCCAATTACTGGCTTTGATCCAGGGGCTCCTGAATACTCAGCATACCCCTGTCTCGCAACCTATAGAACATCAATTGAGGCTAGGTAGTATCAAGAGTTTTATGAACCTAAAACCGAAGGAGTTTCTTGGGACGGAAGGCATAGTTGTAGCTGATGACTGGTTAGATTCCGTAGAGAGGAAGCTCATAGGGGCTAGATTACCTGACGACCTTTGGGTCGAGGCAGCAGGATTTTTGTTAGCAGACCTGGCAGGGGTCTGGTTCAGAAATGAGACGATGTTCATTGGCGGCAGAGGAAACTGGGAGCAATTCAAGATCCAGTTCAAGAGGAAGTTCTTCTCCACCACCGCTAGAGTTGCCATGGGATTGCAATTCCAGAACCTGCAACAGGGGAGCCGTACAGTCGATGAGTACGCAGGTGAGTTTAGCAGACTCAGTCGTTTTGCCCCGAGCTTAGTAGCCGACCCGGAGGAGATGGCTCGCAGATTCTGCCATGGTCTTGTCCCGGACATTAGCATCTTACTAGTGGCCAACGGGATCACAGACTACTACCAGCTACTGGAGAGAGCCCGAGGTATCGAGGAGCGTCTTTTGTCTTGCAAGAGGCCAGCTACCACACATCATGACGAGCCGTCCAAGCGCCAGACTTTCCAGCAGAGGACGACTACCCAGCACCAGCAGGCCTATGCTCCACCAGCTCATCCTCAGCATCAGTTATCATTTGCCCGAGTTCCGGGGCAACAGCAGCAGAAGTGGGTCTCTTGTGCCTTCTGCAAAAAGCCAGGGCACGACGTCTCCATCTGTAGGAAGAAATTGAGCCAGTGTCTTGCTTGCGGGTCTTCCACCCATATGATTCGGGAGTGCCCGAAGGCGAAGCCATTTACCAGAGGACCTTCAGGGAGAGCATACCCTTTAGCCATCCAGGCAGCAGTACCAGTGCAGGGCCCAGAGCTAGAGCCAGAATACTTGACAGACGGTGCCACAGGTTGGATTTATTTGCATATGACTGTTTGATTCTAGTGCCTCATTAAGTTACCTATCACTAGACTCATGCCAAACCATCATTTAGTAACTGCACCCATGAGACCAAGCCATTGACCAGTAGACCTGTTTCATAGACGTTCCATCATTAGGAGATAGCCTTAGTCATCGCTGTAATTATTTTAAAACGTTAGTTGCCTCGCGTGTCTTCAGTTCTTGTAAATTTCGAGGACGAAATTTTTCAAGGAGGGAAGACTTGTCAGCCCCTGTTTTTCAAATTTTTGTAAATTAGTGATAATTGGCCATTAATGATTATTTTTAGTATTAAAATATTTTATAGTAAATATTAGGAATTTTTCCTGTATTTTTAAATGATTTTAAATGGGTTTTAAATACCAAAATATCATTTTACAATTATTTAAAATTGTTTTATATAGGTTTTGCAATTTTTAGATTTATTTAAACGCTGTTTGTAATTTCCTATTTGTTGTTTGCAAATTTAATTTGCATAAACTAACTGCGGGAGGGCTTTTGCAAATTAATATTTGCATAACCCAATGGAAAGGACCTATAGGAAATTTCCTAAGTTCTAGGGACCTAACCCTAAAAACCCCTCATCTCCCCCACCGCCTTCCCCTAACCCTAACCCTAATCCGGCCGTAACCCTAACCCTAATCCGGCCGTAATCCACCGCCTTCACCCCCTATATAAACCCCCCTCGTCTTCCTCATCTCACCACCACTGTCTCCACCCCACCACGACCAAGCTCCGCCGCGTTTTCCCTCTCCCAAACTCGACAGACACCCAACTCCGGCGACCCTCCGTTCGACCACCACCGTTCGCCGTCGTCGACCCCAACCTCCACCAGTCGACTCGTCGTGCCGAGGCGAGTGCGGCGCCACCGCAGCGCCACGACGCCGACGCCCCCAGCCGCCGATCGCCCACTCTTCCACGCTCGAGTTCGCCGGACACGTACGTTGCAGTCTCTATTTCGTATCGTACGTGTCTCGTTTTCGAGTATGTTGTTCGCCAGGACACGACGACCCCAGCCCCGTACTCGGACACGCGTAGATCGTGTCGTGCGTGTCGTGCAGTGCATGGACACGTCGACACGGTGTCAGATCTCATTTCTCGTGTCCTGGACAGTATGGACACGAGCGAACTATTATTTAGAGAACGGGTTTGGTTTTGTGCTAACGGGTTTAAAACCCATTAACTTAAAATCTGACATATAATTAAACAAACCCCCGTTCTAACAGCCACCCGAACCCGACCTACTGGCCAGCCCGCACAGTTTAGAAACCCCCCCCCCCCCCCCGCTGGCCCGAGTTCGAGCCCCCCTGCTGTTTGTTTTTGTTTTTCTTTTTCTTTTCCTTTTTCCTTTTTCTATTTTCTATATATATATTTATATATATATGTGTATATATATATATATTAGTATATATATATATATTTTATATACTGTATTTTGACAGTATATTATATGTACATATAATTTTATAATTAGTAAACTTTTATATATATATATTTATATGTATTTATATACATATATGTATATATGTATATATTTTCTTGTATATATTTTTATAGTTAGTAAATTATGTATATATATGTTTTCATATGTATATATACATTATTATACACTTTATAATTAAATGTTTCATTATATATATATACTTTATAAATTGATTATTTTCCTTATTTATATATATATATATGTAACTTTTAAAATATGGATATATATATATATATCCTTGATATAAATATCTATATATTTATGTATAAATATAAATATTGTAGATGTACTTTTATATATGTGTTTTACTTTACTTAGTGTAAATTATCTTTATAAAATAAGTTGTCATACTTTTGCAACTACTATGCATAACTTTGCCCTATTAAAATATTAATAATTATTTTGTACTTTTACCAAATTGTATTTTATTGTATTTAAAATTACTGCAACCATTTGGTGTCCAAGCCTAGCATGGGTATTTGGGCTCAAATGTGTTTTCACACATTCAAGACCTGTACAAGTCATATTGGACTTGATTCATGGCCTTGGGTCCTGTATTTGAACTTTGGTTCAAATTATATACATGGACAAAATATGCAGATAATTAATTATTGTGTGCATTACTGTTTTTGATTTTCTAAAAAATACTTAAAGTATTGCTAAAATTATGGAAAAATAGTTTTTAGATACTATGTTAAGTTAGCTAATTTAGTATAATTTTTGTAGTATTTAATTTACTGTTTTGCCCCTAGTTTGGCATATGAAACCAGAACTCATTTTCTATATATTTATGAAAACTGATTTTTATAAAATACTTCTGTTGGGTAATAAATCCCAGAAAAATTATAATAAATTTCTATAATTAACAAGGTTTCTGTCAGTATATTATTCTGCATTTATTGGAGATTTCTAGTATTTTCTAAAATTGTTAAAACACAGTGCACAGAATGTTTATTTTACCAATAATTATGACTAAGTCATGACTTGTGATTTTTGTGTATTTCTAGTATTTGGATTGCTAACCAGCCTTAATATGGGAGACCCATGTGTTAGTTTAGATGCCAAATCACTTCAATTTGAACCCCTAGGCTAAGTTCACCTAGCCAATGTCCAATTTGGCCTTCTCACATCACTAGTGTATTTATATTGTCTTGTAACTTAGAGTCTAAGTATATATATGTTTTCAGTGCCAGGACACTCTACATCTTAGCTTTATTGTCATTGCATTGCTTTGCTCCAGGCAAGTACATCTACAAACTCATTTACTGTCTTTTAATGTTAAGCACATGTGACAACCTTGTGAATTACCATTAATCCAGTTGCAAGTCTTTTGTTAATTGTACATGTTAAAACACTGTTATTTGATAAAAGAATGTTAATCAACCCATGTGAATGCTGATCCTTGGAGTAGCAAGTCAAATCATAACATGTTTTATACTATTGCCAGTTCCCACCATGCTTTACACTATTTCCCGTATCTTTTACATGATGATTACTGGGTTATGAGAGAGTTGATAGTATAGTTACTGGACTCGTGGAATGTACTCACTTACATTGCAGTATGCTAATTGTGTAGTTTCTGGACTTGTGGAATGTACTCCCGTACATTGCAGTAAACTAGCAGTGCGGTTTCTGGACTTGTGGAATGTACTTACGTACATTGCAGTAAACTAAGAATGTAGTTTCTGGACTTGTGGAATGTACTTACGTACATTGCAGTCAACTAAGAATGTAGTTTCTGGACTTGTGGAATGTACATACGTACATTGCAGTAAACTAGCATAGCACCTATTGACCGATCTCATACCTGCTCCAGTTTTAATACATAATGTACATATGCCACAATTGACAAGAGTGTCTTAAAATGATAATCAAGATATACCATGATTTTTCGCTTTATATGATTTACCATGATTCCAGTATGTCTATTTTTCAGTCTTATCATACCATGTTCCTGTTGTACATCTCTTGCATTATACATTCAGTACTTTAGTAGTAGAGGTTGTACTTGCTCCCGTCCTGACAGGATAACGTTGTAGGTATTTTGACCGAGGAAGAAATGCTTTGTGACCCGTACTATGGAGCTCCAGTTGAGGATATTCCAGCAGGGAATCCTGCTTAGCTGCTTAGTTTGACTTAGTGTTGGGTTATTATCACAGACGCTGTTTTGTACCTTTAAACTGGACTTTGTCTCCAGTACTACTTTTGGTTGTGTACTATTTATTATCAAACTTAGTGGTTTTTCATCTATCTATATAGAAGCTGTGTTGTGATCATTCTTAAACTATCTTAATTATTAGCACATTTATCATTATTACCTGACTGTCTAGAACAGCTTACTACGCTCTAATCAAGCGTAGGCTGGACATGGCTCGGCCCGGCCCAACAATTTGGGAATCGGGTCGTGACACTACCAATTTGGGTTTCTTAGATTAACCCTATCTTGATATGGAATCACATGTCGTGGTCACATGGTCATCCTCCTATATGTCGTACCATAGTACGTGTACCCTAAGTATGAATCCACATCGGCCCGATCTAGATCCATGCTTAGTGTAATGCTTCAAACAACAATCAACATACCACGACACTATTACTGACCAATTACCATGACTATACTGGAAGGTACACATGTATTGACATATAACACGAACGATCACTTGGCATGTAGAGTCACACCTCAGTGCACTCATTAAATAGCACAGCAGTGCATGCTAATATTGTATCTCAATACATACTTATAACATGTACCAGCACGTACACAGGTAATCAGATCAGGAATATGGTCAAGTCAGGAAGTCACGTGGACCCCTCGTGACATAAAAGTCACATGTGAATTCAGGTTAAAGTGAGACATGAAGATCCTTGAAGCCAATAAAAAGAGACATGAAGATCCTTGAAGCCAATAAAAAGATCTACAACCTTCATGTTTGAGTTTTTCAAGATTCTAGCTACAAAATAACTTAAACAGGCAAAAACAGTGAAATAGAGCAATTCTGGCGCATGGAATTCCTGCACAATCGGCGCATGGGATTCCTGCACCAATCGGCGCATGAGATTCCTGCATGAATCGGCGCATGGGATTCCTGCACAATCGGCACATGGGATTCCTGCACCAATCGGCGCATGGGATTCCTGCACGAATCGGCGCATGGGATTCCTGCATGAATCGGCGCATGAGATTCCTGTACAATCGGCGTATGGGATTCCTGCACAATCGGCGCATGGGATTCCTGCACCAATCGGCGCATGGGATTCCTGCACCAATCGATGCATGGGATTCCTGCACGAATCGGCGCATAGGATTCCTGCACGAATCGGCGCATGGGATTCCTGCATGAATCGGCGCATGGGATTCCTGCATGAATCGGCGCATGAGATTCCTGCACAATCGGCGTATGGGATTCCTGCACAATCGGCGCATGAGATGCGTTGTCGGGACTTCACAGTGCATGGCCTCCCGGCGCATGGCCTCCCGGGCGCATGGGGGTCATCGTCCCCAAACAGCAAGTTCAGCCATGAAAGTTCCGAAAACTTGCCATGGCCATAACTTCCTCATCCGAAGTCGAAATCAAGCGAAACAAAAGCCAAAACTGAATGAAATTGAATTCTCTACAACATAAAACTATTAGTTTTCGAAAAAAAACCAAGTTTGATAGATCAAAACCATAGAAATCCATAAAACCCTAGTTATAGAAACTTAGATCTACACCAAACTAGCCATTAAAATCAAAAACTCCAAGAACTAAACTTGTAGAGAATGAAGAGAAGAACAATACAAACAAATAATATCTAAAAAAATCTAGAAATGAAAAATACAAGAATCTCTCCATTTGGTGCAAGATGTACTTGCCTATTGGTTGGGAGGAAAAGAAATAAAAAGAGTGAATGAGGAGAGAGAGTGAGGAAGAGAATATATATAGGGGTTGGGTTGACTCAAACAAACCCTAAGCTTAAGCATGCTCTTAACCACATGACTAATGACATGTTAAATGCTACATGATACAACTAATTAAATTAATTAAATAAAATCCTAACCACAACACGGTTCAGAAATCTTATCATCGAAACAGTGAACCACGCCTACAACCAAACAAGGACAAGGGGTGGCACACTAATCCGCGACGAGATACTGTTCCATGCCATGGCTAGTTACAAATACATGATGTATACAATAAAGGTACAGGTGCCAGATACCATATACATGAAAAATTAAAAATTTACGTATTCCGGAAATAGGGAGTGACATCTCTACCCTCCTTAGAAAAATTCTGTCCTCAGAATTTCGATAAGGCTAGTCGAGCGCGCTCTCAGATCACGAAATACACTCATGACATATAGCAAGCACAATTATCAACAACACATGGCACATGAATAGTTTAAGAAAGCAAGAATAATTAAGTAAGAGCACAAACAATAATCATACCCTAGAAGGAAATGATCGAAGGCATACGAATAAAATATGCCTCTCAAGTCAGGTAGGAATTCGTCCTCGAGGTCCTACACTGACACCCAAAGTGGACAAGGGTCAACGCTTGTGATAAGTCGGTACCAATGACTAAATCAAGAACGAGACTCTGCCCAGGACGTACTCTCGTAATCACGTATCACATGATACGAGAGCAGATGAGTGAGACGAGAAAGTCGCCTTCACTCTTCGAATATAAAACTCAAGGAATTATAATAAATAATACTCAAAACTTACCCAAAATCTGATCGTCTTCAGCCAACCTCTGCTCTAATACTCCAAATTCTTCTTGCCTTTGTCCCTGCCTTCCCTGGCCCTGCTGTCCAACCTGATGTTGCGCTTGTCGGTACATCTGAGCTTGCATCAGTAATAGGCGCTGGGCTAGTGGCCTCACTGCTAGTGCTGGCCCTTGATACGGTGCTACCTCTGGAGCTGGCAACGCCGGAAACTGTTGAGCTGGCCCTCCTGGCCTCTGCATCATAGGACAATTGGCAATCCTATGGTCTGGACTGCCACACCTCAAGCATAATCCATTAGCTGAATGATACACATCCCTAGTGTGCCCTCCCTTACCACAGTAAGTGCAACCCACTGGTGCTTCCTGACGTTGCTGCTGGTTCCTCTGTTGCTGTTGTCGAACTGGTGCAGTCACAATTGTCGTGACTAGTGCTGCATCACGAATACGGACGCCAGGTGCTGGTGCTGACGTCCGAGGTACTGCTCCTCCCCCAACACTCTGCGTATGAGACCTCTTCTGGCCCCCAGTCCTTGTTGATAACCTTTGAATAGTAAGCTCGTGCCTCCGAGCCGTCGTCAATACTGCATCGAATGTCTGGTAGTCGTGCCCCTCGACCAGCTGTAAAATCTCTAGTGAAGTCCCTGCTGGAACCTCATTGCTCTTTCTGGCTCTGTCGCCACCATCATCTGAGCAAACCTACTTAACCTGCAGAACTTCGCTGCATAACCATCCACCGTCTTACCAGCCTGCTTGAGACTGATAAACCTCTGCTGTAGCTCATACCGCGCTACCACGCCAAAGTACTTGGCCTTGAATCTGGTACTGAAGCTATCCCAGGGAACATGACGCCTCATTCCAACCTCTTCTGATGCCCACCAATCGTGGGCGAGATCCTGAAGCAATAATCTGACTTGGTCAACCTTCTTTTCTGCTGGAACCTTTGCTGCGGTCAATATGGCCTCCGTATCCTGAAGCCAAGCATCCGCCATGATGGCATCCTCCGTGCCATCAAAATATTTCGGGTTAAGTCGACAAAACCTTCCGGACGCTCCTGAATCATTCCTGACACTTCTCTCAAGGGCTAATTGCAACCCCTGATTCTGTAGCACATTCTGTTCTTGTTGTCGGGTTTGTTGTTGCTGTTGGGCTGCCATCTGGCGTTGCTGGGTCTCCAATAACCCTCTAATAATCTGCAATAGTGCCGGCGCGTCTAGTGCTACTGGTACTACCGGCATCACGGGAGGTACGGGATCCTCTGGCCTCTGTAGCTCAACTGGCTCATGCTCGGTAACATTCTCGATGTGAATCTGTCCAGGTAGAGGGGCTACCCCTTGCTGATCTCCAACTGGTCCCTGATCTACTGGATTCTCTCCCATGCCGGCTGCTCCAATAGTCGAGAATGATGTGACCCTAAAGGAAAGGATACAAGGTATCAAAAGACAGGACGAGAAAGAATCGAGGATAACAATCAAGTTAGAAATCAAGGTGGGAGAAAGAGAAAATGAATCAGGAGATCAAGGGGAACATGTTTTGATTGAGACTACTATAATCGCAACACCTCACAAGTCTGAAAAACAGACCAGCATGGGCCACCACTAAAACCTTGTCACGCCCCAGTACCGGAATACTGAGACAGACTAGGCCAGCTACACCGCATGAGGTATATAAACGTCATATGGCGATCGTGGCTGTCAAGAGACTAGGGGGTGCATGCTACAATCAGGTCTCCTATGGTCCCACAGAGCATCTATGTCTCAATCAATCAAAATAAGAAGCAGTAAATAATGATCATATAATACAAAGCAGTAAGGCGTCTTTGACGCTTCATCAAAATGATTCATGAGTCTAGCTATACAAAATGATGAGCTAGTTCCGAGAGTCAATAGTACATAACTATAGTCAGCTGCAGTCTGATTTAATTACAATTATGCAAAGGAAACTAGTATCCAGAACTGCCGGCTAAACATGTGCCGGTGGCTAAACGCCAAGTACAAAATAGAAGATATCAGAGCGGTGAAGAAGAAACCCACTCATGGTCCTTGGCGCCCATACTCCTGGTGTGCACCATTGTTCGGGTAGAAAGCTGGATCCTCTGGAGCTGCTACGGGATCTGGCCAAACAAAACCAGCGGGGTCAGGCCCCGAATAGCAAGTACCACAAGGGAGCACAAAAGAGTGAGATAAAACCCATGAGTTAAATAAGACCTGATTCACGAGTTATAGGCTTATACCATATCATCGAGATAATACGACACCCTTACAACCAAACAAGGACAAACGGTGCCAATATTGTGCCGAGATAAGATATATCCTATAGCCATGGGCAGGTAAAAAGGGCTTCTGATCGCGACTTCGGTCCATAGCCTATCGCAGCACAATAGCCCAACCCAACAACCAAACAAGGACATGGGTTGGACCACGCACCACGATAGTCCATATTCCTCAGTTGCTAACAGAAGAGAACATATCACAAAACAAGTCAGCTTACAAGCGGCCAATCAATCCTACGGCTTTCTATGATTTGTCTGGGTTATCCCAGTAATGCAATATATAGGAATCCTCAGATCGTGTCAACCCAGCAGGGCTAGCCAAACCATATAATATACATATACACATAGAACTTTGATTATGCACCGGTCCCCCGTAAGGCTACCGTGCTAAACATATAACACATAGCACGTAGGAGTCGGATATAGTCATCCACTATAGGCGGATGAAACTGTATCCGTGGCGGCCAACCCGACACGTCAGGACAGGACCTGGGGTGGCCAGTATGGCACGATCTCGGGATTCTTTCCACCCAATACATCTACCAATTTGGGTTTCTTAGATTAACCCTATCTTGATATGGAATTACATGTCGTGGTCACATGGTCATCCTCCTATATGTCGTACCATAGTACGTATACCCTAAGTATGAATCCACATCGGCCCGATCTAGATCCATGCTTAGTGTAATGCTTCAAACAACAATCAACATACCACGACACTATTACTGACCAATTACCATGACTATACTGGAAGGTACACATGTATTGACATATAACACGAACGATCACTTGGCATGTAGAGTCACACCTCAGTGCACTCATTAAATAGCACAGCAGTGCATGCTAATATTGTATCTCAATACACACTTAGAACATGTACCAGCACGTACACAGGTAATCAGGTCAGGAATATGGTCAAGTCAGGAAGTCACGTGGACCCCTCGTGACATAAAAGTCACATGTGAATTCAGGTTAAAGTGAGACATGAAGATCCTTGAAGCCAATAAAAAGATCTACAACCTTCATGTTTGAGTTTTTCAAGATTCTAGCTACAAAATAACTTAAACAGGCAAAAACAGTGAAATAGAGCAATTCTGGCGCATGGAATTCCTGCACAATCGGCGCATGGGATTCCTGCACCAATTGGCGTATGAGATTCCTGCATAAATCGGCGTATGGGATTCCTGCACAATCGGCACATGGGATTCCTGCACCAATCGGCGCATGGGATTCCTGCACCAATCGGCGCATGGGATTCCTGCACGAATCGGCGCATGGGATTCCTGCATGAATCGACGCATGAGATTCCTGCACAATCGGCGCATGGGATTCCTGCACAATCGGCGCATGGGATTCCTGCACCAATCGGCGCATGGGATTCCTGCACCAATCGGCGCATGGGATTCCTGCACGAATCGGCGCATGGGATTCCTGCACGAATCGGCGCATGAGATTCCTGCACAATCGGCGCATAGGATTCCTGCACAATTGGCACATGAGATACGTTGCCGGGACTTTACAGCGCATGGCCTCCCGGGCGCATGGGGGTCATCGTCCCCAAACAGCAAGTTCAGCCATGAAAGTTCCGAAAACTTGCCATGGCCATAACTTCCTCATCCGAAGTCGAAATCAAGCGAAACAAAAGCCAAAACTGAATGAAATTGAATTCTCTACAACATAAAACCATTAGTTTTCGAAAACAACCAAGTTTGATATATCAAAACCATGGAAATCCATAAAACCCTAGTTATAGAAACTTAGATCTACACCAAACTAGCCATTAAAATCAAAAACTCCAAGAACTAAACTTGTAGAGAATGAAGAGAAGAACAATACAAACAAATAATATCTAAAAAAATCAAGAAATGAAAAATGCAAGAATCTCTCCATTTGGTGCAAGATGTACTTGCCTATTGGTTGGGAGGAAAAGAAATGAAAAGAGTGAATGAGGAGAGAGAGTGAGGAAGAGAATATATATAGGGGTTGGGTTGACTCAAAGAAACCCTAAGCTTAAGCATGCTCTTAACCACATGACTAATGACATGTTAAATGCTACATGATACAACTAATTAAATTAATTAAATAAAATCCTAACCACAACACGGTTCAGAAATCTTATCATCGAAACAGTGAACCACGCCTACAACCAAACAAGGACATGGGGTGGCACACTAATCCGCGACGAGATACTGTTCCATGCCATGGCTAGTTACAAATACATGATGTATACAATAAAGGTACAGTGCCAGATACCATATACATGAAAAATAAAAAATTTACGTATTCCGGGAATGGGGAGTGACAGTACCTCATATGGAGTAGCTGGCCTAGTCCGTCTCCATATTTCGGTACTAGGGCATGACAGTTGTATTTCAGGATTCATGGTTGTATTTGATGTTCAGGTTGTACTTTATGTTCAGGTTGTATTTCATGTTCATGACTCTTACCATGTTCCCTGTTTTACTTTCAGTATTTCCTGCTCAGTTTCATGTCTTGTCTCATTTCCTGTACTTTATATATATTTTCTGTTTCTTGATTCATACCATGATGTTCATGTTCATTTCCTTGGATATACTTAGCTCCGCTCCTGACTAGGATATGTTGCAGGTGTATTTGCAGGATACCATTCTACTTTATCGGCCAGAGCCCGGGATATTAGCTGAGCAGGATGAGACTTAGCTTGAGGCTTCAGGTTTAGACTGTTTAGCTTTACTCCTAGATACTGTTCTTAGAATTCATATTGTATTTCCATTCTTGTTGTCTCTAGTACTTTTATGATATTATGATCGGTGGATTACGGTGATCACTCTAGGAACGTTTTGTAGATGCTGTGTTTGTATACATTCATGTTATCTAGTTAGATTTCCCTAGATTGGTACAACTTACTTTGTTGTGTCTAACGACAAAGGCTGGGCGTGTCCGACTCGTATCCGATTATTCGGGAGTGGATCGTGACATGTTTTTAGTGGTGGCCCATGCAGGTCTATCCTAATGGTACCTAGGTCTTTGCGTACTATTGGGGGACTTGATTAAACTAGAAAAACTTTATCACTGCATAGGAAAATTGGGAAATAATGGTATATCAGGTATATCAGGTATATTGATATCAATAAATACTTATTATTTTAGGTTTAGGACATTTTAACAGTTTTCTGTTTTTCAGACGATTCAGACACGCAAATATCAGAACTGTCGATTCACCTACATTTGATGCTTTCGAGCTTCCACTACCTTCTACCACTCTACTATCCCCATGGGTAGACGTAGATGACGGAGACGTTTGAAGAGTCCCTTGACAACCAGAGGGAGCATGCCATCCTTTCCAAGTCAGACTTGTGGATACACTCTCCAAGCCAGAAAGGACTTCTGATTTCCAGACTCCCCGATCTTTGGGCTTCCCCGACACCGAGTGCATATCTTGCACCAAGAAGCATATCGAGAACCAGGAGCCGCTACTGAAGATGATCCAAGACTTGGAGGATCCGACTCCTCTGAAGACTGAAGCCACTAGCCAGGAGACCAAGAATATAACACAAACAATGGAACGAGACGGAAAGCTGAAGCTTATGAAAGACATGAAGACTTATGACGGAGATAGCAGCTACTATGGATCCGTAAAGCATCACAACACTCAGCCGGCGTTTCTTCGGTCACACCAACAGTCGCATCATCGGGAGCAGATCTCAACAGCCAGCAGACGTATATTCCTATCAGAGGCTCCGTGCTTCAGCGCCAGCGGGAGATCCAGATGACGACCACTTGCAATTTCTGCCGTCGCCCAGGACATCACCACAAAGAGTGCCACAAGAGACGAAGGCTATGCCTGCACTGCGGATCGCCTGCCCACCAAGTCAAGGACTGTCCGAAGGCCACTGATCACACTGTCCAAGGACGAGCACGAGGAGCATCATGACTACAGCAAGTGGACCCACCTCTCCAAGATTCAGTAATCACATGGAGCACTACCGCAAGGACCAGCCTACGATAGGACAGTTGAAGAAATTGAAGTGATTCCAGTTCCGGAGGAATATTGAAGACAGAAGATTTCTTTTGCATGATTGGGAAATCATGTATCTTGATTCGCAATCCATCCAGTCTTCCCTTAAATTCCTTAAAGCACCTAGATCAATTCTTGAAACTTCTTGTTTAAAATATTTGTTGATGTCGAAACTTACTTTGAGATATCGTTTCCTATTTCGATAAACTTGTTTTAGATCCCCAAATCGATAATTGTTTGAAATTCATTATTCGATACCGTTGGCATATTCATCATTCCTGACCTTGTTTCCTAGTGATGGCTTCTATTTGCAAATTTTGTTCATTTATCAAACTTCGTGTTAATTGAGATTTTAATCGCTTCTCGAGATTTCATTTCGAAACCTTGTTAAGCTTTGTCTTATTTAGGACATTGTTCAGGATTCCTTTGAAGGTTTGAAGATTTCTTTTCCTATTTTGGGATTATGACTCATTCTCTATATGAGACTTGTTTTCCATTCATGACTTTGATTTGAGAGTTGTTGTCCACTACTTTGTTCGATCTTGCTTCCTACTCGTTTCAGTTTTCTATTCGAAGCTTTATTGAAATTTGGTTTTCTAATCGTGATTTTGAGATCTTGTTTCCTATTCGGAACCTTGCTTCCTTCGAGATTTTGCCTCCTATTCAAGAATTTGTTTTGTTCACGACCTTATTTGACCTCGTTTCCTATTTGAGATTTTGCTTGTTTCATACTCACCATTCAATGCTTGTTTCATGTTCTCTACTTGATACCCTATTTCTTCTCACTAGTCATGACCTTGCTTCTTGTTCGAGAATTACTTTCTATCTGTAATTTTGTTGATATTTTAGTTCTAATGAGACTTTGTATACTATTGGAGATTTCATTTCCCATTCGGGATCTGTTCGAGATTTTGTTGTTACTTGAGATTTTGTTGAACTTCGTTTCCAATGCGCGATTTATTTCTTATATTACGACATTGTCTTATATTTGATGCCTTGCTACTGTTCATCCTTCGAGACTCTGTTATCCCTTCGGGATAATGTTCCATATATGGAATCTTGTTACCATTCCAGATATCAGTTAAAATTTTGTTATAATTTGAAACTTCGCTTCCTGTCTGAAATTTTAAATCTCCCTGGTTGCCCTTTTGTACTCACTGATTGGATCCCTTGTAGTCTCTTAGTACCTCATAAACCCTTGTATTCTAATAGTCAGATGACCTCACCATTTTCGTGACTTGGACTATTGAAACTCATTTTAATTCTTTGAAATTTTCTATGGATAAAGTTGAAAGACTGTTCGATGACCTACTAGGGCGTGACAGTTGCGCGCTGCAACTGTTATCTGGATTGCGGAGACCGAAAGTTCACTGCAGCCAGCAGCGCATTGGCGGGGCAGGAACTCTAAGTTGAAGTGATTTCAGACATTCATAGGTTTCGAGTATTATGGAGACTTGTCCTAAATTCTTCATGACGTGGTCTCTTGGGTTGCTTCGTTAATGATTGTTGGAAAATGGATATAGTGCACATAATATTCGGTGACATATTGTTATTTGAGTCATGGAGCCGAAAGTCCACTGCAGTCAGATATATACTGGCGGGGTAGGGATTCTAAGCAAAGTGATTTCAAATACCTATATGTTCTCGGGTATCATGGAAATTATATTTCCTTTTTCATATGATTATTGGTTTTCAAATATCACAGATCTTTGCACGTTCATCCTAATTTGATACTGTATCTCCTGAGTATTTCGTACGTTTCCTAAGTCAACCCTTGCTAATTTCCTTTCTAGCATTTTATCGTTAGATCATTGATTTTCTCAAACTATACATTGCCAGATTTTGACCATATTTCATTGTGTCTTGTCTAGACTTCGATCTTAAATCATGTTTATCTGACCATGATTTTCTTATCTTGTCCTAGTCCACTTGTATTAAAATATCGATTTTGATCGTACTTAATAGTTGTGTCTTCATAATTTTCCTCCTCTAAGTTGTAATTGAAATTTCATTCTATCTCGTGCCTATTTGATTCTTGATTGTCGTTAGATCGTGTTATTTCAACTTCATGTGTGTAATTATAGTACTGGGTCTCAAGGCTCAAGGCGTCGCAGAGAAGCACTGGACGGATAGCAGCAGACGGTCGTTAGAGTTCGCAATTGAAGACAGGGTATTCCTGGAGATCCCACCAACCAGAAGCACCATTCGTTGCGGCAGAGATGGGAAGCTCAGCCCCAGATACATCAGGTCCTTCGACGTGACCGCACGGATTGGCGAGGTGGAGTATCGACTTGCAATTCCTGCTAGCTTGGAGGGAGTACACGATGTTTTTACGTATCCCAGCTTCGACTTGCACTTCCTGGCGAGGTGGAGTATCGACTTGCACTTCCTGCTAGCTTGGAGGGAAGCTCAGCCCCAGATACATCAGGTCTTATTAATTAAGTCTGTACTAATCCCTATGTTGAATTTATTACTATTGATTTATATATTTTTTTCCAACAAAGTATATTATTTTTAGTTTGTACTTTCAATTTATGACTTCTGGGAGTGAAGGATCGGTCTGGGCTTGTATATACATTGTCGAATAAGGTTGTTATCTTTATGTGTTTGGCCAAGAACAGTGAGTTGGGTTTTGAATGAATTAGCTTAGTTCAATTTGTAAACTAATGCATTATGCTTTATTTCTATTCTGCAATTTTGATGTGGTTGTTATACTTTAAATTGAATTTGGGTACGTGGAAGAGAGCAGTATTGGATGGGAGATTGGGCTGCTGTGTGGTTGTTTGAATTCAAGGTGGGTTTGGCCAGTAGAGTTTAGTTTAGCAATGGGCTTGATGATTGGATTACTGAATCCAGAAGAATTAAAGTGTAGCAGCAATAGGGAGGTTAAACTGAATGTTGGGTCAATGTGTGGGCACAGGTGGTCAGTTCCTGAGTTGAGCTATATCAGTTCAAGTTGGGCCAATATTAAAATGCTATAATGATTTCTATTCCAATCTAATATGTTTGATAAATATTTTAACTAATTACTTAACCACTGACTTTGGGTATAGAACCTTATGAATCTATATAGTTCTATTTTTAAGCCTTTGGGTTGGACCTGCTTGGATTATTATTAGTATTTGTTAAATGGATTCTTGGAAATTTTAGCAATTGAATTATTTAAATAAGGTTGTTAATCTCTTGTTAGTGTAAACATCATCTAGAAATAATTATGTAATAATATATCCATTGTTCTATAGTTAGTTACAAAGTGTGTAAGGCTAGCATAACATTATAAATAATTTATAGTTAGTTTATGGTTAAGAGAAGAGATAGTCAGTTGATATTATTTAGAACCTAACCGACTTATACACATGCTAGGTGGACAGACAGATCTATTTTTCATTCCTGAGCACCCTGAGCAAGGCAAGTATACTCCTCGAATTTGTTCATTTCTTATGTCTTGCATGTTCATCCCTGTATCTCCTTGATTGACACGATGTATCACGGTATTGTCTGGTTTCATGTTTCATGTATTACTTGTGTCTGCGAGGGAAAATACTATAGATATATGATCAAACCCTGTTACTACTCATGTGAATAGCTTGGGTCTCGCACCGTGCACGCGGGACCAAAGCCGTACCATTTCATGTTCATTGCATCTACCCAAGCCGATCATAATCTAGATGTATTTCAATATTGCACATGTCAGGATTCAGGTTGTATTTCAGGATTCATGGTTGTATTTCAGGATTGATGGTTGTATTTCATGTCCAGGTTGTACTTTATGTTCAGGTTGTATTTCATGTTCAGGACTCTTACCATGTTCCCTGTTTCACTTTCAGTATTTTCTGCTCAGTTTTATGTCTTGTCTCATTTCCTGTACTTTATATATATATTCCCTGTTTCTTGATTCATACCATGATGTTCATGTTCATTTTCTTGGATATACTTAGCTCCGCTCCTGACTAGGATATGTTGCAGGTGTACTTGCAGGGTACCATTCTACTTTATGGGCCAGAGCCCGGGATATTAGCTGAGCAGGATGAGACTTAGCTTGAGGCTTCAGGTTTAGACTGTTTAGCTTTACTCCTAGATACTGTTCTTAGAATTCATATTGTATTTCCATTCTTGTTGTCTCTAGTACTTTTATGATATTATGATCGGTGGATTACGGTGATCACTCTGGGAACGTTTTGTAGATGCTGTGTTTGTATACATTCATGTTATCTGGTTAGATTTCCCTAGATTGGTACAACTTACTTTGTTGTGTCTAATGACAAAGGCTGGGCGTGTCCGACTCGTGTTCGATTATTCGGGAGTGGGTCGTGACAAGAGATGACCTAGCGGTTAGGCAAAACTCCCTGTTCGAGAGGTAGCATCGGTATGATTGATTTTAGGATTGGTAGGATGAACCAAATATGTGGAATTTGATTCACTATTACGAGGCTTGGCTGAAATGCATATATTTTGGAGACGTCCTAAATATGTGCACGATCCGACTCGGGTGGTAATGACGGATTCTCTATCGCGAGGCTTGGTTGAAGTGCATATATTTCAGGGACGCCTTAATATGTGCACGATCCAACTAAGTGATACATTGAATTCAAGTAAGACTAAGGGAACGAAACGGTATCGAAGATTTTGAGACCGTGACTTTCAAAACAAAATATTGATGATAGTGCAATTGTTGGATTTGAAATGAACTTGAATATTTATTGAGGCATTGATGCAAGTCTGGTTTCGGAGATTGGTTAAGATAGAGTAACACTAAGTTTCGACTAGGAGACAACGAATGAATAACTTGATGAGATTTTGATTCAAAAATTGTTGAGGATACCGCTCGGGTGGTTTGCCCTAGAACTAAGTTGTTCATGTGCGCGACGAGTAAAAGTTATCACAAGTTTGAGATATAGTTGTTCGATGTGAAAAAACTAAAGCACGAGCGTGGCTCGGGTTGAAGAAACGCATATGAGGAGTGTGTGTGAGAGTCATTGAATGTTTGGAGCTTGCTTTTCCGATGACGGGAGCTCGTTTCTCTGACGACATTCAGCGGTCATTACAATAATAATATTAATTTGTTTCTTCTTCTATACGTAATTATATAACTAACCAATATTAAATTTAATGAAAAAAAATAAATTAGTAAACATAGAAAAAGGACTTTCATGACGAAGTAGTAACCTTGAACGCAATGTCGCCAGGTGACATAGCCAATCCAGCACCCATAGATTCGAAAGAGTTACTTCTATCCAAACACCCACCCACCCACTCACCCACTAGGGGGCTGTTTGGATAGAAGTAACTCTTTGAAAGTGTAAAAGTGACACTTACATCATATTGAGTTACAGTGCACTTGCAGCAAGTACCACTTTCAAAAATGTGTTTGGATATAGTATATTTTGTCTCCTGCAAGTGGAAAAAAATTGAGTTGGTTGTTTGGATGGTTGTTGAAAGTGGAAAAAAAAAAGAGAGTTCGGTTGTTTGGATGGTTATTGAAAGTGGATATTGATTAGAGATGTGGTAACCCTGGTAGACTTACCCCCAACACGTATTATTCATTTTTGTATGGATTAAAAATTTAAGACTTTGGTATAAATAATTTGAAAACCATGTGTTTAAAATTAAAAGTTAATAAATATTTAAGCCACCCATTTTAAACAATTTTGATACAAATAATAATAATAGTAGTAGTAATACAAATAATAAGAGTCTGTTATAAAAAAGAACCCAAAGTGGGTTGGTGAACCCAAAGTGGGTTGGACCCAGTGGGTTTGCAAACCGGCTGCCACCCTTCTCATTATTATTTATTATTTAAATAATCCTCTCTCTCTCTCTCTCTCTCTCTCTCTCTCTCCATTCCAGACATTTCAATCTTAAATTACCCCTCTTTCCTATCATTTCTCTCTTTTTTTTTCTTCTTTGGAGGAGCAGCCGGCTGCCACCCTTCCTCTTTCCTTGCCTCCGCCGCCGGCCGCCACCATCATCGCAAGCCTCACTTCCGCCGTCATTTCCCCCGCTCCTCCCGATCTCCACGCCCAACGCCGGCTGCTTCCCGATCTCGGTAGAGTTGCAGCCGAGTTTCGGCGCGTGATGGACACCAAGAGAAGAATAGCATTTGTGCTGATTGACGGAATAGGCGACGTGTCTTTGCCGAGGTTTCAGGACCGGACCACTCTCCAGGCGGCCAAGACCCCTAACTTGGACGCGGTCGCCTCTGCCGGAGTGAACGGGATCATGGATCCTGTCGAAGCAGGCCTGGGTTGTGGGAGCGACACTGCCCACCTCTCTCTGCTGGGGTACGACCCCAGGGTCTACTACCGAGGCCGAGGGGCCTTCGAATCTATGGGTGCTGGATTGGCTATGTCACCTGGCGACATTGCGTTCAAGGTTACCACTTCATCATGAAAGTCCTTTTTCTATGTTTACTAATTTAATTTTTTTATTAAATTTAATATTGGTTAGTTATATAATTACGTATAGAAGAAGAAACAAATTAATATTGTTGTTTGCTCTTACCAAGTATTATGGAATGCTTGCAAGGCACATGCATATATACATATATACTAGTAGATTATAAGGCCATCTCCAATGGGGATTTCTAAAATTAAGTTTATATCATGCTTGTCATT
Organism: Iris pallida; assembly: GCA_029216955.1. NCBI lineage: Eukaryota > Viridiplantae > Streptophyta > Magnoliopsida > Asparagales > Iridaceae > Iris > Iris pallida. Next base: position 24,032,496 of record JANAVB010033017.1, read on the forward strand.
GTGTACTTAATGGAAATTTCTATTATAGTTGGTAGAGTTGCTATATAGAAATTGCACACACAAAAGAAACACACTCCATTTCTATCCTTCGTGACAAAAAATAAAATAATCAATTTAATGATGTAGGGCCCAATATTAACTGCTACGAGAGAGAAAGAATTTCTACGTGTAGCTACCTCACCGCCCATCCTACCTCACCGCCACATATGGAAATTAAAAAGAAATACAGTGTACCCAACGTCCCCCGGTCTACATACCTTACTAAAAAGTGAACCTTCTGAAGAGGAAGAGATCAATAAGAAGTGAAGGGCAAGGGGGAGAAGAAGTGATGGACACCAAGAAGCTTAGCAAGAGAAGAATAGCATTTGTACTGATTGATGGAATAGGCGACGTGTCTTTGCCGAGGTTTCAGGACCGGACCACTCTCCAGGCGGCCAAGACCCCTAACTTGGACGCAGTTGCCTCTGCCGGAGTGAATGGGATCATGGACCCCGTCGAAGCAGGCCTGGGTTGTGGGAGCGACACTGCCCACCTCTCTCTGCTGGGGTACGACCCCAGGGTCTACTAACGAGGCCGAGGGACCTTCGAATCTATGTGTGCTGGATTGGCTATGTCACCTGGCGACATTGCGTTCAAGGTTACCACTTCATCATGAAAGTCCTTTTTCTATGTTTACTAATTTAATTTTTTTTCCATTAAATTTAATATTGGTTAGTTATATAATTACGTATAGAAGAAGAAACAAATTAATATTGTTGTTTGCTCTTACCAAGTATTATGGAATGCTTGCAAGGCACATGCATATATACATATATACTAGTAGATTATAAGGCCATATCCAATGGGGATTTCTAAAATTAAGTTTATATCATGCTTGTCATTGTGTACTTAATGGAAATTTCTATTATAGTTGGTAGAGTTGCTATATAGAAATTGCACACACAAAAGAAACACACTCCATTTCTATCCTTCGTGACAAAAAATAAAATAATCAATTTAATGATGTAGGGCCCAATATTAATTGCTACGAGAGATAAAGAATTTCTACGTATAGCTACCTCACCGCCCATCCTACCTCACCGCCACATATGGAAATTAGAAAGAAATACAGTGTACCCAACGTCCCCCGGTCTACATACCTTACTAAAAAGTGAACCTTCTGAAGAGGAAGAGATCAATAAGAAGTGAAGGGCAAGGGGGAGAAGAAGTGATGGACACCAAGAAGCTTAGCAAGAGAAGAATAGCATTTGTACTGATTGATGGAATAGTCGACGTGTCCTTGCCGAGGTTTCAGGAACGGACCGCTCTCCAGGCGGCCAAGACCCCTAACTTGGACGCCGTTGCCACTCTCGAAGTCAATGGGCTCATGAATCCTGTCGAAGCAGTCCTGGATTGTGGGAGCGACACTGCCCACCCCTCTTTGCTGGGGTACGACCTCAGGGTCTACTACCGAGGAAGAGGGGCCTTGGAATCTATGGGTGCTGGATTGTCTATGTCACCTGGCGACATTGCGTTTAAGGTTACCACTTCATCGTGAAAGTGCCCCAAGTATTAAGTATTATGAAATTCGTGCAAGGCACGTGCATATATACATATATATACTAGTAGATTATAAGGTCATCTCCAATGGGGATTTCTAAAATTAAGTTTCTGTCCTACTTGTCAGTGTACTTTATCGAAAATTTCTATCATAGTTGCTAGAGTTTCTAGATAGAAATTGCACACACAAAAGAAACACTCTCCATTTCTATCTTACGTGACAAAAAATAAAATGATCAATTTAATGATGTAGGGCCCAATATTAATTGCAACGAGAGATGAAGAATTTCTATGAGAGTTTCTACGTGTAGAACCCTTATAGAAATTCTCCATCCTACCTCCCCGCCCATCCTACCTCACCGTCATAGAGTAAATTGTCATAGAAATCTCCATTTGGAGGGGTGTGTTTTTCTAAAGATGATTTTTACCATAGAAATAGGGGAGATAGAAACCCCCATTGAAGATGGCCTAAGAGTACTTTGTTGTATCCAACATATTGCATGTGCATCACAAACTTAGCTTAAGCTTAATGTACTTCCTTACTGCTTCATCTTTGTGATGTATGAATTTTATGTCAAAGCGTAGGCCTTTATTTGACCTTCATATAAAATTTGACATTAACTTGTAAAGGATGAACAAAGATTGGATAGCACAATGGTTGGGACCTTTGGTATGGTAAAAGGGAAGTCGTGGGTTGAAGCCGGGGGGAAATGGCCCTTGATCTAAAAATAAACTTGGAAAGGATGAGTTAGGCACGAGGAGACTACAAAGCCACGCTATGACACAATGCAAGACAATAACAACAAAATGATGGTGAAACTACACCCCGACTCAATAGTACCACCTTTATTTTTAAAAACGATAAGTATATCTATTGCTCGCGTTAAGCTCGGATCTTTTATTACATATATCACCCCCGAAATCTGCACATTGATTCTCAATTTTTGTGTCTAGTGCGACTCCTCTATTCACCACTTGGTACGAATTCCAATATGGCTATCCACATGTTGATTTTCGATTTTTTGCATCTGGTGCAACTCCTCGATCCACCACTCGAGCCGATTTCCATTGCACGCTCTACTTGACCTCTTGCCTGGATATACCGCTCCTCCAATTCCGACTCTTAATTAGCCCCTACCTGAATATTCCGATTCATCATCCTTTATTTTCTAAGCGCATAGCGCCTACAGGAGAATTCGAACCTCCGATCTAGTTTTTCAGTTCTTATGTCTTAAAAGTATTACCACTCGGACCAAGGCTTGTTGTCAATAGGACGACACTTAATGAGCTGTAAATAGATCCTAGCAGATGATACAGTGATGCTTGATGCAACTAATGACGAATGCAACAGGTGCCATGCATAACTCTATAAGATAATAAATTGATCAATTAACAAGAAAACATCCATGAGAAAATTTGTAGAAATCTAGCACATGGTCATATTCATTTTATCAGAAATTAAAAATTAGGTCAATAAAATTTATTACACAACACCATCGAGTGTGGAAGACTTGCAAAGTATTGGAGTTGACTTGTTTCTTTTTCTAGCAAATACATGGATCAAATTTTGTGAATTGGAGTTCCCAAATGAATTTCACTTTGGATTAGGATTCTTGATGGTTCTATGGGGTTTAATGAGGCTTTGGAAGGTTTTTGACGAGTTTTCATATGCTGGAAGATGACAAGAAAAGAATTTTGAGGAAAATATGTGGATTAGGGTTGGGGTTTGGATTTGAGAGCATGGAGATGGATTTGGGGCTATTTTCTGCACGGGAAACAGAATTGGCAATAATAACTACTTAAATACACAAGTCACTGTTTGATATAAATTGGTTGGCTATATAGCCGCATCTCATGTGATTTATCAAAACTACAAAAGGAAGCGCTGACGTTGAAATCCTTCCCAAAGTCATAGTAAGCACATGCTATTGGTCAAATGAATGCTACCAGATTCCTTATAACAGTTACACAGTTTAGCAAAACTCTGAAATCTAAAGAAGATCTATAGAATATCAAAGCCCAATCAAAGCCCAATCATTACAAGAATAATATGAAAACTATCAAAACCTAACCAGCATAAAGGAACTTGCAACCTTAGAAGCCAGAAACTCCTAGAAGGTCAACAAATCTCATTAAGAACCTCGATTCAACGGTCCTTACTTGGGAGCTTGTTTGGAGCTTGCTTTTCCGATGACGGAAGCTCGTTCCTCCGACGACATGAGCGCTTCCCCATTATATGATCATATTTTTAAAAGAGGATATAAATTTTGGAAGAAATAAGATTTTTAATACACATTTATCAAAGTACCAAGAAACTAAAAATTATTTACCTTGACATCATAAAAAATCAACGTGCAAATGATCTCTATGTAACTTTGAATTGAACTTTGTAAATTTTAATAAATATTAAGATATTTATAAGTTTTGATAACAATAATTAATAAACATAATTTTTTTATTAGCGCACGCTCCCAACTTTAGACTCTTCTAAGTAGTCGCATTTTTTCGCTCCCACTTCTACCCCCGCTTCCATTCCCACTTCTGCTTTTGACTTCTAAGCTTGGAACACCTATTGAGGAATTACTTCTAGAAGAATATTCAAGATTCAAGATTTGGGCCTCTTTATAACCAAGGTAGTCAAAGGCGCACTTGAGGCGCGAAGGGTCTATATCGTTCGAGGCGCAAGGCGCACTTAAGGAGAGCGTTCGAGCGAAGCGAGGCGCAATATATATATATATATATATATATATATATATATATATATATAAAGATGGCTGGAGCGGGCGATTCTCCAGGCGATCTCTCGGGGGATCCACTTCTACTAAACCCTAGGGGGTCCCCTCCGTGGGACCCCGGTGCTGGTGGGCGGAGCGGGCCGGCAGTCGGCGGCAGCAAGGCCAGGGCAGGACCGGCATGCGGGGGCGTCCACGCGGGAGCGGGCGACCAGGCTGGTGGCGTGTCGGGCGCGGGCGCCTAGGCGGGGGGTCGGGCAGGCGCGGACTGCCGCGGCTGGAGGCAAGGGCGCCGACGTTGGTAGACACGCTGGCGACAGCTCGGGGAATGGCCGGAAGGGTAATAGAGAAGGCCGGGCCGGATCGTTGGCAGTGGCCGGGGGAGGATCATCGGGAAAGGCGGATCGGTGGGTTCCAGATCTGTCTGGAACACCGAATTTCCAACTTGGATCTGGATTCGGATCTCGGGGGGCCAGGAGGCAGGAGGTGGCTGGACGACGGTTGCGAGACGCCGGAGGGTGAAGACTAGGGGCAAAGTGGGGGGCGCGCATGGCCACCAAAAGGCGCAGTTCTCTGCTGAAAGAAGATCGGGCGAGGGTTCGGGGTCGCGGTCGACGGCCCGTGGCCCTGCGACGTTTGTCGGGAGAGCGGTGGGTTGGCGTTCCAAGGCGACTACGGCAGAAAAAGGAAAGGGCAAAGTTGTAGACCTGGGGGGTCAGGGGCCAGGGCCATCTCCGCCTGGTGTCGTCCCTCGGTCACACGGGGCCTGCGGGACGGTCCTGGGCTGATATTTGTAAACCGGTGGGTCCTAAAAGCCCCATCTCTATGGAGTTCGTGCCGCCGAAGAAGGTGAGGAGTGGCTTGGCCTCGTTCCCAGCAGAGGAGATTGAGAAGGTGATTGCCTTCTGGGACAACACGCTTGTTTTGTACGTCCTGGGAAACAAGCCATTTTATGGCCAGATTCGGGGATATGCGGCGCGTCTCTGGCAGCCAAAAGGTAGTATGGAGATTTTTGCTAGGGAAAATGGCTTATATTATGTGAAGTTTGGGCTGGCGGAAGATGTCACCAGGATCCTACATGGAGGTCCGTGGACGTTCGATGACAGGTTGATCATTCTAAAGGAGTGGACTCCTGATTTGCGCTGTGAGAAGGAAGTCTTGAACGCCATCCCCGTCTGGATACGTTTCCCGGAGTTTCCTGTACGGTTTTAGAGCATTTCATTGCTGATGCGGCTAGCCAGCTTGGTGGGCTCACCGATCAAGGCTGATGATGCTACAGCCTTCTGATCGAGGCTAATGTATGTCCGGATATTCGTGGAGATTCGGACTGGCGAGGAGTTACCGAGTTTATTGGAGTACGAAGTGCCTTCTGGAGAGGTCCTAACCCAGAAGGTGGAGTACGAATGGGTTAAGGTTCCCCCAACCTGTTCACATTGCGCTTGCTTCGGGCATCTGGACAGTACATACCCGTCAGGAGGGTCACTTCCAGGGACGACTACGTCTCCTACTACTGAGGTGCCAGGTTCATCACGGATGATCCGGGGAGAACAGAGCGGAGGATATCATGCAGGAGGGGGACCTATACCGATGAAGGAGGCTAGGGGTCTGAGCATGGCTATCTCGACCCAGCCGGTTCCTACTAGTGGGGCTATGATCATTTTCTCGACGCAGAGGAGTATGGTCACCAGAGGTATGGTGGCTTCGGGGGTAGAGGAGCGTGGAGATGGCGGATCTTCTGCGGAGAGATTCTACTGTAGGAAGAGACGTGCTGGACCACTGAGAGATGGTCCCCCTGGGGAGAGGGGACAACACGCGGATAGGGATGAGGCGATCTGTGTGGACAACCCGACTTGGGCTCTGATGCTTACCCAGGCTACGACCCAGAGTAACCCCTACTGCTGGGACGGAGGAGGACATGACAGAGACAGATGTGGTACCAACCCCGGGTACCAGTCCAGGTGACATACAGGGGAACCTCTTAATAATTAATGGCGATAATCGCCTGGAACGTTAGGAGTGTGTGTTTGTTAGGGAGATGGAAGGAGATTTGTGGGGTCTTACACAATGAGAAGTGTGAAATATCTGTTATGCTAGAGACTAAGATAAAATGGGAGAAGACTCTTGCTCGTCAGACCCCATCCCATTGGGTCCAACTCTACAACTTGGCTCTTTGTGACATGGCTAGGATCTGGGTCAGATAGAATTCAAAGAGTTGGGATGGAGACTTGATCTTGATGACGGAACAACTGATTGCCATCTCTTTTTCGAATAAGGGTGGCTTTCGGTTCTTATTGGGAGCGGTATACGGCCACAATGATAGGCGGCGTCGGAAGACCTTGTGGAGCGACATATCCATGGTAGCCTTTGCTGCTGACTCCTCGCAATTGTCGCTTCTCCTGATGGGTGACTTCAACGCCCTTCTGCACAGAGGGGAGAAGGTGGGCGGCAGACCGGTGTCTGATCCGGTCTTGTATGACTTCCAGAGATGTCTTCTACAGGCAGGACTTCAGGGGTTGTCGCGCTCGAGATTTATCTGGACCTGGCATAACAAATCAGTCCGTAACAGGGTGGCTTGCCAGTTGGATAGTGCCCTGGGCAACAGGGAGTGGTTTTGTCGCTTCCCCAATTCTTTAGCTGAGGGTCTGACCTCTGGGACGAGCGACCATTCCCTCATCAGGGTTGGCTTCTCTGTCCGTCCTACTGTGCGGTTGTGTCCCTTCCGGTACAATAACAGCTAGTATCTTTCAGAGGGTTACCTGGACGCTGTTACGGAGGGTCTTACTAGACGGAGGGAGGGTACGACGTAGTACCGTATGGTGCATCTGCTCAAATCTACGAAGAAGGCCTTTCGGAGCTGGGTGAGGGGTATGCCCAAGACCTTACTGGAAGACAAGGAGGCGGAGGTTCGGACCATCCAACAGGACATGCAATCTGACATGATAAATGGGGACCCAGCGGCGATAGAGAAGGAGCTGATCGGAAAAGTCAACATCCTGCGCCTGCAGAAGGAGATCAATGCGGCCCAGCGCGCTAAATGTTCCTGGCTTAAGGATGGTGACCGATGCTCCAAGTTCTTCTATGATGTCATTCGGACCAGGCATCATCGGAATAACATCTTCCAGCTGCTCGATGCGGAGGGCATCCTGGTGGGGGAGGCGGCTAAGATCCAAGGGGAGACTGTTAGGTACTACTCTGAGTAATATTTTCATACTGACTATCTGTCTGCATTCCCGGATGTAGTTACGAAGCGACTGGTGACACCCTATGGGAATAGCCTGCTACTTGCCCCTGTTACTATGGAGGAGGTGGAATCTATAATCAAGATGTCGGACCCCAATAAAGCTCCAGGGTCGGACGGTTTTAGCAGTGAGTTCTATAAACGTCACTGGGATGCCCTGAAGTTTTCGGTCCTCGAGGCAATGCAGGAGTTCTTCACAAAAGGGAAGCTGCTGAAGGAGCTGAACCACACATTCTTGACACTTGTGCCAAAGAAGGAGGGTGCGATATCGCTGGCAGATTTCAGGCCTATTGCGTGCTGTAATTGTCTCTACAAGATAATTACACACCTTATGTGCCGGCGGATGGAGGGGATCATGCAGGACTTGTTCTCTCCGAACCAGACGGCTTTCATTAAGGGGAGGTTGATTGCGGAGCACAACCTATTGGCTCATGAAATGGTGAGGGACTTCAATAAACCGGACGGTAAGAAGGCGTGTGTGAAGCTGGATCTGAGGAAGGCATATGACATGGTCAATAGAGATTTCCTTTACCACCTGATGTCTGCTATGAGATTCGATGACCGCTGGGTTGCAAGGATACGGGAATGCATCACGACCCCCACCTTCTCTGTCCTCATCCAGGGCTTCCCGTATGGGTTCTTCCATAGCAACCGTGGACTTCGGCAAGGCGATCCTCTGTCGCCTTACCTATTCACGCTTGTAATGGAATACTTCACTTGCTTAATGGACATGGCGGTACACCGTGGGAGGCTGGTTCAGCTGTTCAGGAGAGTCGAGCCTCCGGTCACCCACCTTATATATACCGATGACCTCTTGGTTTTCATCCAGCCGTCGACGGAGGGCATGCACTCGTTTGTGGAGATTATGGGTGAGCGGAATCTCTATCAGGACTCCAAATAAACAGAGAGAAGAGTAAGGTTTACTTCAGCTCCCTCTGCCCCCAGAAGGAAGAGCGAGCCGATGCTCTGGGAGTAGCGAGGAGTGATCTCCCGGTAAAATTTCTAGGGGTTCCTCTTATAGTCAACTATGTCCGGGACCAGGACTGCAATAATCTGGTGGAGTACGTCCAGAGGAGGGTTGAAGGTTGGCAAGCCGCTGGTCTATCCTTCGGGGGTCGCATAGAGTTGGTTAGATCGGTGATATCGGTTTTAGCTGCAGTATATCCTGATTCCTATTGCCACTATTAAGAAAGTAGAGCGGATTTGTGCAGACTTCATATGGAGGGGAGGTATGCATGCGATCTCCTGGGAGCAGCTTTGTCGGCCCAGGAAGGAGGGAGGAGTGGGACTTCGTCCATTGCTGGATATCAGGAAGGCCTCTGCGCTAAAGCTGGCATGGAGATTCATCAATAGGGGGTCCCTCTGGGCTGACTGGATGCATAGAAGATATGTGAAGCAGGACAACTTCTGGGCTTGTGCCACTGACAACAATCATTACGTCACTTTCAAGATTATCTTGAGGCACAGGGGGGCTCTCAAATCTGCAACCCGGAGGATTATGAAGGATGGAACTGGAACGGACCTCTGGCGGAATCCGTGGATAGATCAGCAATCTCTGTTAGAGATAAGGGGAGTCCCGACGCACCAGGAGGTTAGGAGGGGGCTGACCTGCCAACGTATTATCCGGAATGGAGGTTGGAGCCCTGAGTCCTACCGCCATACCGAGGAGCTTGGAGATGTTATCAGCACAGTCGCTATTGACCCAGCATTGTCAGCTGATCGGTGGATCTGGGATCCGCCGGAAGATTCTACGGGGTCTGGGAAGTTCAGGTTCCAGAGCTGCTATAACCTCATTAGACGCACTTTCCCTCCTAGCACTGACTATGAGTTCGTATGGTGTAAGGGTCTTGCCAGAAAAATGCAACTATGTGTTTACCGTCTTCTACCGGGCCGCCTTCTGGCGAGGGATCGTCTTAGTTCTTTTGGGGTTCAGGTTCCTAACCCAAAGTGCGTGCTATGCGGAGTGGAGAATGAATCTATAGGACATATATTCTTTGAGTGTGAGCTGGCCTGGCAGATCTGGTCGGAGCAAAGCACGGCGCTGGGTGGATGCGACTCCGGTAAGGGGATCGGTGATATCATCACTGTGCTCCGGGATAGTAGAGGTAGAGGGCAGGACTGGTTCCAGACCGCCAGAGTTCGACTGGCTGCTGCTGTCTGGCATGTATGGAGGGAACGAAACTGCCGCATTTTCGAGGGGCTAATCACTCCTCCTATAGGCATCCTCTACAACCTTGAGTTTGATGTAAAATCTATGGATATCTGATGAGTGGGATATCTCGCTATGAGTGTATGATTATATGACTGTATGTTTACTTATTGATTTGGAATAAAATTTACCTTTTTTCACAATATATATATCCAGTGGCCGTAGCCCGTTGGGAACGGTGGAGCACCCCGGCGCAGTGGCGCGGGTTCGAGCCCCCTTGGAGGCATGCCCTTCCAAGCACCATTAAGAAGTGGACACCCTCAAAAAAAAAGAAAAAGAAATATATATATATATATATATATATATATATATATATATATATATATATATATATATATATATATAAAATTCACATTAGATTTCTGCATTGATAAATAAACATGTGTGCTTCCAATTCCTCCCTTGTGTAGGTTAACATGCAATCACTTTGAATTGAATTTTTAAGATATCTTTGAAATGCTTTGTAAGGAAAATTCAAATTAACATAACTTGATCTTATAAGATGGAAATTATATATATATATATATATATATATATATATATATATATATATATATATATATATATATATATATAAACAAAATTACTAATACAAGTAATAAAACAAACATATTAAATGAAGTTAAAAAACAATATTATGAAGTCTGGGAAAAAACTAACAATAAATGATGTTAAAAAACAGTATACATACTAAACAGGTTTAAAAACAGTATTCAAAGTAAAAAAAAACCTAGAGAAAAAACAGTAAAAAAATAACAAATAACAGTTCAAAAAAATAGCAGCTTAAAAAACAGCCAAAACACTCCGCCTCGAGGACCGTGAGGTCATGGCGCGCCTAGGCACGCCTTAGCTATTCCAAGGCGCTCGGGAAAGGCGTGCCTTAAGAAATGTGCCTCGCCTTGAGTGTCCTGAGGCGCTACCCCTGCGCCTAGGAGCAAGGCGCGCCCGAGGCACGCCTTTGACTACACTGTTTATAACCCACCTGTGATTCTTTATAGAAAGAATCTCTTGGAATAAGCAACCCATTTACTTACTCTTTTAGTAGTAATAAATCTTTACTGATAAAAGTACCATATTTGTTGCAATTACAATACCTTCTTTCTTGCTAGATTTTGGTGGGTATGCGCATGTCAGCATTTGACCGTATGGAAGATGTTTAGAAGATATAATACGGCATTCAAAATCATATATACAGTTGGTGATCTTTTCACCTATTAACCAAGAATAACTATATGGGTTTTTGAGTCTGGTTCTTTCAATATATCAATGCAGCTGATACATTCGTGACTTTTTTCTTTTTCCAATCAGTCAAACTTTGCTACACTGGATGAGAACACTGGGATTGTGACCAGCAGAAGGGCTGACCGCCACTTTGAAGAAGAGGGCCCAATTCTCTGTGCAGCATTAGATGGAATGAAGCTTCCATCCTATCCTGAATATGAAGTGAGAGTCAGGTGCTGTTACCCGTGTTCATTAAACAAGATATTTTTATATGATGAAATCATAGTTTAAGCATCCAGTAGCTAAGCAACTTCTTTCTGCTCTTAACCAGCAGTTCTGTCCTCGTAGAATGTAGGATTTTCTTAATCTAATCTTATTAAACTATATTGTTTAAAAATATTTCAAAGAAAACTATACACCTTTTCTAGTCTTGGGTAGCTAATCCTCCTTGAAAATCAATGATTTGTTACTTGGCATACAACTCCATATGCTTCTATTGCAGTTTGTTCGAACATTTTCAAATTTTTAAATGACATGACAGTACATTATTCATTCTAGATTCGTAGATGTTATGATTGTCATGTATCTATAGTGACATGACTAAATAACGTTATATAAGTTGATATTATGGTTCTTGTGGATTACACTTTTTTTAGTCATATTGCTTTAAGTTGATATTTTGGTCACAGCATAAATAGGTGATCTTTCCAGATATTTTCTTTCCTTTCAGTTTTACATGGTTTCAATCTTCTTGTTTAGAACACTGTTACCTGCTGGGCTATCTTTGAAAATTGTCTTGTCAGACACATGGACATTATACATTCCATCGAAATGCCGAGGACATATGCAGGTCAATTTTGCCCACAGTATTTACTTGGCTTTGTTACTCTCCTAGATTCACATCTGCTGTATATGTCAAAATTGGCTGTCCTTAATAGTTAAAATATCGCAAAACTATACAACCATTCTTCTTTCTTTTTGTCCTTGCTTTGGCTGTTGCCATTGTACTTCCTTCCCGTCCTCTTTGTTTATTTCTCTCTTCAACTTATTTTTGCCGCCACCATCACTTTCTCCTCTTATTTCTCTCTTTCTTCCCTCTCTTACTCTTTAGTGGAGACAAAGAGTCATATCTCTGTCAAATAAGAGAGAGGGCTCATGTTTTATTATAGTAACCCCAAACTCTATTCTTTATAGTGAACCCCCAATATCCATCCTCCCTTACAACAACATCCTTATAATAAACAAATCCTTGTACAATTCCTCATTTCCATCTTTAACATTTTCAACCTCATATGTTTGTTATTATATTACCATTTTTCTTTTACTTATAAGAGATGTAATCAACATTAAAATGCTTGTGACATTTCAAAATTAAGTATTAGAAATACTATATAGTACACATGCTAGAGTTAATATCTTTGTCATTAACAGGCTATGACAGTGAACAACAACAATGCTATATGGGTAATTGACGGTTGACAAAATCTTCTCATTTTGTAGCTATTGGAATGGATGCTTCTTTAGCCAAACTGACTATTTCACAAGTTTGCAAGGAATTTGAATATCTGTTCATCTGACAAGAATTTTGATTCACCTATAGATTCTAAAAGAGCATGAAAGAAACAATGGATAGCGAAATAGAGCTTACTGCAACTTTTCACTACAGACTGAAGGCTAGTAGGGATTACCATCCATATCTTGGAAGATGTGAGAGCTTAAGCAATTTGGAAAGAAATTGGCATGACCATTTACCTTAATGGTGGTTGAACTGCAAAATAACTACCAATCAAGAAATGAAGTTACACCATATACTACATATACGCGAAGAGATTCTGCAAGTTTTTGTTTAGAAGTAGGTGATACAAATTGACACGGTAAATTTGGTTAAGATAGACGAAGAAGGTGACCTCATCCTAGATTTGTCAATTCCTGTTTGATGCATATACGTTTAACCTGGATACCACCCGTCGGCCGTCTATATTTGCTATGTATAAGAATCCTAATTAGATACTCAAAATAAATGGGTCAACCAGGTCCGGCTGGCTTAACCTTTTTACTGAATGGACTGCATAAGCATATAATACTGTTATCTTGTTCGCATTGATAGAACCATCTATCATGTGGATATTAATATTTACTTCTCAGTCATAGAGACGTGATGTTGTTTGCTATCTCGTGGGTTTTATGACTCAAAGAAATCTTTAGGGTTAAGGTTTCAACTTACTTGGGAGCTCTATAGCTAATTTTTGGAAATTATACTTTGGGTTATACAATCTGGTTGTCCCATGTCACATGAGAGAGGCCCTCAAACTCGGAACCAACCAGACTAGTGGTGGTTTTGGCACCATTAAGAGCTTTATGGTTAGAAGCCATTCAGGCCTGATCCAAACCTTCTTAAGAAATCAAGTTGGCAGGACAACTATGTAAGTATTCCTTACTGTGAGTTGTTTACAGTAGATATAATTAGAGTTATGCTGATAACAGAATAAGGACTTACGGAATTTGAATTAATAACTAGTAACCTGTTTTGGAGGTATCTCCATCCAAAGGTACTATGAAGTTTGGTAAGAGGGAGAAGTTGAGCCCTAGGTTCTATAAGGCTTTTTGAAACTTAGGAAAGAATTAGAGAGGCAGTTTGTAGGGTTGAGTCTAACACCTTACCTACTTATTTGTCAGGCATTCACAAGGTATTTCATGTGACAATTCTCAAAAGTAATATGAATTTGATTAGACATACATAAAAATTATAAACTAGTACAGTAAATGTTGCCAGAATTTCCTACCTTTGCAGCGAACTCCATTCCGCAATGCGTGTTTTTGTTCTGCGTTCCCATTACGGCAGTCCCATTTGATAGCACTTTTGAAGTTTTAACCAGTGCACCGATTTTCGGTTTCGTTCCATTTTCCAGGAGTGTTCCACTTTTCAGGTAACCATTGTACAGTTAAGCGATGATCTAATCAATGGTAAGCACCCATCCAGGTTCTTGCTTGAAAGGAGCAGTGCTGTTAACCATTGTGATTCCATTAGTAAAGTATATGGCTGCATCGATTTTTCAAAGATGTCTCACAGTGAGTATGAACAGTGTCATATTAAGGGGTTTCTTACCTTCTCACTCCAAGGCTGCTTATCTATTAATCGGACTACTAGATTAATCACAATTACTTGGCCAAGTGGAAGTTCTGCTAAATCTGTCGGCTGATTAATCAATTAGCCCATTAGTCACCGGTTCATCTGATCTAGACCACTCAAATATGAAATTGAGGAGACATCTGTTCTCAGGTTCAGGCTATGGTTTTAGACTTTAGAGTCGTGAATTATGTTAACTGGGGATACGACTACCATTTTAATACTTGGTTTATGATGTTCCAAGCATTTTAATTTTGATGTTCTCATTAATAAAGAATTTGATATTAGAGAGACATTATAGCATTTCTATGTCATGTTATGAACTTAGCGGATGAGAAGTTAAATGGAACTTGGTTATAGAGAAGTTGACATTTCTTATTTCACTGCAACACCTTCCAATGTATATTAGTGTGCTCACTGCTGTTCTTTTGAGTTTGTCATGTTGGGAAATACTATTCTGAACTTGAAACATGATTCTGTTCCAGATAGAAACATATATCTGGTTTCTTAGTTTCTAAATTTAATTCCTTATGAATAACCTATTACAAAAGCTACAGTTTATTAATTTGACATTATTTTACTATATAGATATGCGACCGAGCATAGATGTGGGGTTGTTGTAAAAGGGCCAAAACTTAGTGGAAATATATCTGGGACGGATCCATTAAAAGACAACCGCTTACTTCTCAAAGCAGAGGCTCTGGATGGGACAGAGGAAGCAAAAAATACAGCAGCTGTTGTAAATGAGCTTTCCAAGGAGATATCACGAATTTTGGTCTCCCACCCTTTAAATGCCAAGCGGGCTGCAGAGGGGAAGAACATTGCAAATGTGGTCCTGTTGCGAGGCTGTGGTATCCGAATTGAGGTCAGTTGATTGATTCTGATTACTGTTTAATAGGCCCTTGTTTAATAAATTGTCTAATCATTAGACTCTTAGATCTTGATCCTATCATTTGGAGAGCTGCATGCTCCAGCTTTCTTGTATCACTATCATTTCTTGACAACGCACTTAGGTAAATGCAGTATTATAGACATGATATGCTAATTGCAAAATAAAATTCATAATCCTTCTTAAAATTTATCAGGTTAGTACAAGAAGATATCCTATAGTCTGCTCGAGTCTGTAATGTCACTTTAAGTTCCATCATCTACTGTTCAATACTAATGTACCCATTCGATGTATGTTTCCAAATTTGGGCATTATATACATGAAAAGTATGTAAGTATTTAAAAGCTTGTACCTTAATATAGAATTCTGTTTAATCTAGACCTACATGCTCTGATGCAAGTAGTAGATATCTTCTACTACCATGCATCACTTATCCATCATCACGTGTATCTACTTTTGGCAGGGAACCATCCATTGTTATCTTTATATAATTTATATAGGATTATTTATATGTATTCTTCTTGGAGTACCAACATAACACATTCTACTTTGCGATATCCAATCACATTGTCATTTATAATGGATTATTCATATTTAATGAGATTAAGACAAGGGAATAACGAAATGACTCACCACATATACGATATATCATTTATGCTCCCTTGTATGTCTCTATTCACTGATCTTAAGCTAGAGATATCAATCTTAAAAACTGTTGATGGCATCTTAAGTTTTGGTAACATGTAAAATTGTATATCTTCATGTATGACTGCCTTTTTTTGTCTTTTTGGGAATGGGTTAGCTGGTCAAACTTGATACTTGTACAATAGGCATCAACTGTTAGCAGCATATTTACCTCAAATATGTAGCTACTTTTTTCAGTTTAAACAAATATTGTCTCGTGTTAGATTGTTGGAAGAAGTTATCTACAATGCCTTTGGGAAGAAACAAGCAACCTATTAGGTGTGACACTGACTGGGACCGTTTTCCCAAAGATCGATGGACCATGGCAGTGATGGGAATGGTGTTTAAGGGAAGAGGGTAGGGGGAAGGGGGATTTAGGTAACTGAGCAAACATTACATGAAACCAGGTTGAGAGGAAAACTCGGATTGACTAGGATTGTTTTCTTGAGCTATAATGGTAGACAAGCACACCCCCATGTAAATTATTAGTAGTGTTCTTCTTCTTCTTCTTCTTCTTTTTTTTTTCCATTTTTTCCATTTTTCCATTTTTTCTTTCTTTTTTTAAGCGGGCCAACAACCTAGATCTAGGCGGGTTAGGCGGCATGTGCCCTCCCGCCTAGCACCTAGCGCTTTTTACATCTTTGATTATTAGATGCGGGAATAAAAGAAAATGTCATATATAAGTTTCTTTACACAATCAAGATATTATCCTGCTAGAGTTCTTATTTCATAAACAGCACAGATAATCATAGAACCAAATAAGTAGAAGGAAACATGGATAGGTAAAAAAAGGTAACAATGAAGCAGAATTAATATTTTTTGAAGCAGAATTAATATTTTTTTGAGTAGATAATGGAGAAATTATATTAAAAAACACGAAGTTGATGGTATTACGTAACATGATCGCTTGTATTATGTGAGACTCTATTGAGAATGATTACCCAGTAGTAACATGATCGCTTGTAGGTTATTCTCCTTCTCATACGGGATATTTGAAAATATTTCCCATTCCTCCCATAAGCTCATGGGTTCCATAATCTGAAGTGGATTATTCAATGACATACTATGCTGCACGGACACGGATTCAACATGACACATTTCAGACTCGGCGACACGGATTTGACACCTATTTTGGTGAGTCCTAGTGTACTTTGATGTGTCCAATAAGTGTGTCCGACATGACTCAACACGGACATGGCAAGAATTTTGGAGTGTCCGTGCTTCTTAGGTGACATATCTACAAAATATTAGGCTTGACAACACAAACTCATGATTTAGCAATCATAGTAAGGCTCTATTTTGCAAAAATAATTTCCTTTTCCTCAATTTCTCAATATAAGTAGTTGTCAATATTATAATGTTGTTATCTAATTAAAGAGTAAGATAATTTTTTCTTGCAAGTTGATCCATACACTTCCATAGAGTAAGATAATTTATCTCTACTAATATCTCATAACCTATCAATAAACAAATTGAAGAAAATAGATGCAACACATGTTAGACAGCAAAGCAAGCAAGGTAATAATCTATATATACAAACCAACAACAATAAGCAGGGAAAGAAAATGCACTTAGTAAACAAGTTAAGATCTAATAAAGTAATAATATTTACTAAAAAGTGAGAACACTTGTAAGTTTTCTAGAAAGTAGCTATATAATAAAGCGTAAAATAGTATATTGAAGCGATTATATGTAAATATTCGTAGTTACATAGCAGAACATATCTGAAACTACAAAGCCATCACAACTTATAATATCACTATGGCGCTCTCTACAGGCCTGGCCACTATACTGAGCCTTTAGGGACTTGAGCATAGTGGCCTATTGCCTACATACCTATAACAACACTATAGTATTTAGGTAACGGGTATTTCTTACTCACAGACATACAGAAAATAGTAGTAACAAACAAGAGCAGCAACAATGCCTACACTCCAAACGTTTGGAGTCAGCTATGCTGGATCCTCTAATCATGTATACTAATATTTTATTGTTGACCAATACTAAACAATTCGCTGTTTATTATATGTTACAGGTTCCTACATTTGAGAAGCAGCATGGCTTGTCTGCATGCATGGTAGCTCCGACCAAAATTATTGCAGGGCTGGGTCTGTCATTGGGTATAGATATACTCGAGGCTCCAGGGGCAACTGGAGATTACCGCACATTACTAACCTTCAAATCAATGGCTATAGCAAAAGCCCTATCTGCTCCATTAGAGACATGTCCACTTGTTTTCATACCTGGAGAGGAAGATCATAAACCAGGCCAAACTGATGGATATGACTTTGGATTCCTCCATATCAAGGTACCAGCTGCTATAATCTTCTTTTTCTCCATTTTCCTATCAACCTTAGCTATGTTCTTTCTTACTCTTATCCATTATTCAGAGAACAAGATTTCCATTTTCCCATTTCTCATGTTCATTGTGTGTATGTTCATGCATATGCGTACCTATTTATGTGTATTGTGCACGATTGTTTACAAGTGTAAGCTGCAGTAGACATGCACATGGGTGCATGTGAGGTGCATATGGCGTGAATGGACTTGCATTCTTGTTTTTAGGTGCAGATGCATCCCTCACCATTTATTCTTGTTTATTCAATTGAATTGGACACTCCTTGATTTTTTTTTCTTGTTGTTGACATTTTGAGTTCTTTTGTTCTAAAGAATAACATATTTTGTGACGCTTTTACCTATAAACTTTTAAGCCTATCTGAGGATGCTCCATTGCATCCGGATAAAAAATTGGAACTACAAGAACCAAAGAGAATGGGAACCAGAACCTGCATTGGCGGCCAAAAGAATATTTTTTAAGTTCGGATACCAGTTCAAAATTTTATTTACAAATCTCTTTTTTTTATATTTTTATATCTATTTATTTACAAATCTCTTTTTTTACAACCAGTTGATTTTATTGTTAATACTTAACTTCTCATCCAACATAGATATCAGCATCATCAACTGAGAGGTCTTCTGTCTTCACGAGAATTATTTTCAAATGCCACATTCCTTCAGTAACTAATTCATTTATTCAGTCGCCTCCCTCTTCTTCTTCTTCTTCTTGTCGAGGTGGTTGCAGGCAAGCAAGATGGTTGGGAGGCAGGGATGGTGTTGTTATATTGTATTATTGATAGATGAAAAGGCTAACATTTGGCACAATACGAAGCGCTTGTCTTATCTACCTCCTACGTCAAGTCTTACTAATATAATACAAGAGAACTCAATATTATGAGTATGATATAACCCTCGTATAATGACTCCATTCTAAAAGATTCTTCTTTTATGCTTCTTAATAGTGTGAAGTATCACATTTTTCATCTCGTATTGGCAACATACCTCTTCCCTTTACTTTCTCGTCTTTTATCCTCAAAATAACCCCCTTTCCACTCTGAGCTAATAAGCATTAACCTATAAAGATTTTAAAGATAATTTGTATAAGAATAGTTAAAGAAGTGACATTCCCCATCTTTATTCACAATTTTAAAAGTGCACAAGTCTGCTTCATCAAGCTCCTAGACAGTAACTTGGTCTCAACAAGAGATTTAAAGGCGATATAAGAGTAGGAAATCTAGGAATTTGAAACTAGTTTCGAGTAGAAAGGTAAGGGGTGTCCCACTGCGCTATGAGGCTCCCACTTATGCAGAGTCTATGGACTGTGAAGATGTACCTAGTTTTACTCATGAGCAATTTATCCAAACATCTCAAAGGAGCTCATTTAGCCATGGTTACCAAATTGTGTCCCAAATTACTTGTCCCTTTGAGTTTCTATCGATTTTCAAAACATTATCCAGATTTCTTGATTCATCAAAGCATGCCTTATTTTCTATAATCAGTACAATCACTCGGCTAAAGTTGGCTATAATGTGGTGTCCATAGAATCACAGTGCTCTGGCCACTTGTATGTCAAGTATGAAGGGCTTTCATATAGTTTATTTGCCTTCTTTATGTTTGCTTTCAAGAGATTCTTCTAACGATGTACATTTCTAAAAATATTTCAGGCAATAGATGATGCTGGTCATGACAAAGCAGTTGTACTGAAAGTCCACGGCTTAGAAGCTGTAGACAGAGCTATAGGTCAACTAGCAAGACTCCTGTGGCAGGCAGAGAAGTCGGGGCCTTTCCAGTACTATCTTTGTGTCACCGGAGATCACTCTACTCCGGTGGAATATGGTGACCATAGCTTTGAGCCCGTACCATTCGCTCTATGTAAATTGCAAGACTTTGTCAGTGCAGTTGGAGAGCCCATCGTGTTAGGGACATCCCTGGACAGTTTCCCGCTCCCTTGTACGAAGGCTGGTGAGGATCTTATGGAAGATCTAGTAGTATCGTCAGAGAAAATGAGGGGATGTAAAGCATTCAGTGGAGATCAAGTGAGCGAGTTTAGTGAGGTAGCAGCAGCAAGGGGGTGCCTGGGGAGGTTTCCTGGAAGTGAGATGATGGGGATAATAAAGAAATTCCTCAAGCAGCAGGAGTAAATTCCATGAGAATACACAGGAAGCTTATTAATTTGTACAAGACATGAAATAATGGCTAATCTCTCCTTTTAACTCGGAGGAATCGTGTCATCATCCTTTGCATGCTCTGGAGACATGCATATGATGATTGCGTTGTGTAATTTTAACTGGCTGTTTTTGAATTTGAATGGTGTCTCTCTGTTGTACAATGAAAATAATACAAATACAGTGCTGTAATAAACATAGGTGAGAATTCTAATCCTTCAGTCCGGGAGTTTGCAAAGGCAATGACAAGCTGTTGGATTACATGCATATCATCCCTTGATTTTTTTTTTTCAAGGGGCTAAAGAGAAAAAATAAGTACACTTTCAATGTTAGTGAAATCCACGTGTCACAGCCATATTTCACGTTCTTATCTTGAGTTCTTATTTGAGTTTCTGTAGTCGAACTCATTATTTTACTGGTGGTTGGGTCAGACAAAAGTGGTTGTCCCTTGGTTAATAGATCTCTCTTTATTCACTTCCTTTAGACTATTTGTCATGATGAGGACAGGCAGCCAAAGAAGCTTTACTGAATCTAGATTGAATGAGCATGACAGGAAGAACCAGTTTGGAGACACCCTTGTGCCATACTTGTTTCTCCTGTTCTTTACTGAATCTAAAGCTCAAATAGTGTTCTCCTGTAAATTATTGGTGGATCATTCTTTTATTTACTTATTTTTGTATAAGAAAGCAAGGTTATATAGAGGGATTAACTGAGCTTTTGGTCCTTGTTTTGATGCATCTTTTTCTTCTCCTTTTGGATATCTAACATTCTGACTTGCTGTTTAAAATTGTGGTATGCTGATTTAAATTGTATTATACTGAATTAGAGGTGCTAGCACTTCTTTGTCCAAGTCTTTTTTTTCCATTAAAATGTTTAATTTCATGAATAGAGATGTCTTCTATGTTATCCATAATATATGAACGTATCAAGCTAATTTCATAGAGTCATTCGGTCTGAATGCTACATGGGTCTGATTGCTACGCGAAGGATATAAGTCATATGACGGAACGGGTTGACTTAGGATGTAGAATATCATACATGAGGGATTTAGCAGATTTGGATTTCTATATATCCATTCATCGTCCTGGTCATGGTATGATTCATATAAGATCCGTATGTCTAGGTATCATCCTATACGTTTAGAAAGCAATATACTTTGGAGTGAGTTTTTATCGATAAAAAAGAACAATCAATATGAAGTCGATCGAGGAACAAGAGACAACAAACTTCTAATTGGTGCCAAATTCTTAGAGTAACTGTGAGTCCGAAAGTATCCATAAAACCTGTAAGTGGCTATGATAAATATGTAAATCTATCTTTTGGATTGCAATTTAAGTTGCATTCATCTCGATGAAAAATTATCCTACGAAATAAAGAATTGACAATTCCAATCTTCCAATCCAAACAATGAAAAACAAGAGAAGTGCCCAATATTCCAACTTCATATCATAGGTATAATCTGAACGCCGTTACGATATGGAATACACAATATGCAAAATTTGAAAATTTAGTGTATGCAATATATTAGGAATACATTCTTTATATATACTATGTATAGAATAGAATAAATTGCAAATAGGAGAAGAAGAGGAGTGTTGTGCTCATTGCTCACAAAATCAAATTAAGAAACTTATGGTTAACTTAGTTTAACATGCATATTATGTAAACGCAACTGTTGTAATGTGTTCAATTTCTTTTTATTCAAAAATATATTCAAATACATATTTTACACATGTATGATACATATCCACAATTATAAAAAAAATAAGTTATATGATATGTAAAAACATGTATCATGTACGTATTTGGACGTTCAATATACATATAGCATATTCGATACTTATAACTGATACAGATTCATGACTCATTTTAAGCCATTCCCTCTTTCTCTTCCCCTAAAAATCTTAGGAAAGTTGCTAAATCACAACCAGTCCTAACGAGCTTCAGACTGATATGACATAGATGTCAGGTTGTGAAGGGAAGGAAAACAAATTCTATCACGATCATGATTGAATTTCAGGTACCCATCTTAAACATCCGATAGCTATGTTATGTGTATTCCACCACGTCCCATTCTGATATACATGCCAATATACATGTTATTATCCATTAAAGTTACACATAAATCCATAGATCTTATATTTTTTTGATAAATAAAATCAGATAATTTTTGAAAGCAAAAAAGAGGAAAATGTTTTTTTTTAAAGTAAATAACAACCATGATTATTACGTACATGATACATAACATACATCACAAAAATAGGACCGTTAGAGTACTATTTCGGCGGCATTATTCTAAGCCATTCCCTCTTTCTCTCCCCCTAAAAATCCAATCTTTCTCTTCTTCTTCCTCTCTCTCTCTCTCTCTCTCTCTCTCTAGGGTTTCCTAGATCACAATGGCGAAACTGCCATGGAAGCACCAGGGAGAGGAGGAGGAGGAGGAGCGATACCTGGAGGCTCCGACGACGCCGACGGTCTGGTACGAGCCGCTCTCTCCACCGGCTTCGGCGTCGGTTCCAAATGGATTCGACAGGCCCGTCCGCGTCTACGCCGACGGGATCTACGACCTCTTCCACTTCGGACACGCCCGAGCTCTCGAGCAGGCCAAGAAGCTGTGAGTTTTCCGTGCTGTTTTGGTCTATTTCTTGATTCTGGACCCCTAAATCCAATTATTTTGCACACAAGTCGCCAACTTTATGCGGGTTCTGTGGGAAAGTCCGTAACTTTATTTGTAATTGATGCGGAGGAGGTGGATTGTGGTTGGAATTCTGTGATTGGTTCCGGATGTTGCAATTTGGAGTGTTAACTTAGGGTTATTCGCATAATTTTTTAGGCTTGGATTGGAATATGGGAATTTCGACTGAAGTAATGCCATTTTTATACAATATCCCATAAAATGGTACGACTGAAACTATTAGCATACTACCATTAGTTTTGAAATCGTATTTTCGTAAACACTGAATTCTACTAATTAAAATTTGGATGGAAATTAGTGGGGATTAGAGATGGGGATTGTTGAATTCTTGCTCTAGGTTACGATAAACTTTTTTCTTTTCTTCTTCTTTCTTTGGATGGGAGAAAAATTATGCCATTGTTCTAGAATTTTCATTTTGGAGTGCTAATTTCGGGTGCCTTATTATTGGATGGGGGTTGATAAGAGGACTTATATGATTTCTCAGCGAAAAATTCGATCTAGGATAGGTAGGTTGCAAGAGGACTTGTGCGATTAATCGGATGTCAAGTTCTTTTGTTGTTTTGATTAGGGAGAACATAGAGGTTGGACAGGGCTGATAGATCAATGGAACGTTTACAAATTGTGGGAGAATAATTGGAGAGTTTGGTATTAAGTTAGCATTAACCAAAAAAAATGGATTGTATACGAATTATTAATGTTGTAAGAACACCAAAACGACATGATAAAGTCATGGGGAAACTGATGCGGATTGATTTTATTGTGATCTAGTGTATTTTGGAGTGTCCGGTCGGGTGCAATACGGACACATGATTGATTTTCAAAGTGTCTGTACTTCCTATCAGATTCCTCTCATCATCTGCTTACATTTATAGGAAGTTAGAAATTGGACAAGGGCTGACATAATAATGGTAATATTTATTTATATCTCTAACGTGATTTAGAAGTGATGATAAACGAGTGGAAACACTTCGGGGTAGAGTGTAAACTTTTCTTTGCCAGTGGATATAGCAGTTGCTAATGTAACAGAAGAGATGACCCTTGATTAAGCTGAATGCAGTGTTGTAAATGGCGTCCGCCTAGGCCGCCTAGGCGGTAGGCGGTCTCTCTCCGCACCGCTTTTCGGTAGGCGGTGGAGTAGGCAGCCAACAGAGGTTGGCGGCATAGGCGGAGGTGAGGCGGCGTAGGCGGGCGCCTAGGCGGAGCAAAACTTAACAAATATTTTGGCCAAAAAGGTTTGTAAGTATTATGGGCCTATGGTTCACTTTTACAAAACTAAAACTTTATAAATCTTCGTTCTACAACTTAGTTATGCATGAAACACCCTTAAAATATGCATATTATAAAAAAAACAGTGGTAAAAATAGTAAAAAAAATTCAAAATGTATCGACCGCCTAGGCGGTAGGCGGACTCTCTCCGCCGCGGATCCACCTACCGCCGTTTAGAACCTTGGCTGAATGGAAGAAACATATCATGTAGTCAACCCTGAAAATTTGGAATAAGGACCTTTATGCCAGATCGATGGAACGTTATGTTTCTGCAATTTGAACATTTTATGCCATTCATGTCTAATCCTGATGAGCTGTATGTAATTTGCTCATGCTTACCTTTGATTCTTATGAACTTAAATCAAATATCTATAATTGAGTAGTTTGGCTTGCTTGTTGGGATAAGGACCTTTTTGCAAGATCGATGGAACGTTATGTTTCTGCAATTTGAACATTTTATGCCATTCATGTCTAATCCTGATGAGCTGTATGTAATTTGCTCATGCTTACCTTTGATTCTTATGAACTTAAATCAAATATCTATAATTGAGTGGTTTGGCTTGCTTGTCATTTCAGATTTCCCAACACCTATCTACTTGTTGGGTGCTGCAACGATGAAATTACTCATATGTACAAAGGAAAAACGGTCATGACTGAAGAGGAGCGTTATGAGTCACTCCGCCACTGCAAGTATGTAATGTTTCTTTAGGTTTATTGAGAGCATTAACACTAATTGTATGGACAACTTTGACGAAGAGCTAGTTCACTTGTTTATACTTCTGTTTTTCTTCTTCACTCTGGTCACTTTTATTACTTCTTTCGCATATGCATATATAGACATACTTGTATTAGAAGATTTGCTAGCTAATCATAATTGTTGGTCTTGATGAATATTATTTATTTCTTCTATTTAGTTATACTATTTACATGTTTACCTTTGTATAAGCATTTCTTTTCCCTAACTACAGGTGGGTTGATGAAGTTATTCCTGATGCTCCCTGGGTACTCACACAGGACTTTATTGACAAGCACCACATAGACTACGTTGCTCATGATGCCCTTCCGTAAGATTTAGCTGCTTAGTTTAATGTATCCATAATTTGATAGAAAGCTCACAAGTTTTTATTTTTGACATAATCTACTCTCTGTGTTAGAATTTTTGTTTGGTTACATGATTCATGCATCACTAATATGTAGCCATAATGATCTTAACAATATCTCGGTGCAATTTTGTGCTTCTTGGTTAAACTGAGGATTGTGGGCTGGTCGATTGATCAGCTTATGAATGGCTCCTAACTCGTCTTGATTGGACATTTGAGTAGATTATTTCTAACATTCATTCTCTGCCAAGCAAGATGTTCATGCATCATTGGAGAATTAAATTTATGAATCTATTATCCAAGTTCCAATCAAGTCGGATTAGGATTCTGTCTGATCATGGGCTCATAGATTGGCCAGTGAAATTAAGATACTGGTTACTGATCTTATGGTTTAAGATGGAAGCTGACCTTTGATTTTCTGCTATTGGAGAGTTAATCTGATGTTTCATAGGTCACTAGCACTCTGCGTTGAAACATTACTATCAGTTATTTAGCTTAATCTTGCTAGAGCAATTTTCCTTTTTAGTTATTCGACTCACAATTAAAGCATGTGATTCCTTGTAGATATGCGGATGCAAGTGGAGCTGGAAACGATGTCTATGAATTTGTTAGTGACCATACCGAGTACAAAAATTGGTTTACAATTGTATATTTGATTGATATCTCAATTTATTTACTTGATCTTAATGATAACTGGAAGCAGGTTAAAGCCATAGGAAAGTTCAAGGAAACAAAGCGTACGGATGGCGTTTCCACGTCAGATGTTATAATGAGAATTCTAAAAGATTATAATGAATATGTCATGCGTAATTTAGCACGTGGATATTCAAGAAAGGACCTTGGTGTGAGCTATGTGAAGGCACGACAATATGCTTACCCGTGCTCTTCTCTTACTTATTCGCAGATCTTATTGCATCTCAAATCCAGAGTACTTACTGTGCTTTGCTTTATTACAACCAGGAGAAACAACTGAGAGTGAATATGGGAATAACCAAACTCCGGGAAAAGGTTAAGGAACATCAGGAGAACGTTGGCAAGAAGGTTTGTATATCTCAATTTTGTTGCAATTTCTAATCCTACCTATAAGTAGAGCAAGGTTCTTCATGGTTGAACATGGGTAATTATGCATTTCACTTGATGCTCAAATATGTCGATTTTCTGTTTCTTGATGCAGCTGCACACGGTAGCAAAGAATGCAGGGATGCATCACAGCGAGTGGGTGGAGAATGCAGATCGCTGGGTTGCTGGTTTCCTAGAGAAATTTGAGGAAGGGTGTCACATAATGGTGAGTTCATTATTTGAGTTATATATATATATATATATATATATATATATATATATATATATATATATATTTTTTATATATATATATATATATATATATATATATATATATATATATATATATATATATTTTTTTTTTTTTTTTTATATATATATATATATATATATATATATATATATATATATATTTTTTTTTTTTTTGGCTAAATTTCAGTTTGATACCCTCAACCATTACAATTTTTCAACTTGATACTGTAAACTTTTTTTACTCGACAACTTGATACCATCAACTATTAAATATTTTCAACTTGATACCAAAAAAAGAGGATGAAACTACCCATTATTTGAGTTATATGTTGTTTATATTTTTTTTGGCTAAATTTCAATTTGATACCCTCAAGTATTCCAATTTTTCAACTTGATATCGTAAACTTTTTTACTTGACAACTTGATACCATCAACTATTAAATATTTTCAACTTGATACCAAAAAGAGAGGATGAAACTACCCATTATTTGAGTTATATGTTGTTTATATTTTTTGGCTAAATTTCAATTTGATACCCTCAACTATTCCAATTTTTCAACTTGATACCGTAAACTTTTTTACTCGACAACTTGATACCATCAACTATTGAATATTTTCAACTTGATACCAAAAAAAGAGGACGAAACTACTACTCTTCCCCACCCAACACCGCCCCCCTCCAATTTTTTTAGGGTATCAAGTTGATGCATATCTAACATCAGATTGAAAAATTGGAATAGTCGAGAGTATTAAGTTGAAATTAACTCTAACCCTCTTTGCTGTTTTAAACTTGATACCGTAAACTTTTTTACTCGACAACTTGATTCCATCAACTATTAAATATTTTCAACTTGATATCAAAAAAAGAGGACGAAACTACTACTCTTCCCCACCCAACATCGCACCCCGAGAGAGAGAGAGAGAGAGAGAGAGAGAGAGAGAGAGATGGGTGGTGGAGGTAATTTCGTTTTTTTTAGGGTATCAAGTTAATGCATATCAAATATCAGATTGAAAAACTGGAATAGTCGAGAGTATTAAGTTGAAATTAAGCATTTTTTTAACTTGATACCCTAAACTTTTTTACTCGACAACTTGTTACCCCATCAACTATTAAATATTTTTAACTTGATACAAAAAAAAGAGAGGACGAAAATACTCCTCTTCCCCACCCAACACCACCCCCCCCTCCCCCCTCCGGGGGGGGTGGCGGAGGTAATTTCGTTTTCTTAGGGTATCAAGTTGATGCATATCAAACATCATATTGAAAAATTGGAATAGTCGAGAGTATTAAGTTAGGGTATCAAATTGGAATAGTCGAGAGTATTAAGTTGAAATTAACCCTAACCCTCTTTGCTGTTTTAAATTATATGTTGATGAGTAGGAAACCGCCATTAAAGACAAGATTCAGGAAGGGCTCAAGAGGCAGCAGAGCAAAACCAAGGACAGCCTCCTCTTGGAAGAAGAGGAAGAATCATGAGGATCCCTCCCTCCTCTTCAGAAACTACCCCTCCTCCTCCCAAGATGGAAAGTTTTAGACAAATGACTGATATTGTTGGTATCAATAGTTTGCTAATTCCGCGCCACTTTGCTGTTGTATCTATATAATTGGGTTGTGGAGCCATGTTTGGCATTGTTTCATAGAATTCATATACGCTGCAGTTGCCAGCAACTGAGCTGTTGGATAGTTGGATTGATTTGTGCTGGATCATCTTTGTACTTCATGCAAAAAAAAAAAAAAAACTGCATGAATCTTTAGTTCTTTTGTTTCCCTACATTGTTAACATGTATTTATATACTTTCCAATAATAAATCATGAATGAATTGTAAAGTTTGGGTTCTGGACTGCAGTTTAGTTAATACTTTCTTCGATGACGCACGTAGGCTAGGGGAAGCTATTCAGTAAGCCGGACTTACCGTGTAACTTCCTCCTCATCCACTTGATGGCATGGAGATGGGGTGTTTTGCACTTATCCCCTGGATAATTTCTCGGTAGACTAGAGATCGACCTGTTTTGGGTTCCATCTCCGTCACATCTAAACTTGTTCAGTTTGATGGTTACTGACACTAGCTTGAGTTTAAGGTTTTCGTGTCGGTTTATAGTAAGTAGTCATGTTCATGTCCGTTGCATGTACAAAAAAAATCTATGATATTATTAAAAAAAAATAGATAAAAATTTAAATTATATTAAAATATTTTAAATATGATTTGAATATATTTTAATTAGGATTTGTTATGGATATGTTTTTAGAATTTTGGATATATGTTTAGTTAGATAATATCATGTACTTAGTTTAAATATAATTCAAATATTGAATATATTCTAGAATTTGTTATACTTTGAGGTAGTTAGAAGGATTTTAATTCTTTTTCTCGACTACTTTTATTATTTTAAATATAAATTATTTTCGATCCTTGCTTTTCAATGGTTGAATCATCTATAAAACTCAGGCCACCAGAAGAGAAGCTTATGCTGTTAGGGGTGAGCATATAACGGTTGAAAACCGAAAATCGAACCGAACCGAATCGAAATATGACAAACGGTTCGGCTTTTCGGTTATCGGTTTGAAAATTTAAAATTTTAAAATAACGGTTCGGTTTTCGGTTCTTGATCCGGATAACCGAACCGAACCGAACCGAAAACCGATTTAGATTTAATAATTTATCAAACTATCCTCAATCTATATATACTAATATTTTGTAACCCTTAGCCGAGGACACTCTCCTCTTATTCTCTGTCGGTACTTTTTTGAGCACTCTCTCTACCCTCAATCTATATATATACTGATATTTTTTACACTATGTAATATATAATTCATTAATACAATAATACCATATTTTTAAAATAAATTGTTATTTAAATAGGCATATTTTGCTAAAAATTTGAAGGTCCGGCACATTGGCCCATGAAACCGAACCGACCGAAAACCGAACCGAATTAATTTGGTTCGGTTTTGTTCGGTTTTTATAAAAACGGTTCGGTTTTCGGTTTTGAGAAGTACGGTTTACGGTTATTTCAGTTTTCATATATACGGTTTGGTTTGAACCGAACCGAACCGTTGCTCACCCCTAATGCTGTTCTCTTGCAGCATAGAGCCTCAAATATACAACATACATCCTTACATAAGAGTTAAATGGACAGTTCTAACGTCCTTCTAGCTACCTAATCATATGACAAATCATAACATATATTCAAAATTTAAATTATATTTAAACAAATTACATAATATTATCTACAGAAAATTTGCTGCAGCAATATAAAATATAGAAAATTGGCTCAAACGAAAGATGTTTCAAAAAATTTGGGGAAGAGGAAGTTTTCGGCAGACGTTTGGCAGAAATTGGACATGTCTAAGACATAAAATTGAGCAAGGTTCGGTTTTGTTGGTTTTGTTTTGATTTTCTTTGGTTTTGGGTTTTTTTGGGTTGGTTTTATTTGGTTTTGTTTGGTTTATTTTTTGTTAGTTTGGTTGGTTTTATTTAGAAAAGTTGTTGGCTCGATATTGTGTTACAAACAATACATGTCTTGAATTTATAGAGGTGTCTAGATGAACCTTGCAATTGGACATTAGAGGGAATCGCTCAAAATGAACGTTAGAGTAAACAGTTGGAAACTAGCCGTCGGTCTCAACTAAAAAATAAACTAATCCAACAATAAATCAACAAAACCAACTCATCTTCAGCCCCAATAAATAAACCTATAGCAAAAGAAACCCAAACTAACAAGACCCACCACAATGTCCAATTTTTACTAGTGGCACTGACGAAAATCGTATATGTTCATATTCCTGTACATTATTCCAACTTTTTGGTTCACGCTAATATTTTCAAATATAATATCGCTATAGCAAATTTTCTGTTACATAATTGTAACAAGCAAACCAGAACTAACAAAGTAAACCAAATAACAAAAACTAAACCAAACTAAAAAAATCCAAATAAAACCAAAAAAATAATAATCCAAAACCATAGAAAATCAAAACCAAACCAACAAAATCGAACCACGCTCAATTTTTGCCGGACCGCCTCGCAAAAATTGGACATGTCCAATTTCCGCCGGAATGTCTCTCTCCAAAATTTGTGACACATATATTTCGTTTTAGCCAATTTTATCTAATTTTCTACTGCTACAGCAAATTCTTTGTATTATCCAATTAACACATATCTAAAATTCAAAAAATGTAAATCCAATTAAAAATATATTTAAATCATATTTAGAATATTTTAATATAATTTAAATTTTTATTTATTTTTAAACAATATTATATATATATATTTTTTTTACGTGCAACGTCGGTGAACGAGAAGAAGATATGAATTGTGTCATACCGTCTATTTGGACAATTTTTTTTTTTCATAAACTCGGTAGAGTATATGTATATATATAATAACTGCAATTATGGAAATATTTCGTGTGATTTAATAATTATCAAAAAATTTCATTATTTTCAATCCCTGGAAATACTTCGGTCAGTCTTATTTACTTACAGTTATTTTAGTTAAAGAGAGATCACATCATATATCTCTCTAAACTCAGTTTGTCTTATCCTTCCATTAATTGTTTTCCCCCTATAAATACACACATATAACCAAAACCCTAACCCTAACAAAACCCTAACCCTAACATTTTCACTGAAACCCTAATCATTCAAGAATGGAGGAGGAGGATGAAGACGACTGGCTCAACCTCACTCTCGGCCCCCGGAAGGCTACTGTCGACCACCTCGATCACGACTGCGAGGCTGTCGACGACTGCAAATGCAACAGCAACAACAACACTAACATCCCTTCTTCTTCGTCTTCGTTGCCGCCACCGCCGCCACCGTCTAACCCTAACCTCCTCCTCCACGTGCCCCGTAACGGAGCCGCTCCCTCCGCCTCCTCCTCCTCCTCCGCGGGCGCCAGCCGCCCCCGCGCCCGCCGCAGCGAGAGCAAAGACGAGGAGCGCATCGACCCCCCGTTCCCGTGGGCCACGGACCGCCCCGCGGTCCTCCGCACGCTCTCCGACCTCGTCTCCCTCGGGCACCTCCGCATTGAGGGGGACGTCGCGTGCCGCCGCTGCGGCCTCGCCGAGCGTGTCTCCCACGACCTCCTCGGGAGGTTCCACGAGGTGGCGCGCTTCATCGCCGCCCACGGGCACGCCATGCACGACCGGGCCCCCGAGGAGTGGACGTCCCCGCGGCACCCCGACTGCGCCAGCTGCGGGCAGGCCAACTGCGTGCGGCCCGTGCTCGACGAGCGGGCCGAGCGGATCAACTGGCTCTTCCTCTTCCTCGGACAGAGCCTCGGCGTCTGCACGCTCGAGCAGCTCCGGTGGCACTGCAAGCACATGAGGACCATCCGCACCGGCGCCAAGGACCGCCTCCTCTACCTCACCTACATTGCCATCTGCCGCCAGCTCCAGCCGGGAATCTTCGAGAATCTCCTCAGCAACAGTAATGACCAGAACGACAACTAAACCTAGCGTCGTCGTCCTCCGGGCTCTCTAGCCCAGTGGTATCAGAGCAGACACCCGGAGAAGCCGGCAAGGTGGTTTGAGTCCCGTAGATTTCTTTCTTTCTCTATGCTTTCTTTAATATTTCTCCTTCCATGGATGCATGAAGAGGACTAATTATTAGGGAAGGGTTGGTAACTGTATTTTCATCTGCTTTGGGATATTTTTGAACCGACCCTGATATAGGATAAAAACTCGAATAAAGACTCTACCTCGGACGTTCTGAGAGGTTTTATTATTTTATTTCATTCACATCCTCACCGAAATATATAAGTATCAAAGTTTTTAAAATCTTGCTCCGAAATATATAAGTATCAAAGTTTTTAAAATCTTGCTCGTATGTGTTTCTCTTATGTTTTTCTCTTCTACTTCGTAAACTGTAACTTTTTTTTCTTCAATATATGCAATCGTCAAATAAAAAATAGTACGTAAAAGAGTTATATATATATATGTATATATATATATATATATATGTATATATATATATATATATATATATATATATATATATATATATATATATATATATATATATATATGCAATTGTAATTGTAATGAATAATGTTATTTATTCTTCCAAATTGTACATCCAAATCGTACTTCCTTACGTGGCAGTTGACGTGGTATGTTAATGTGGCAGCTGATATGACAAATTTTAAAATTAATATTAAAATATTAAAATTATTGTTAACATTAAAATTAAAATTAATATTAACGTTAGCGTTAACAATAATATTAACATTAACATTAATATTACTATTTATATTAATATTAACATTAATATTATTGTTAATGTTAACATAACATTAATTACATTAACATTAATTAATGTTAATATTAACATTAATTAATATTAATATTAATATTAACATTAAATTAAATTAAATTAATATTAAATTAATATGGACAAAATTTGGGTAATTAACTTTTTGGGATAAAATTTGTCATCTGCCATGTAAGATGACACATAATATTATTTAGCATGTCATGTCATCTCCCTACATAAGGAGGGATGACTTGGAGGAACAATTTGGAGGTACCAATAGCATTAATCAATTGTAATATATGATACACACTCTTTATATTTATGGATGCATGGAGGACAAAGTTTTCTTTATATTTCTTCTTCTTCAAAACTTTATATTTCTTCTTCTTATTCTTCTTCGATGGATCATGCATGAAGAGGACTAAGGGTATGCTTTATATTTCTTGTTCGATGGATGCATATATATTTCTTGTTCGAAGGATGCATGAAGAGTAAACTAAGGGTATGCTTATGCTTTATATTGTTGGAGATGTAAACCAAATTCATTGCTGCATGCATGGACGTATCTAGAAAGAGCCAAGTTCATTGTCACATGCGTGAATGTATTTAGAAAACCTAAGAGTTATATTCCTTCGTTATGCTTAGATGTATCTTGAGTCCTATAAATAGCTATGATTGGAGTGCGAAAAAAAAAAAATCAAGCAAAGCAAGCAACAAAGTTGCTTATTATCATCTTTTGCGTTATCATCCTCTGTATCCTACATACATTACTTGTACTTGTTTGATGGCACGATGAGTACTAAAGGGTATGCTTGCAACTGTATTTTAACAACTTTGAAATACTTTTGAACAGACTATTTACTAAGGATGTACATTCTTGTTTGTTAACTTTTTTTTTGAGGCACTAAAACTCTTGCTTGTTAACTTTTTTTAGGCAATGGTTTGGATAACCTCCCAAATTGGTCTAATTGATTTTGGATAAGTTTTTAAAATCTTCGCATACGTGTTTCTCTTCTACTTCTTCTAAACTATGACTACTCGAAGTTTTTAATTTTTTCCCCCTCTCCTATCTTACTTGACATTCTCTTAAAAGAATAAAAGGTTACACACACACACACACACACACATATATATATATATATATATATATATATTACCCAAATTTTATCCCAAAAAGTTATATTCCTTGTTCGAAGGATGCATGAAGAGTAAACTAAGGGTATGCTTATGCTTTATATTGTTGGAGATGTAAACCAAATTCATTGCTGCATGCATGGACGTATCTAGAAAGAGCCAAGTTCATTGTCACATGCGTGAATGTATTTAGAAAACCTAAGAGTTATATTCCTTCATTATGCTTAGATGTATTTTGAGTCCTATAAATAGCTATGATTGGAGTGCGAAAAAAAATCAAGCAAAGCAAGCAACAAAGTTGCTTATTATCCTCTTTTGCGTTATCATCCTCTTTGTATCCTACGTACATTTCTTGTACTTGTTTGATGGCACGAAGAGTACTAAGGGTATGTTACAACCGTATTTTCACCGGCTTTGAAATACTTTTGAACGACCCTAGTTGGTAACCTTGTTTGTTAAATTTTTTTTTGAGGCACTAAAACTCTTGCTTGTTAACTTTTTTTAGGCAATGGTTTGGATAACCTCCCAAATTGGTCTAATTGATTTTGGATAAGTTTTTAAAATCTTCGCATACGTGTTTCTCTTCTACTTCTTCTAAACTATGACTACTCGAAGTTTTTAATTTTTTTCCCCTCTCCTATCTTACTTGACATTCTCTTAAAAGAATAAAAGGTTACACACACACATACACACACACACACACACACACACACACACACACACACACACATATATATATATATATATATATATATATATATATATATATATATATATATTACCCAAATTTTATCCCAAAAAGTTATATTCCTTGTTCGAAGGATGCATGAAGAGTAAACTAAGGGTATGCTTATGCTTTATATTGTTGGAGATGTAAACCAAATTCATTGCTGCATGCATGGACGTATCTAGAAAGAGCCAAGTTCATTATCACATGCGTGAATGTATTTAGAAAACCTAAGAGTTATATTCCTTCATTATGCTTAGATGTATTTTGAGTCCTATAAATAGCTATGATTGGAGTGCGAAAAAAAAAATCAAGCAAAGCAAGCAACAAAGTTGCTTATTATCCTCTTTTGCGTTATCATCCTCTTTGTATCCTACGTACATTTCTTGTACTTGTTTGATGGCACGAAGAGTACTAAGGGTATGTTACAACCGTATTTTCACCGGCTTTGAAATACTTTTGAACCGACCCTAGTTGGTAACCTTGTTTGTTAATTTTTTTTTGAGGCACTAAAACTCTTGCTTGTTAACTTTTTTTAGGCAATGGTTTGGATAACCTCCCAAATTGGTCTAATTGATTTTGGATAAAATTTTAAAATCTTCTTATATGTGTTTTTCTTCTACTTCTTCTAAACTACTACTACTAGGTAAGTTTTTAATTTTTTTCCCTCTCCTATCTTACTTGACATTCTCTTAAAAGAATAAAAGGTTAACATATATATATATATATGAGTAATGCTATTCGTACCTCCAAAATGTCCCACCAATACATCCCTCCTTATGTGGCAGCTGACGTGGCATGTAAATAATATTATGTGTCATCTGACATGACCGATGACATGGTAAATTTTAACCCAAAAAATTAATTACCCAATTTTTTTCATATTAATTTAATGTTAATATTAATTAATGTTAATATTAATGTTAATTTAATGTTAATATTAATATTAATTAATGTTAATATTAATGTTATTGTTAATGTTAATATTAATATTAATTAATGTTAATGTTAATATTAATATTAATTAATGTTACGTTAATATTAATATTATTGTTAATCTTAACGATAATATTAATTTTAATGTTATTGTTAATGTCAATGTTAACATTAATTTTAATGTTAATTTTAATGTTAATGTTAATTTTAATTTTAAAATTTGTCACGTCAGCTGCCACATCAACATATCACGTCATCTGCCACGTAAGGAGGGACGGTTTGGAGGTACAAATAGCATTTTTCATATATATATATATATATATATATATATATATATATATATATATATATATATATATATATATATATATATATATATCTCTGTGTGTGTGTGTGTGTGTGTGTGTGTGTGTGTGTGCAATTTTCGGTAAAAAAAACACAATAAAATAAAAAGTAGTACATAAAATAGTTTAACATATATATGCAATTGTCAAATAATGTATGATACACAACCATAAAGACATCTTCAAAAATCCTGCATTAAGCAGACACATCAGAGAAAAAACTTTGGAAGAGTTTTTGTTTATATATGGACATATAGGTATTTTTATTCTTGTAAAAAACTTCCAGAAATAAAACTTTGGAAGAATTTTGTTTATATATGGGCATATAGGTATTTTGTATTTTTATTAATGAATTACCAAGCATGGATTGGACTGATTTAACTACAAGTACTAATATCCTACCAAAGTTTTAAAATCTTCTTCGGTAAGTTTTGTATTAAAAAAAATCTCTCCTACCTTACTTGACATTCTCTTAAAATAACAAGAGGGTAAACATATATATGTGCAATTGTCAAATAAAAAAAATCGTACATAAAAGAGTTTAACACACACACACACACACACACACACACACACACACACACACATATATATATATATATATATATATATATATATATATATATATATATATATACACACACACACACACACGCAATTGTAATTTATGATACACATTCTTAAAGACATCTTTAAGAATTCTGCATCAAGCAGACACACCGTTGAATTACCAATCCTGGATTAGACATGTTTAAAAGTATTTCAGAATCGTTCGTCAATGAATTACCAAGCATAGCCGCATAACCGATACTCCTACCCTCACAATTCCGCTACCCCACAATTGCCAAGTAGGCTAGGTGTTGGGGGTGTGATGCATGGTTATAGTCTTGTAAGTTCTATCTACAAATTAAATTGTTTGACATATTACAAGAAATTATTTCATAATTTCGATCTTATTATGAATTTTTTTAATTTAACAATTGTAAGTTTAATTGTTAACATCATTTTTATCGATGGCTATTTCTGTTATATATATATTGGAAGAAGATAATTTTTATTCTCGGCCGGAAGTCTACAATCATAGCCCGAAGGCCTCCTCTACCTGCATCGCACTTGCATTGCACCACAATCGCATTGGACTACATCACACCTATCCAGACGTCATTCTGTTTGCTCTAAGCTGCACCGCACCCATCCCACTTTAATTCTCACGTCAAAGAATTTAAAGTGATTCCCCCCGTTGCTCGAATCTGCAACCTCTGGAGAGAATATGTCTTATTTAACTACATTTAAACTAAATATATGGTATTATATATATATATATATATATATATATATATATATATATATATATATACAAAGTTCTACAAAGAACAAGTTTAGTTAAAATATATTCAATATTTAAAATATATTTAAACTAATTACATGGTATTATCTAAACATATGTCTAAAGTTCTACAAAGAACAAATTTTAATTAAAATGTATTCAATATTTAAACTATATTTAAACTAAGTACATGATATTATATAAATATATATCCAACATTCTAACTTAATTTTTTTGACAAATTTTCTATGCTCGTGTACGTTATTACTGTACACACACACACACACTAGTTACTTGCGGCAAGTAATTTTCTTTAAAAATTTATTGGCAGTATGATCGGCACCAAATATTCTTGAAAAAAATCAATTTTATTTATTTATTATGCTAAGATTTAAAAAGAATTATTTATTTATTTATTACAATCCACACACCTACACGTCATTCGAACTTACTGGTTCCTCGTAGTCGATCGACGAAAATGTCGAATCATTCTTTGAGCAATAGTTATCTTCATCCCCCCTGCAACAATTTCTCTTTCATATTTTTATTATATTTTTTGTTCAGCAATCTGTTGTAAAATTTTAATAGCTTTCAATTCTAGCAACTTCTTGTTTCAAAAAAAAAAAAAAAAATTCTAGCAACTTCTTGTACCAATCTTTTTGTTTCAATAATTGTTGTAATCTTCCGTTTCATACTTGCTTTAATTCTTTTTAACCCAATGATACGAACCCAAACTAGTGAGCTTCCATCAGTAGCCTGCAGTAGCCTACTTCAGTCCAGTATCAGAGTGTATGCACTGCAGTGACAGGGTGCAGAGGTTCAGCACAATAGAAGAGTAGCAGTAGCAGAAGTGAGTAGAAGAGAGGAGTATCAGAGCTTTGGGAGTGAATGCCAAGTCAGCCTACCACCTCAGCAATTATGTGAAACCTGATTGGTAACGTACAGGTCATTTTCCTGGACTTGCCAGCTCAGATTAGTTAGTTATCCAGGTCAGCAAGTTGTTAAGCTGCTCCTTTCTCTATAGCCTATAAATAGGGAAAGAGAAGAGTATGGAGGGGTGAAGAATTCTGTTGTACTTTCCTTACTTTTCAAATTGCTTCTTCCTGAATGTTCCTTCTTCTTCCCCAATTCTCTGATCAATAAAATTCTCCATTCTATTCTCCTTCTTTTCCTGTGATTCTTCAACAGATTAATGGCAAATTGTAGTTCCTTATCTACATTGCAGGGTCTTCTAGGAAAGGGACCTAACAAATTGGTATCAGAGCCGTCGATTCCAAGGAGCCATGGCTTCCAGCAGGGAGCTCTATCGGAACAACCACCACAGACATCGATTCCATGGAGCTATGGTCCTCGGCAAGGAGCTCCACCTGAACTGCCATTGCATCCTCTTCCTCGAGAGATCAGTTCAAGTAGCCTGAGCACTCAGCGGGGATCATCAGAGGATTGCCGGAGTGCCACCAAGGAGGAGCGTATGAGGACTCTTGAAGGTACACTTCTTCGTCTCAAAACAATGTCTGATCAAATGCTAGAGAAAACATCGTTGATTAAGGAATGGTTGGGAATTGGAGGAGGTGAAACTCAGTCACCTCCTATGGCTGCTCCATCACCGCCACAGCCTTCGTCAACGGCTGAACAATACTGTTACTCTCCGGCGTTTCCCTCATCGTACCCGCAGCCGTCACAAATCTCTCCGTCGACACATCTACAACAGCAATACAAATCTGCACAGTATGTGTTTGATGAAATGCATGTAAAGGAGCTGGAATCTGTGGTCTCAGAAAACAATACTCTCAGGAGGTTGGGGACGTTGGATGAGTGGTCGCTTGGCCCTGGTGAGGAAGCACCAATTGTTTCTCCTTACATGGATAGAAAACCAAGGGTTCTCTCTCAAACGACACAAAATATAGAAGTATATGCACCTCTTGCTACATCAGGAGGAAAACAAGAAACATCCGCTCCTCTTGTTGCATTGGGAGGAAAACAAGGAAAATATGAAGCTTTAGCAACTAAACAAGTCCCAAGAACAAATCATTTAGTGAAATCTTCAGCAAAATCTATCACCCAAGAAGTCACGCTTATGATTTCCCCAAGTCCAGAGCCACAGAAGGAAGAGAAACTTAGGAAAGAAAAGGCCGCAGCCAAGTTGAAAGAGAAACTAATATTAGAGCAGAAGATTATTAAAGCTAAGGAGTCCAATGATCTGGAAGAGGTTAAGAAGGCACAGGCTGATGCTGCAAGTGAGCTCAAAATTCACAAGCATGAACTTGAGATTTGCTTCAAAGATATACAAGATGATTTTGTGGTATGGGATTCAGGTGTACCATACCAAATATCAGAGC
The DNA here is from genome assembly GCA_029216955.1 of Iris pallida. NCBI lineage: Eukaryota > Viridiplantae > Streptophyta > Magnoliopsida > Asparagales > Iridaceae > Iris > Iris pallida. The sequence goes on from JANAVB010033017.1 coordinate 24,072,073, forward strand.
TTGAGAGGAAGCCTCTCACTCAGTTTCTTCCTCAGAAAGATTCAAAGAATCTGAAAGAGGAGAAGCGGGAAGAGTTGTTTGAAAATTTGAAAGTTGATGATTCTATTGGTTGGGAAGTTGATGTTATAGACCCAAAGAAGCTCTCAGCTAAAATGTTAGGAAGGACGAAAGTTAACTTCAATGAAATATCCCATAATTCAGCTATGGACCTTGACAGGAAGGTACTTGATCTCGGAGTTCTATTAACAGAGATCTCTGTCGATACTATTGGAGATGCAGAGAAATATAGAATCAAGTTGTCTGAAAGATTTCCTAGTGTGAAATTTGTTGTTGCCAAGAAAGCTGATAGCCTTTACCCAGTTGTCAGCGAAGTGAGTATAGTTGCTAAGGTGACTAGAGACCAAGACTTGCGTAATTGGGTTACGGATGAAACAGTTGAGGATACGTATAGGAACTTTGGGTCTGGATACCCTGGGAATACTGAGACTAAAGCATGGTTGGACAATCATAAGCATTCTTTGTTTACATTTCCTACATTGATGCGCTTCAGTTGGGGAACGTGCAATACCTTCTTCAATGGTATGGTTGAAGTTGTCTGGGAGGCTGACAAAGAGGATGGGGATACTGTTTCTACCTTAGCCTTTAGTTATGATGGGAAGTTACTTGCATCTGGAAGTCTCGATGGACTGGTACAAGTATGGGACACATTATCAGGTGGACTTTTGGGTACCCTTGAAGGGTCTGGAGGTGGCATTGAGTGGCTCAGACGGCATCCTAGAGGACACTTGATATTAGCAGGATTAGAAGATTATAACGTATGGTTGTGGAATGCTGACACACGTGCATGGCTGAATACATTCTCTGGTCATGCTAGCTGCGTCACTTGCGATAATTTCACACCTGATGGTGAACTTATTTGTACTGGCTCTGATGATGTATCATTGTGGATATGGAATCCAAAAACTGGGGAAAGCATACATACTGTTAGAGGTCATCCATATCACATTGATGGACTGCCATGCCTGTCAATAACTTCCGATTCAGCAATTGCTATCACTGGTTCTACAGATGGCTCTGCCCATATGGTAAACATAGTGTCTGGGAAGGTGGTCAACACTTTAAATGCTCACACAAACTCCATTGAGTGCATTGGCCTCTCAGCAAGTTACCCTTGGACTGCTACAACAAGCATGTACATAATATGGGATCCAGGTTTGAAAGCTTTAACATCGACGGATTGTCTTTGTGTGGCTCGTGCTACCATGCCGTTGGTAAATACAGAGATGAGGTGAAAGATTATGATGCTGTTTTGGATTTGGAGCTTGAATGTGAGGCTTTAAGGCGTGTGTGGGATCCAGGTAACTTTTCGGCCTACAGCAGTACCTATCCTTCTTGTTCGTGCAATTCCAAACTGCAGCTAGGACCCTTAGGAGATCTTGTTTCTACCTTGACCTTGAGACAAGGTCAATTTAAAGGGGGTGGGTATTGATACGAACCCAAACTAGTGAGCTTCCATCAGTAGCCTGCAGTAGCCTACTTCAGTCCAATATCAGAGTGTATGCACTGCAGTGACAGGGTGCAGAGGTTCAGCACAATAGAAGAGTAGCAGTAGCAGAAGTGAGTAGAAGAGAGGAGTATCAGAGCTTTGGGAGTGAATGCCAAGTCAGCCTACCACCTCAGCAATTATGTGAAACCTGATTGGTAACGTACAGGTCATTTTCCTGGACTTGCCAGCTCAGATTAGTTAGTTATCCAGGTCAGCAAGTTGTTAAGCTGACACTCCTTTCTCTATAGCCTATAAATAGGGAAAGAGAAGAGTATGGAGGGGTGAAGAATTCTGTTGTACTTTCCTTCCTTTTCAAATTGCTTCTTCCTGAATGTTCCTTCTTCTTCCCCAATTCTCTGATCAATAAAATTCTCCATTCTATTCTCCTTCTTTTCCTGTGATTCTTCAACAGATTAATGGCAAATTGTAGTTCCTTATCTACATTGCAGGGTCTTCTAGGAAAGGGACCTAACACCCAAAAATCACATTTTCGTAATAGAATTTTTTTTGTATTCATAAACAAAAACTGTGTTAATCATCTACTTACTTTTATGAAATCTGATAATTTGCTTTAATCATTATTTTAAAAATTTAGAGTTTCAAAGATTATCTTTCAGAATTTTTTTTTTTTGGGGGGGGGGGGGGGGGGGGGCAACCATCACCAATGGAGTTTCAAAGATTATCAGAGAATTTAGAGTTTCAAAGATTATCTTTCAGAAAATATGCGCCATCACCAATGGAGTCGGAAATACATGCACCTCTATGACGCCATCACCAATGGAGCCGGGTTTCAAGTTTTTAAATTTTTAATTTTTTTCATCTTTTACATAATTAGAGGAAATTTAATCCCTCTAGCTGAAATTTTCTGATTATCTTTTATATTTGCAATATGACTATTCTAAAATTGAAAAAGGATTATCAACCTCTGGAATAATAGAGGTTAAACTTATAGAAAGCGACTAAAATTTCTTAAAAAGATTACCGCAAAGCTGCTAGCAAAATAATCTGCTAAGAAACTAGCAGTCGAAACTGCTTAAAAGTTAGCAATAAAGCATAATTCTAGAAAGAATGAATAGTTGGGTTTGTCAGAACCATCGTTGCTCAAAACAAGATTTGATCTTATCCGTCAATTTGCTCCAATGAACCAACAAGTTCAGAAGAACATCTGGAAAGCTCTTTGTCACATTCTTTCCAGGACAATGGACTCTTGGACTAGTTCCTAGATCTGATGCAAAAAGTTTTAGTTTCTAGAGATGAAAGTATTTTTTTCTCTTCTGACTCCCTTGGAATTTTGTTGTCTCACTAGAGCACAAAGTGTTGGAACAACTACTTAAATAAGGAACCAATTTCCTGAAAGTTGACCCGACACGCAAAATTGCACCGTCTCTGCGCCCGATGCACCATCAAAGCACCACTTTGCGTGCCCATATTCGACTCCGGATTTTTGAAATAAAAATCTTAATTTCAGAAGAGGGGTTCACAACCACACCTCATGTATATAAGACAATAAATGATGGCTCAAACATTGAAATACACATTTTTTGCAACATGGAATGGTGGCACAATCGGTCACTGATGACTAAATTCAAATAAATCTCAACATAGGATTCGTGATTGAAAATATGAATCTAAAGTTATCTTCCCTAACTTTATTTTAGTAGGCTTGAAGCAATGAAGTGCGTATACAAAGAGTCCAGACACAACTAAAGAAGTAAGAATTGTAGAACTAGATCTAGTAACATTTTTAGTGACTCCAGTCCACTGGCGTCGCCAATAGCGATGCCTCAACTACGTAGTCGTGAGGCCCTATAGACTCATATGTCAATGACAAACTGGGACGTTACTATAGGTAGATGATATGTCGCGCCTGAAAAGAATTCGGACTCGGACAACCCTTCTTCATAGGACAACCTCCAAGGTCATTTGGTGTTCTTAAGACCGGTTGATCCAGTTCAAATCCAACTTAAACTTATATCTTTTCAATAGGGATAATGGACAACCAAACTTAGCGCTAAGACAACCCAACCTCCTGGACCGGCCCTGGTTACATGACGCCACAAGGACATCGACATGGAGTCGCAACACATGCACTAGCGAAGTCAGCATTGGATATCCTAGTCCTAGATAACATCACTAAGTGTAGCATCCCCTATTAAGAAAATATCGATTAATGTATATTAAAGTATATATAACGATACACGATATTTTTTAAGAAATTTTCTGTACTATATTTGAGTATGTAAGCATATGAATCTGTCGTATTAAAAGTAGGTTCACTACTTTTTTTTTGAAAACAAAAGTAGGTTCACTACTGTTTACAGTAATCCTTATTTTGCATATTTTGTATTTTAGGCTTTTAGCGATGTCTTAGTGACATCTAGCGATCTCATACATGTGTCGGTATATGAACGTAGTTAATGTCAGTCGATGTTTAACATATTGATACCTTGTAAGATAAATTGTCAGGTATCTATTTACGTTTTTTGATGTGTCGCTTGACGTTGTTGATTTGATTGCCCGCATGGCTGAAGTGTCGCCAAATTGTTTACGGCTAAGAAAACTGTGTGAACATATATTAGTCACTTTCGTCACAAAAGCTGTCGTCGTGACGATATTTTTTTGGCGACTTCCATTCGGAGTTGTTGCCCCAATGTGCAGTAACGTTATGTAGTTCAGCAACTAGCTAGCTACTTGGCAATGCCTAATTGGCATCGCGAACTGTACCGCTACATCTATTTAGCAACATCGTAAGAGAAATTATGACGTTTTGAGAGAACGTTCCGATCCGAAAATCTTGTGTACATGAGAACAAATATATACACAGTAATTTAAAATCAAACAGTAATAATGGTTTCCACATGTGAAGACGTGTTGATTAATATAAATATATACATATAATTAACCATTTAGAAGAAATGGTGACCATGACTGTCAGTTTATGTTCTTACATCAATACAACAAACACATATGACGTTTGTGTGGTTACTGAGGAGAAACATAAGATCCTGACTGAGTGACGGAAGATCGGATTAGGATCGAACCATGTAAGTATATTATTCTTTAAAGACACGCAATGTAGCGTGTACAAAGTCTCGTGTGTACTGCCACTCACACATAGATGGTTCAATCTTTTAGAGGCAGGGGAATGGCGAGAAGTGGAACAACTAGAAAGGTCCTAACTCTTCCAGGAATTATTTTAGGAATATTCTCGGACCTAGATATTTCCAAGGAAGTTTCTAGTACATCTAGAAAGATCAGGAGTCATCTAGAAAGGTCCTGACACTTCTAGAGGATTCCACCATCTTATATAAAGATCTTGGATCTTCTAGAGGATTCCACCATCTTCTAGAGAATTCCAGAAGCTTCCAACATAACCATGGTCCTTAGAGAGTTATGCAAGTCCGTCTAGGAGTTGTTGCCGCAATGTGCAGTGACATTGCGTAGTTCAGCAGCTAGCTAGCTACTTGGCAACGCCTGATTGGCGTCGCTGTCTATTATCGACATCGTTTTAGAAATTAGTGACGTTTTGAGGCGTCGCTAATTTCGTTTAGTTTTGTAGTAAAGATCGGTTGAGATAACGTTTCGAACCGAAATTTTTATGTACATGAGAACAAATATATACGCAGTCAAACAATAATAATGATTTCGACATGTGAAGACGTGTTGAATAATATAAATATAAACATACAGTTATACATTTAGAAGGAATGATGACCATGACAGTTTATGTTCTTACATCGATACAACAAGCACAGACAGCCGAATTCTAGACACCTTTGTGGTTATCAAGGAGAGGCATAAGACCATGTGGTTAGGTGACGGAAGAGTGGATCGAGCCACGAAACATATTATTTTTTCCGTTTATAAAAATGGTGGGAGTTGGGGTGCCGGGTTCAATCTTTTACGGGCAGAGGAATGGCGAGGAGTGGAACAGCTAGAGCAAGCGAAACACCAAACTTCTCCGTGAGATCCACATCGGCCGGCTTCATCCCTCCGGGCAGCTTCCACTCGAAAGAATGTATCAGCGAGGCCAGCGTCAGGTGGACCATCCGGTCAGCCAGCGGCATCCCGGGACACATCCGCCGGCCCGTGCCGAACGGTATCAGCTCGAAGTGCCGGCCGCGGAAGTCCATCTCGCTCCCCAGGAACCTCTCCGGCTTGAACGCTTCTGCGTCCTCCCACACGCTCTCGTCCCGGCCGATGGCCCAGACGTTCACCACGACCTGGCTGTGCTTCGGCACGGCGTACGGCCCCAGCTCCGCGTCCGCCTCGGCCGTGTGGGGGAGGAGGAGCGGCCCCGTCGGGTGGAGGCGGAAGGTCTCCTTCACCACCGCCCGGAGGAACGGCAGCTCGGGGATGTCCGACTCCGCGACCTCCCTCGTCGGCCCTACGACGCTCGCAAGCTCCGCGCGAGCAGTCGCCATCGTGCCCGGGCTGCGGAGCAGTTCCGCCATCGCCCATCCGACCGTGACCGAGCTCGTGTCACTCCCGGCAATGAAGTAGTCCTGCAGACAGACCCAAACTATATATATAGCATGTAACAATATATATGTAGAAGTGTTTGGTAATTAATGCACACAACACTCGACGTTTCTGTTAGCAATTCAGCAAACGGAAAAAATTTGGAACGACAAATGTACGAATATAAATAGGTTCAAAAAAATTCGGTCAAATATTCAAAAAATATATATTGAGATTTGAAATTTCATATTCTTAAATATGTTATCAAATTTGGTCAATAAAACATGTTCCCACCAATGTTTGTAACACGTTTAAAATTTACGTACTGATTTGAATCTTTCAAAAATATGCAAGGCTATACGTACCGCTAGTAAGGATCTTAAAGTAGGTCTGTCGAGTTGTAGATGGAGAAGTTCATCCAGCAGGTCATGGCTCTTCTGTTCTTGTTCTCCTTCTTTCGTGAGCTTCAACCGGCGGTCTATGATCTCGTCGATCATCCCGAACAGCCGTATGAAGCACTTGGCCACCTTCCTCCTGCGGCCGTGCGGATCGATCGGCACGAGCAACGGGAAGAAATCGGCGAGGTTCGGCTTGCCGACCTCCTCCATGATCCCCGAGATAACCTCCTTGAAGCCGCCGCGGCGAGAAGAACCGGAATGGTCGAGGCTTACCAGGTCGGAAGAGAAGGCGGTGGCGGATATCAGATTGAGCGCGGTGTCGAACACCGCGCCCCCGACGTCCACCGCCCGGCCCGTCCGCCCCCTCACGTGCGAGACCAGCTCCCGGACCTTCTGCCGACGGAGGCCCTGGCCCGCGTCGAGCACCCTCGCGGCGAAGGAGTGGGTCCTCATCACGGCGCGCAGGTTGCTCCACTGCGGGGAAGGAGACATCCACACGACGGACGCCCGGTCGTGGCCGAGGACCCGGTTGGCGTCGGGGACCCAGCGTCCGGAGAGGGCGCGGCCCTTCTTCTGGAGGGCCTCCTTCGCCGCGTCCGGGGACGAGACGACCGTGGCGGTTATCCGGCCGAGCTTGAGGGACATGACGGGGCCGTGGGCCTTGGCGAGGCGCGCCAGGGACCGGTGGGGGTTGTCGCCGAGTTCGAATAGGTTCCCGACTATTGGGAGGGGGGCCGGGCCTGGCGCGAGCCGGGGCCTCTTGCTCTTGGAAGAAGCTGCCACCTTGAGAAAGTATAGGAAAGGGATGATGAACAGGAGGAAGCATGAAGATGAAGAGAGTTCCATTGGCATAGGCACATCCTAATGTCACAGAGATGGATGATAGTTATACCAAGTTGTAGATAAGATATGGAAGGTTTCAACATCTAAGGTGGATCCTGTGAATGATTTCAAGCATAATGTCACACTTTAATTGTCCGGCCTCGAAGACCGGTGCAAGCCTTTTCTAAATACTTAGACCATCTCTAATGGGGGTTTCTATCTTTCCTATTTCCGTGGAAGAAATCTATTTTAGAAAAAACTTCTCCAAATGTTGATTTCTATTACCATTTCTATCATAGGTGGCAATGATGTAGGATAGAAACTTTCTAAGAGAGTTTCTGCATGTAGAAACTCTCTTAGAAATTCTCCTATCTCTCATGACAATTATTATTGGATCCCACACCATTAAATTGGTCCTTTTACTATGTGACACATAGGATAGAAATGGAGAACCATTGGAGAAATTTTTTGTATGTCTACAATTTTTATGTAGAAACTCTTCCAACTAGGATAGAAATCTCCTTAAAGTACAATGCCAAATAGGATAAGAACTCAATTTTAGAAATCACCATTGGAGTTGGTCTTAGCAGGATCTCTAACGTGAGAATGAAAATGTGGAGCAAGAGAGAGAGAGAGAGGGGGGTTGCAATCTGAAAAGTTCGTCATACTAGAGAGAGTTTACATCTTCTTGGATGATGATGAGGAATAAATGAAGCTCTCACCTTATTTATAAGGTATCAAGAGCCTTACAAGAAACTTCTAGAAAGTAAAACTATTTACATGATGAGAAGCTTAGGCTGTGTTTGGTAGGAAGGATGGAAAACTGAAAGCAAGAAAAAAGAGTAGGATTTATTTTCCTTCCTTATGGAAAGGAAAACTCATTTCATTCCTTTGTGTTTGGTAGCAAGGATGGAAAAGATAAGTGATGCATTTTCCTTTGTTTGTTATGGAAGAAAAGAAAGTAAAAAATATAGTGTTTACCAATTCTATCCTCAATTAATATCATTTATTTACCATTTGACTTCATGAATAATTTTTAAATAATACATTCATATGTGGGTATAATTGTTAATTACTACAAGCATCCACTTTTCCTCCCACTTTTGGGGAATTGAATTTCTTAGGTTATGAGAAAAAAATAATTCTTCCACTTTTCCTTCCTTCCTATTTTCCTTCCATACCAAACAAGAAAAAATGAGTCTTTTCCTCCACTTTTTTCTCCTCTATTTTTATTCCTTCCACTTTTTCCTCCTACCAAACACATCCTTATAGAACTTGAAGCTTCATGAGATATCAAGAGTACTACACCATACTCTAGAATTTAGAACCTTCCAACTAAACCCCTGTGCTTACAACTTTGCCTCGATCAAGGATCAAGGGGCGGAGCTAGGAATTTTTCTTGGGGGTCTGAGAACAGGAACTATGTCAGGGAAAAAGAAATTTAGTTGTGGCTGAGAGCAAGACATTCTAACCACTAAACTACAACCACGAAAAAGAATTTAACTCTTGTGAATACAAGTGCACACACGAAAGCGACATGTGACCAAGAAAAATAGCAAGACATAAAATAGAAAACAAGAACAAGCAAATGTAAGGTAAGGACGATCTGAACCGTCAACATTTGTTTACCATCCATACTCGGTTGATAGGACATAAGTGCGTGAGCGCCCCGGCCTACGCCACGAAATAAACGGTAGTATGATGTCTAAACCTTCATAATCGTCAAATGCTCATAATATCGATCTTGCTCAATCACATAAACTAAACAGGAAACAAAATCCAGCGCATACACGATCACCCCAGTCCACTAGTAGATTTTTAGTACATCTTACAATGTCGTACCTCTGGAGACAAATCCGATAGAATAACCATCACTATAGATACATCTAATACATCATAGGAATCTATTCTAATCTTCTAGGTCCTCCAAAATAGTCGTCGGAGCCAAGTGCTATCTCCATTCCTCGCCTAATATGTCAACTATCCAGTCGGATAGAAACAAAATACAAGTACAGCAAAAGAGTTACACAAAATATACACAAAGCTATTTGAGAAATATTGTAGAATAACAACAAATCAGAATATATTATGATAAAATATAGAAACTAGAATTATGAAAAGACAACGTGAGAAACTGTAACAAGAACAAAAATATGTAAATACCAAACTCCCAAACTCTGTCATAACACGTGTACTTGGAATTCGACTATAGGGCATGCAGACGAGTATAGGACAGTCATACGTGAGGTGCATGACTGAACGCACAAGTAAATAGGACAATCACGGTGATTGAATGCAGAAGTAATAGGAATAGGACAATCACCCATGATTGAATGCACAAGTAACTTCTCATGTCCGCTAGTCTTTTTCCCCCACCCAGACACGATACAAGTCATGATACATAAAATAACTATAATGGTAATCAATAGCAGTAATATACTTGTCTTAGGTCCAAAGCTCGTTGAAGTTGTAAGCATAGTCCAAAACCTAATCAAAATACAAGGTTTAATTATAAGGTTTCCTATACACCTCATACATAGGCTTCCTATTTCGGTTTCCTTGACAGTCTCATGAAATTTCTATTAGATTCCTTAAAAACCTTAGAATACTTTAAAGAATCTTGTCCCCATAACATCTGTTTATTATAACCAGGCCCACATACCTATTAGAGTTCAGAGTTCATTTATTCCATTAATACCTTAAAGCCCAACTATTATAAACACCCTATTTATATTTTATTTTTTTTTGAAATCACACTCACACACACAATTGGGGGGCTCGAACCTTGCCGGCCCCTCCGGGTGTCCGCTCTAATACCACTAGGCTAGAGAGCTCGGACACACCCTATTTATATTCACTTTGTCTCATTAAAACTTAAAGTCCAACTAGGTATTTCATTATCAAAGTCCAATGACCAATATGCCAAGCATTCCATTTTATTTGTTAAAATATACCAATTTCTTTCTTTCGGTTATAGCTACATAGTTATTGGCCTTTGAGTTATTTATTCTTATATAAAACCTCTTAATCTGAATTAAGACTGAAACCCAAATATCTAAGAGCCCAAATAACTTGGAATCCTAATTATTTAAGCCTAACTCATTAAGACAGCCCCAAAGTTCCTTTATTAATTATTCTAACTAAAACTCTTAGCCAAGTGTAAATTTTTATTTGTTAAAGGGGGTCCGGCCCAAGAACAATTCTTTCAGCCAATGAATCATTAAAGTCCCCCTACTTACACATGCGGAAGAGCACGTTTGTCGACGAGTCTACACGGCGGAGACCGGTTCAATACACCGAAGAAACATTTATATTTTTGTTGCCGCTCATTTGGAATTTTTCTTAGGAGCTAAGCCGCAACTCGGACTCGTACAAAAGGCACAAAGTGACGCTTTGATGGTGTGAGCTTCTGCACCGACGCAACACATTGACATTGAGAATATACTGCGACAATTCAGGTGCTATCTTTATGGCTAAGAACAACAAAAGTGGTAGTCGAAGTAAACACATCGACATCAAGTATTTAGCCATAAGATAACGTGTTAAGAAAAAAAAGTGGTCGTTGAGCACATTATGAAATTCACACAACCAAAATACTTCATGACTGGTGACGAAGAACAAAAGTTTCTTGAACAAAACAATGACTCAAACTCTTACAATACTTCATGACCATGGGAGAACTCCAATCATCCATTTTTTCTCCATCATTCAGATCAACTAAGTGTTGTCCTCGTTTCACAACCGCTGATGGAAAACAATTATATAACGTGGTGCAGCCAATGAGCATGACACTTACTATCAAGAACCAAAAGGGCTTGTAGATGGAAGATGAAGATGAAGATGAAGAGAGTTTCATTGGCATATGCACATCCTAATGTAACACTCACAGAGATGGATGATATTTATAGGAACTGTGTTAATTACACCAAGTTGTAGATAAGATATGGAAGGTTTCAACATCTAAGGTGGATCCCGTGAATGATTTCAACCATAATGTCACCGACACTTTAATTGTCCGGCCTCGAAGACCTGTGCAAGCCTTTTCCAAATACTTAGCAGGTTCTCTAACGTGAGAATGAAAATGTGGAGCAAGAGAGAGAGAGAAGGGTGGGGGGGTTGCAATGCTGAAAAGTTCGTCATACTAGAGAGAGTTTACATCTTCTTGGATGATGATGAGGAACAAAAGAAGCTCCCACCTTATTTATAGGGTCTAAAGAGCCTTACAAGAAACTTTGAAAAAGTAAAACTATTTACATGATGAGAAGCTTATAGAACTTGAAGCTTCATGAGATATCAAGAGTACTACACCATACTTTAGAATTTAAAACCTTCCAACTAAACCCCTGTGCTTACAACTTTTCCTCGATCAAGAGGCGGAGCCAGGATTTTTCTTGGGGCCTGTAGAAGCATGGAATTTCAGGCGCATCCATAGGCCAGAATTCCTATGCGCCTAACATTACATGCGCCAGGAAGCTATAACGAAGTACTTGGTACAGCAAAGAACAACAAAAGTATAGACATCAAAAGAAGATTTTTATTTCATATAAAAGTCTATTACATGTCTAAAAAAGGCTTTACAAAGGAGAATTTCTACAAAAAGAAAGATCCTAAGTCTACAGCCAGGCGCAACAAACTGCCATGCGCCTCATGCCAGGCGCATCATCAGTCAGGCGCGTCACTTCAGCGTCTCAGTCAGGCGTATCTATTTCAGCATCTCAGTTAGGCACATCACGAGGTCTCAGCATATGCGCTCTATTTCGACCCGATCAAGTGCTTCGGCTAATGAAGCATTTATTGAGCAGAACAAGGGTGGGCGATCAACCCCACTCTAGCTGAAGGAATAGCTCTCCAAAGCCCAAGGAAGAGGAGAGCACCGCAATTCCGATCTGCGGCTAAAGGAGCAGCTTTGAGCAGAACCAGAATGGGCAGCCAACCCCACTCTAGCTGGAGGAAGAGCTCTTCAAAGCCCAAGAGAGAGGAGAGCACCGCAATTCTGATCTGCGGCTAAAGGAGTAGCTTTGAACAGAACCAGAGTGGGCAGCCAACCCCACTCTAGCTGGAGGAAGAGCTCTCCAAAGCCCAAAGAAGATGGGAGCACCATGTCACGCCCCAGAACCAGAACACTGGAGAGCGGGGGCAGACATAGCCAGCTACGTATATTGAAATAGAAACCACCTCGATATACGGTCACGACTGTCTAGATATGTGAGGGTTTTCTACAAGCCAACAGTCTCTTATGGTCATGAACAAGCCTAGTGTCTCAATCACCATAAGTAAGTAAAGTCGCAAGATGTATGATCATTAAATATATAATAATAAGGCGTCCCAAATATTACATATTCAGCTGATCATGAAGCTAGTCGTTACAAAATGTTAGGACTAGCAAGAGTTTAGTCATACATGATCAACCCTAGGATTTGTCAATCATGTTTACAGCCCGTAGGCAGACAGTAAGTAAAAGTGCTGCGAGCTAACAGGTGCTCGTCGGCTAAACGCCTCAAAAGAATACTTTTACAATAAAGTGGGCGAAACAAAAAGGAAAACCCACTCTTGGCCCGGGTTCCGTCTAGTTGTCACCATTGGGCTGGAAGCTTGGTAGATCCTCGGAAGCTGCTCCGAAATCTGGCCACACAAAACCAGCTGGGTCAACCCCAGAAAGAGCAAGTGCCACAAGGGGGCCACGAAATAAGAACAAAAGCCAGCAATCAGCACAAAAATCTAATATTAAAATTAAAACTTACAAAAAACATGGCAGGGTGATATACGACGAGATAATCATGGAACTATTCCGGTAGCCAGGTTACAACCCGTAAACCAAACAAGGACCGGGGTTGTAACCCTTCGTCTGAACAGAACTTGGTTTCCCACCATTTATCGGCAAGATAATAATGCAAGAAATCAAGGCATGAAGCAATCTTGTACTGGATTAAGACATGGCTAGACTGGTTATACCTCATTCAATCCATCACGGCCAGCAGATCCTACGGCTTACTACTTTAACTAACTAGGGTTATCACAGGCCTAATTACTAACAAGATGCAGTGAGATTGTTCCACAGCCACAAGCCCTGCAGACCATCCAGGCTACCCAGGACGAAAATTAGGAGTTGAATTCAGGTGGGTACATCGTCCAGGAGACAAATGTACTCTTAGGTGACTTAGAGGGTACAACACTCGACGGTGCGCTGGAAATGTGCCCTACTCGACGGCAGGCTACAGATCCCAAGAGCGCCCAGGTAACGGGATTGCCTGTAGCTGTGTCATCTCTTCATGACCACTGTGTTATTCTAGTTATTAACCTTAATCCATTTTAGTAGGTACTCCTGACCGTGGTACTCAGGAGTCCCATCCTAGACATGATGCGAGACTGGACAAGTGGATTTAACAAGCAAGCAAGAAAGAACCACCCACGGTGTCAAGGCAGGTCAAGTTACAAGTTACAAGTCAAGTCAAGTCAGGAGTGCGCCGCCACGGGCCACTATCATGTCAGATTGGTCATGTCAGGAGTGCACCACTACGGGTCACTGTCGGGTTATGTGAGTTCCTTGTCATACCAAGCCATGTACAATAGTCAGTCCAAACATGTTTAGTAAAATCAAGTTCATGACAAAAAGGCGTAAGGATATAAAATGGGCGTAAAATATCTAATAAAATATCAAAATACAGGGTTATAGAAGAGCCAAGTTTAAAGAAATAAAATCAAAGCTCCAAGAACCAATTGTTAAGCAAGGGGTCAGGGGAGCAGCGTAGGTGAAAAGTCACGCACGCATGAGAGCTGCATAGATGAAAAGTCACGCACGCTGAGAGAGCAGCGTAGGTGAAAAGTCACGCACGCATGAGAGCTGCGTAGGTGAAAAGTCACGCACGCTGAGAGAGCAGCGTAGGTGAAAAGTCACGCACGCTACAGGGAGCAGCGTAGGTGAAAAGTCACGCACGCTGAGAGAGCAGCGTAGGTGAAAAGTCACGCACGCTACAGGGAGCAGCGTAGGAGAAAAGTCACGCACGCTGAGAGAGCAGCGTAGGTGAAAAGTCACGCACGCTGAGAGAGCAGCGAAGGTGAAAAGTCACGCACGCTACAGAGAGCAGCGTAGGTGAAAAGTCACGCACGCTACAGAGAGCAGCATGGGTGAAAAGTCATACACGCTACAGAGAGCAGCATGGGTGAAAAGTCACGCACGCTACAGAGAGCAGCATGGGTGAAAAATCACGCACACTCAAGGGAGCAGTGTACGTGAAAGTCACGCACGCTCAAGGAAGCAGTGTACGTGAAAGTCACGCACGCTCAAGGGAGTCACGCTTCCAACAGGAAGCGTACTCAAGCTAGCGTACGCAGCGCTAAAGAGCGTGCGCAGCTCAGTGTGCGTAAGCTAAACAGCTCGGCACACTGCTCACTGTCTTCTCCAAACAGCAAGAACACTATGGATGAACCCAAGCTACACAGCATCATAACTTGGCCATCCGAACTCCAAATCCAGGTTTTCAAAGTTCCATCTTGGGTGAAATTGAACTCTCATCCACATGGAAACATCAAAAACCCATAAAATCCAACTTAAGAAGCTCAAACCATACAAAATCCGAAAATAGAAAATAACTTAGATCTATAACAATGGAGGCTCCAAATCACAAAAACCTAAGTTCTAATGTTGATCACCATGTCCTAATCTAGCAAATGGACAAAGAAAAGAGGGTTCTCATGAAGTGGCAAGGTGCACTTGCCTAGGGTTAGGAGAGTTGTGGAGGAAGGAGGAGGAGAAGAAGAAGGAAATTAATGGTGGAAGTTATGAGGAGAGAGAGTGGTAGGTGGGGATATAAAGAGGGGGAGTTGTAGTGGGTTGAGGGAGTAGCATAGGGCTAAGGTGATCCAATGCACAAAAACCGAACCAAACCGAACCAACCCAATCCAACCGATTAAAACCGAACCATGACAAAACCCAAAATATGAAAAATACCGAAATTCCACAAGTTAAGAAAAAATAAAAATACATGCCAAAATCCAGATACGAGTAAAAATACGAAATACGAGAAATGAGGGTGACACACCACAATCCCGATCTGCGGCTCTTCCAGCATAACGGAGATGGGGCTCGAGCATCCCGATCTTTGGATACAACAGGCACCTTCCGCCTGCCTCAGAAGCCCACGATTCCGACTTTTGGATGTAACAGTCACCTTCAAGTGCATAAATGAAGACAATTCGTCGCATCTTCACCCTCGGAAGCATCTTGTCAACAGAATGTGCTCGAGCAAATAAGTTCATTCGGGAAGACGTGAGAGAACGAGAAGCAAACTCTCTCTTTGCTGCTATTTATAGGCCGGGCAAATCAAACCCATGCGCCAAGTGGCGGGCTCTCCGAATCCCAAGCAATGAATTTGTATTTATGGTGATGAACCTGACCCTTCGAATTCGGCCAAGTCAAAACGGCAATTTAAAGCACTCGAAGAACGTAACAGTCGGACCAATAAAGATGCGTCATACAAACGAATGCGTCGGTCAGACCGCGTATCATATAGACGTGCCCATCAGCACCAAGCGCCTCATAAGGATGTGCCCCTCGCCTCCCCATGTGCCTAGTGGAACGCAGATCAATGTGCCCACTCAAAAGCCCATCACCTGTCAAAGAACATTAAATGCTGAAGTCTGACACGACTGCAGCCATGCCTCGATGACAGAACAGCAATAGCTTTTACAAAAAATGAAGCGTCGCTGACATCATTACTCTCTTCCGACGGTTACAAGCCACGTGGTCGCCCAACCATTCGCATGTGCCTCCGCAGCCATGCGCCCAAACCTCTGCATGCGCTTCAAGAGCCGTGCGCCCCAGACCTTCATCCGATCCCTAAAGACAGAGGTCAAGTGGCTACTAAAGCCTCGCATGCGCCTCAAAAGCCATGCGCCCAGACTGGTTCGTAACTCCTGAAAGTTGCGAGCCAAAATCTTCTCATGCGCCCAATCCCAGGCGTATCCTATCAGATTACCCTCCACCAAATCCGAGATCTTTTGAGCTACGGACATGCGCCACGTGTCCTTTGACTCAGTTTAGCCTATGAAGGGGTGCTAATCACCCAAGATCTCAGCAACTGAAAGATTCTCTCCCCTGCTACGTACCAGCCCACAAATGCAGCATGAAGGATTCAACCCACAAATGAAGGTGCATCATCTATGCGCCTTCCGCAGCTCCAACCACGTGGCATCCCCACGTACAGGCGCATCCTACATATGCGTGCATGAGCAGCCCAACCTGCTGCTTATAAATAGAGGGATCATTCCTTCTCACACACACACAGAGACATATACAAGGACGCACAGTCAAAGACAGTCGCAACCAGAGCATCAGAGTTCACTCACAGAGATCGGAAGAGACACTCAACGTCTTCTTCCTCTCCGTAAGCTCCAGCACCCAGAGCAACTCAGACCTTCAAAGAACCGAAAACCGTCGTCAGATCGTCAACGGAGTCAACGCATTACTACTCGCTCCATCGACACAGGGACCCAGATAAACAAAAGTGTACTCCTAGGACTACATCTAAGTCCTATATTGTAACATTGTTCTGTTTGTAATTGAAATTGCAATCAAAAGATTTTAATGGCAAACATGGCCGGATGAGAACGAGAACTATGTCAGGGGAAAAAAAATTTAGTTGTGGCTGAGAACAGCCCGGGCCAGCTGAGAGCAAGACATTCTAACCACTAAACTACAACCACGAAAAAGAATTTAACTCTTGTGAATACAAGTGCACACACGAAAGCAACATGACCAAAAAAAATATTGCAAGACATAAATACTGAATAAAATAGCAAACAAGAACACAAAAATGTAAGGTAAGGACGACTTGGACCATCAACATTTGTTACCATCCCTACCCGGTTGATAGAACATAAGTGCATGAGTGCCCATCCTATGCCACGAAATCAACAGTAGTATGATGTCTAAATCTTCATAATCGTCAAATGCTCATAATATCGATCTTGCTAGCTCAATCACATAAACTAAACTGGAAACAAAATCCAGCATATATACGATCACCCCTGTCCATTAGTAGAGTTTTAGTACATCATACAATGTCGTACCTCCGGAGACAAATCCAGTAGAATAACCATCATTATACATACATCTGATACATCATAGGAATATATTATAATCTTATATAAGGTCCTCCAAAATATTCGCCTGAGCCAAGTCTTATTTACATTCCTCACATAATATGTCAACTATCCAGCCAGGATGAGAGCAAACTACAAGTACAACTAAAGAGTTAAACAAAATATATACAAAGCTATTTGAGAAATATTGTAAAAGAAAAACAAATCAGAATATATATAATATAAAGCATAGTAGATTTTTGGTCCGACCCATATGCTTTGGTTCAACGATGATGAAAGGACTAAATTGCCCCTCTCTCTATAAGAGAGGAGAAGGTCCCATGTTGGGGGCGGAGCAACCGGTTGTTCCAACGGCACCCCCGCCTCCAGCTCCTCTTGCACTGCCCTTCCCTCCGTCGCCTCCGCTTCATCCTCGCCCACGCCGTCGTCGCCGGCCTCTTCCGCAATCCCTTCGTCGTAAGCAGCCTCCTCCACCACGCCGCCGATGCCGACCCTTCCTTTGCTGCCTCCCTCTTCTCCGCCATGACCATCCCCAACCCCTTCTCTTTCAACACCGCCATCGCCATCTCCGCCGACCCACTCTCCATCTACTCCAAATGCTCTGCCGTTGCGTCCCTCCCGACTCCCACACCTTCTTTTCCTTGCTCAGCACCACCACCGCCGCCGTCGCCGCTACCAGGTCAATCCACGCACAAGCCCTCCTCCTCGAATTTCGGTCCGACCCCTTCGTGCAAACCGTCCTGCTCACCGCCTACTCCTGACGCGGCTCCGTCGACCACGCCTTGTAGGTGTTCGACGTAATGTCGCATAGGGACATCGTCTCCTGGACTGTCGTCGTCTCGGGCCTCGCCGCCTTCAGACGCCCCGCGACGGCCCTGCGCGTCTTTGCCGCCATGAGGCCCCACGTCGCCCTGAATGCCGCCACCGTGGTCTTTACCGTGTCCGCCTCCGCCGGGCTCGGGTCCCTGGCGCTGGCCCGGTGCCTGCACGCCTATGTTGAGAAGGCCGGGTTCGGAGGCCGCGTCTCCGTCCGGAACTCCCTAGCGCTGGCCCGGTGCCTACACGCCTATGTCGATAAGGCCGGGTTCGTGTTCGTGCCATTATGGCACGTGTTATCCACTAGTATTATGATATGTCATGACCCGCACCCACTGTGAGGGTACAAGGACGTAACAGCGCCCAGCCTACGCCGCAGTGTCGGCGGTAGAATGTTGTCCTAGGTCAACATCTAACAATATAAAGGTACATGTACAGTATATACACTCCGAATGGAGGTGACATAGCAATACAGTCTCAATCACATCTAAGGTAGAGCATGATAAAAGATAGATAGATAGATAGATAGATAGATAGATAGATAGATAGATAGATAGATAGATAGATAGATAGATAAAAACAGAATGAAACCACAGAGAATACAATCCAGATAAGTCTAAGTGTCTAAATAAATACATATCCCAAAATACAACTCAAAATCTTAATACAGTAATCCAGAAAGATAAAGTGAAAGACATCCTAATCTAGGGGAGTGTCATCCACTGCTAGTGGTTCCTGCTGCTGGTCCAGGTCACAGCAATCCTCTAGGGTCGTACCGTAATAAGTAGGGCAGAACGCCTCAGCCTCGTCCTGTCACGACCCGCACCCTAGAGTAAGGGCACGAGACGTGGGTACGTCCAGCCTACGCCGCAGTATCGGCGGTAGAACGCTGTCCTAGGTCAACATCTAACAATATAAAGGTACCTGTACAGTATATACACTGCGAATGGAGGTGACATAGCAAATACAGTCTCAATCACATCTAAGGTAGAGCATGATAAAAGATAGATGGATAGATAAGAATGAAAAATACAGAGATACAATCCAGAAGTCTAAGTATCTAAATAAGTACATATCCCAAATCATCTCAAAATCAATATACAGTAATCCAGAAAAGATAAAGACATCCTAATCTAGGGGAGTGTCATCAACTGCTAGTGGGTCCTGCTGCTGGTCCAGGTCACAGCAATCATCTAGGGTCGTACCGTAATACGTAGGACAGAACGCCTCAGCCTCGTCCTCTGTAATATTTTCAACAGGTCCAGTCAGGACAGGAGCGAGCACAGTACATCTCAACAAATCATAACAGGTCAGAAAATATAAACATGCTAGAGAGTAAGATACAGGAAACTGAAAGAATAACATGATGAAAAAGGAAGACTGTAAATAAATAGATACAATATATAGAGAACTATCAGTGACTAGTGATTCAGAGCACAAGATGGTTATGTAAGTGCCACGATGTTGCATACGAGTAATCTAAAGAGGTTGCACACGAGTAATCTACTGGATTGATTACATAACCACTTCTAGTCCCCTGCCCCAATCAATACACAAGGATCTAGCCAAGATATGTTATTGCACACGAAGTATAGTCGCACGCGAAGATCATGTGAGCACATGAGTATACACGATTTCACACGATTTGTACACGAAAAGCACAAACACAAGGAGTACACGATGCTCATGATAAAGTACACGAACACGAAATACCCGATGTATCCGCTAAGTGGATAACATCGCACGACAAGATCCATATAATACTAATCCGTATTTCCAACGTGTCAGCATCATGTAAAGTAATCTAAAGCAGGAAATATACTCCTAATGCAGGATATGAAATGATCAGAGAATGTACTCGCCTGTATCCTAAGTATCTGTAGAGTATCTACTGTCCGAGGAGTGGTGTCTGTCTCCTATAGAACAGTACAAGTCACTATAAGTCTAAAATGATAATAAGATGCTTTACAATGCATTCTATATGAATCTAGGTCAATCTAAACCAAAGTCAACTCTTGGTCAACTCTAGTCAACTAGACTAGTCAAACTAGGTCAACTAGGTCAAACCTAAGTCTAATCAAGGCTATACTAGTCTAACTAGGTTTAAACTAGTCCATACTAGTCCAACAAGCTATTCTAGGACCCAACAACAACATGCTAAACTAACATCACACATAGTACATATATACATATATATTAGGCATTCAATATTACATATAGATGTATACATTATGTATATAGGCTACCACCCAATATATATATAGGCATGCATCTCTCATGTTATATTTACATTATACATATATTCATATATCTAAATAGTATAGTTCACACACACATAACATATATAATTTATAATATAATAACACACATATGTACCTATATAGGTTTCATGACAATATATCACATAAATAGATATATATGTATATACATACATATATATGTATACCTAGAGTGATACAAGGTGTGTGATATGGTGACAATAGAGTGTTAGTGAATTACGAAAATAGATACCTGTGTGTATGTGTAAACAGGAAATAGGAAAAAATAGTGTACTGGAAATCAGTGAGTGTGTTTGTGTCCCATGGATATTGTGTGGCATGGAGACAGTGTAGTGTAAACCTTTATGTAAATTGGAAAACAGTGAGTGACATATGGATCACATTGACAGTTAATTTAAGGAACTAAATGACAGTTTCCATATGAAAACAGTTGACAGTAAACATTTGAAAACAATTGGCAGTTCAACCAATTTTGAACCATTCACTAAATGAACCTAATTTCCCCAACACCAATCCATCATTCAAACCAAAACAAAACCAATACAATGTATAAGAATTAACATTCAAATTGATCATTCAAGTTTCAGTTTAAAGAAAAGGGAATCAATTCTCAGGTTTTGGGGAGAAAATGGAAATCAATTTAATAGTGAACTATAAACCAGTCCCAATTCGAATTCAGTTTGGACATAGGAAACTAACATTGGATTTCAAAATCTATTTTAAAGGAAAGGAATCAATATCTGAACACATGTGACAGTGAACTAACAATGAGAATTCAAAATAGTTTAAAGGAAAGGAAATCCATTCTCAGTTTAACCACCAAAACCCCAACACCAATCCATCATTCAACAACCAATGAGTCCTAACAAATCAGTGAACTAACAATGAAATAATAAAATTGGAAATGAACTTAAATTAGTTGAAGGGAACTAAGGAAATCAGTTTAAAGGAAATGAAATCACTTTAGTTTTAATAGGAAGAACAATGTGGTATCAGTCAATATCAAAACTCAAGTTCGAAATCCCCTTCCATGACATAAAACCTATTCTAATGAGTAAAATCGAACTAACAGGTACTAACAAACATGTCTAGGAATTAAAATGATAATTAATCATTAATTTAAACAATTAAACTGGAATGAAATACAGGAAATAATAGAAACAGAGCACAGGAAAAATAGTGTCTCGTGCACGTGTTCATTGGGCTCGTGCACGTGACACGACACGACACAGACCCTGTGCTCGTGTCCTAGTGTCGAGTGGGTCTAGGTCTAGGATGTGGATACCTTGATTTGGGTCCACGACACGTGTGTCAGTGATACGACACGCGTATCAGTCGCCCAAAATCGGCTGAACCGATTCAGTGCGCGACCAGTGCACTCGTGATTACGTGTCCGATACGATACGAGGACTCGTGAAACTTGGGAAGCCTCGTTTCAGTGTCTGCCCCAACCTGTGTGTCAAAAATCTCGTGTCCAAGTGGCGTGTCCAGGGAGATATGGCCCCCGAGTAGCAGGGGACTTCTACGCGTGTGCTGTGCGTACGGAACCCGCGTGTTCACGTGTCCATTCCGACACGACACAACACGAACATCACCTCAGTCCAACAGAAATCAATAAGCAACATCAAACCCTAATTTTCTATTCAAACAAAAATAGAAAATAAGAACAAAATGCCCATTGTGGCATTTCGTCGAACACCTAGGCATGCCCACTGATACGTGTCCGATACGGACACGTATTGGACACGAAACCTATCAATACCTATACCAATAGTTAGGTACTCCTAGGGCTTCCTATTCGTGCCTAGAAATCACCATTTGATGGAGAGAAATAAGAATTACCTAGGTGTGTAAAAATGCCCAGAAAGCTTCAAAGAGGGGTGTTCTTCTTGCTACCCAAACTTCTCCAAATTGTTCCTCCACTGAAATTTCTCACCATGGACAGAAATACACAGGGATTAGATCCTAATGCAAGAAGTTTGAAGGAAAAAAAAGTTGAAATGGAAAAGATAGGGATTGGGGAAGAATGGGATTTACCTCTATTTTTCCAACTTGATAATTTCCTAAAGGAGGCTAGCCCTAAGTGGAA
This sequence comes from Iris pallida, assembly GCA_029216955.1. NCBI lineage: Eukaryota > Viridiplantae > Streptophyta > Magnoliopsida > Asparagales > Iridaceae > Iris > Iris pallida. The sequence continues at coordinate 24,094,585 of JANAVB010033017.1, forward strand.
GAGGCATTAAATAGGTGGGGAATGCCAAGGGTGGCCGGCCAAGTAAGTAGGGCTAGGGTTAGGATTTCACTAGTTAGGCTATGGGCCTCTATGGGCCTTAAGTCATAAGCCATGGTTTATGAAATCACAAGTCACTAATCCATCCTATTCAATATTCTTATTTCCCCAGATTAATTCTAATGACTAGGATATCATTAACTTAAGTTAAACTATGGTTTCATAATCTAACCAAGTGGTTATGGCTAGGGTTAGCTTCTAGGTCAGTCTCCAAATTCACCATGAGTCAAAGTCAAGAATAGCACTAAATTAAAATATACCAAAAATCACTTAAATTCCAATAATTCTAATCAATACTATATAATTCCAATTAACTCCCAAAATTTTAAAATTGACCAAAATATCCTCAAGCTAGAAATGTGGTAGTGACAAATCTACCCCCCTTAAAATAATTTCGTCCTCGAAATTAAAGGGCGAAACTAACAGATGAGAATGATAGATAATCATACCTCACGGTACAAACAGATATGGGTATCGCTCGCGCATCTCATCCTCCCGCTCCTAGGTCGACTCTCCTGGAGAATGATGCCTCCATGCGACGCGAACCAAGGGTATCACCTGGTTTCTCAGCACCTTCTCTCGGCAATCCAGAATCTCCACAGGCTGCTCTGGATAACTGAGAATAGGTCCAACCTCAATCTCCACAGGCTGCTAGGGTCAGCCACGTACTGTCTTAAATGTGATACGTGGAATACGTTGTGGATATCCACTAGTGCAGGTGGCAAGTCTAGCCTGTAAGCCACATCATCGACCCTCCCGCTGATCACGAAAGGTCCGATGAAGCGCGGGCTAAGCTTCCCACCTCCACCAAAACGTATAGTACCACGAGTCGGGGATATCCGCAGAAAAACCATGTCTCCAACCTAATCACAAGCAAGGTCTCAAGTTAATAAAAATCAAACATGATCAATCAAACAAAATAAAATACAACCTACTTCTAATCCTATCTCTAAATCTGTACCTCAAACTCCAACGGCCTCCGGTGGCTATCGGTCCAGTGCCGATGTATGTCCTGTGCCATGCGAAGTCTGTCCCTGATGAGCTTCACCTTCTCAGCTGCGTCAACAACCATCTCTGGTCCCAATAAAGCTCGCTCTCCAACATCATCCCAAGATAAGGGTGTACGATACCTACGCCCGTACAGAGCCTCGAAAGGTGACATCTCAATGCTGGCCTGATAACTGTTGTTGTAAGCAAACTCCACCAAATACAGATGATCCTCCCAGGAACCTCCAAAATCCAGGACGTACGTCCGCAGCATATCCTCAAGCGTCTGAATAGTCCTCTCTGACTGTCCGTCCGTCTGGGGTGGTATACAGTACTAAACTTAAGCTGAGTGTCCAAACTAGTCTGCAGACTCCTCCAAAAATGGGAAGTAAAGCGACTATCCCAATCTGAGATAATACGGATGGGAACTCTGTGAATCCTGACTATCTGCAGCATGTACATCTCTGCAAGCCTCTCTGTAGACGTACCCACCTTGAATGGTAAGAAGTAGGCCGATTTGGTCAACCTGTCAACGATGACCCAAATCGTGTCTTTCCCTCCTGGTGTACGCGGCAACCCAGATACGAAATCCATGGTGATATATTCCCACTTCCACTCTGGAATGGGCAACGGCTGCAATAATCCTCCGGGTCTCTGCCTTGACCTGCTGACAAACCAAGTATCTAGCTACGAAGTGGGCTACCTCCCGCTTCATTCCGTACCACCAGACGTACTTTCGTAGATCCATATACATCTTGTTGGCACCAGGATGTATAGAGTACTGCGATCTGTGAGCCTCCTGTATGATCTGCTCCCTGAGCTTTCTACTAGGTACACATAACCTAGAACCGTGCCTCAAGGCACCATCCTCTGTAAGAGAAAACTCGATATCCACCAGCCATGCACGAACCTGCTCTCGGATACACCGCAGAGCCACATCCTCGAACTGCATCATCTTGATCCTCTCCATCAAGTCCGACTGTATCTGAAGGCCCCACAACTGCATCTACGTTCTGGGCACGATCACCTCAATCCCAAGGCTCTCCAAGTCTGCATGCAAGTGCCGATCCATAGTCAAACACATGGCTGTCGGATACCTACTCAAGGCATCGGCAACTACGTTGGCCTTCCCTGGGTGATACCGAAGTAAGATGTCAAAGTCCTTTATCAACTCTAGCCATCTGCGCTGCCTCATGTTGAGCTCTTTTTGTGTAAACACATACTTCAAGCTCTTGTGATCTGTGAAAATCTCTACCCTCTCTCCATACAAGGAGTGCTTCCACAACTTCAGAGCAAAAATCACTACTGCTAACTCCAGGTCATGGGTAGGATAGTTCTTCCCATGGAGACGTAACTGCCTGGAAGCATAGGCAATCACCTTCCCATGCTGCTGCAAGACACAACCCAGCCCCTTCCCTGAAGCGTCACTATAGATAGTGAATCCTCCTGATACTGAAGGCAATGTCAGAATCGAAGCTGTTGTAAGCCGCTTCTTCAACTCATTAAAAGCTGCCTGACACTCCTCTGACCAAACATACTCAGCATCCTTCCGGGTCAACCGAGTCAACGGCTATGTAACCCGGGAGAAATCCTGCACAAATCTTCTATAATATCCTGCCAGCCCCAAGAAACTCCTGATCTCTGCCACTGAAGTCGGCGCTGCCCAAGCCTCAACTGCTGTGATCTTCTTCGGGTCCACTGAGATACATCTCCAGTCACCACATGACCCAAGAAGTCAACTCTGTCCAGGAAAAACTCGCACTTCGAGAGCTTGCCATACAACCTCTCCCTCCTGAGTGTCTCCAGAACCACTCTTAAGTGCTCCTCGTGCTCCTCCTCTGTCTTCGAATACACCAGGTACTGGTGGAACACCTTGTTCATTAAGTTCATAAACACTGCTAGTGCATTGGTCAGCCCAAACGGCATAACCAAAACCTTAAACTGCCCGTACCGCGTCCTGAAAGCGGTCTTAGGAATATCCTCCCCCTTCACCTTCACCTGGTGATAACCTGACCTCAAATCAATCTTGGAGAACACCCGAGCTCCGCTCAACTGATCAAAGAGATCATCGATCTGCGGTAGTGGGTATCTGTTCTTGATCGTCAGGTTGTTGAGTGCCCTGTAGTCGATACACATCCGTACCGATCCATCCTTCTTAGGTACAAAGAGTACCGACAAACCCCAAGGTAAAGAACTCGATCGGATGAAGCCCTTGTCCTGCAGCTCATCCACCTGCTTCTTCAACTCCACTAACTCACTGTTGTTCACTCGATAGACATGCTAAAAAATTGGTTCTGCATCGGAAACCAAGTCTATCGAGAACTCTACATCCCTGTCCGGTGGAAGCCCTGGCAACTCCTCTAGAAATACGTCCATAAACTCTGCAATCAAGGGGTGCGGAGCTACCTGCTCCTCAACTGATGCTCCACAGAAGACTCCGCTGTCCTGTTCTGCCTGCCGTCGGGTGTACTCGAACTCTGGCTCTCCTGGCGCTCCAAACAAAACTATACCCCCTCGGCAATCAATACGGGCGTGATGTCTACTCAACTAGTCCATACATAATACAATATCGTAGTTCGGTAGTGGCATGACGAGCAAACTCACCCCCAACTCTCGGCCTCCCAAAATAATGCTCCGCCCTCTGTAAACATCACTAACGAGGATGACCCCACCCCCGGTCGTGATCTTGCAGGTCCTAGGCAATGGTTCAGATACCAGACTGTGTCTAATAGCATAAGATACTGACACAAAGCTGTGGGAAGCTCCAGAATCAAAGAGTGCAAAAGTTGGAATGGATTCGAGAAGAACCGAACCTGCTATCAACTCCCCTACGGCCTCTGTATCCTCGGCCGCCATGGCGAAAGCTCGCCCCTGCTTGTTTGCCATTAAAATTGTTTGATTGAAAACTTTAACACAAACAGAACAGTGTTACAATATAGGACTTAGATGTAGTCCTAGGAGTACACTTTTGTTTAATCTGGGTCCTTAGTGCCAATGGAGCGAGTGGTAATACGTTGACTCCGTTGACGGGCTGACGACGGTTATCGGTTCTCTGAAGGTATAGATTGCTCTGGGTGCTAGAGCTTGCTGAGAGGATGAAGACGTTGAGTGTCTGTATCTGCCTCTCTGGTGATTCTTTGTATGTTCCTTGTTGATTCAGTGCCTGTGGATGAGAAGGAAATAATCCCTCTATTTATAGTTTTGCAGGCTGGCTGCTCATGCGCGCATGTAGGATGCGCTGGTGTGTGGGGATGCCACGTGGGGATTGCTGATGGAGGCACGTGGGATGCGCCATAATCGAGGGGTAGAATTCTTCATACTGCTGTTTGTGAGCCGGCACGTAGCAAAGAAGAAGATCTTTCTGTTGCTGAGATCTTGGGTGAGTTGAGTCAAAGGACACGTGTCATCGACTCAAGGCTCGGAGATCTCGGATTTGATGGGGGGAGGTGATCTGGTGAGCTGCGCCTAGGATTGGGCGCATGAGGAGACTCTGGCTCGTAACCTTTAGAAGTCACGAACCATTCTGGATGCATGGCTTTTGAGGCGCATGCAGGCGACTTTCCTTCTGTCTTTTAGGATCAGAGGGCAGTCTGGAGCGCATGACTTTTGAGGCGCATACAGAGCTTCAAATGGAGACTTTTCTTCTGTCTTTAGGGATCAGTGAAGAGTCTGAGGCGCATGGCTTTTGAGGCGCATGCGGATGGTTGGGTGGCCACGTGAAAGTGGCCGTCGGAGTAGAGTAATGATGATGCTGACGTTGCCGACGCTTCGTCTTCTGAAAAAGCTGTCAACTGTTCAGACTTCAGGAGGCGTGCTGCCAACTCTGTCAGTTCAGCATTTAATGTTTCTAACATTCGATGGACAGCTGAGTGGGTACGTCAATTGGCGTTCCACTTGGTATGGAGGTGTGTGGGGGCGCATCCTCTGTGATACGCCTGGGACTGAAGGGCACGTCTATGTGATGCGCCTGATACCGAAGGGCACGTCCGTGTGATGCGCTGTCTGACTGGCGCATCCGATATGTCTTTTAATGATGCGGCTGTTTTGCTCCTCGAGTGCTTTAAATAGCCGTTTGGCTGAATTCGAGGCGTCCGGTTCATCCATTTAATGCAAATTCATTGCACGAAATTCGGAGAGCCATCCACTTGGCGCGTGGGTTTGATCTGCCTGGCCTATAAATAGTGGCATGGAGAGAAGGTTTGCTCCTCGTTCCCTCACGTACTTCCGACATGAACTTGGGTATTCGGGTGCATTCTGTTGACGAAGTGTTCCCGAGGGTGAAGATGAGACGCCATGTCGTCGTTGATGTACTTGAAGGTGACTGTTACATCCAAAAGACGGGGTCGAGGGCTTCTGAGGCAGACGGAAGGTGCCTGTTGCATCCAAAGATAGGGATGCTCGGGCCTCGTTTCCGTTATTCTGGAAGAGTCGTAGATCGGAATGGCGGTGCTAGGCTCTTTCTTCCTTCAAAGTGGGTGTCGCCCACTCTGGTTGTGTTGAAAGCTGCTCCTTTAGCCGTGGTTTCGATCACGGTCTTCCTTCGCCTTTGGAGGCTCTTTCGAAGCCTTCTCTGGCCACAGATTTGCGGTGCTCTTCTCTTCCTTGGTTCCAGCCAGAGGGTTAAATGCTTTGTTTAGTCGAAGCACTTATCAGGTGAGCCTGGCTGGAATTGCGGCACATAACTGGGCTGCTGAAGGGATGCACATAACTGAGCTGGATGCACATAACTGAGCTGCTGAAGAGATGGTGGGATGCGCCTGGTTGGAGGCGCATGGTATCTGCTGCGCCTAACTCGCAGCGCATGGTGACTACTGCGCCTATTTGGAGGCGCATGGTGGCCGTTGGCTGTAGACTTAGGATCTTTCCTTTGTAGAAATTCTCCTTTGTATAACCTTTTCTAGACATGTAATAGACTTTTGTGTATAAATAAAAAGTCCTTTTTCAAATGTCTATACTTATTGATTTTGCTGTGAAGTGTTCTGTCCGAGTTCTGGCGCATGTAGTGTCTGGCGCATGGGCTTTCTGGTTGTGAAATTCCATGCTTCTACAAGACCCCCTTCAAAGTTTTCAAAACTTTTGAATAAGTTTTGGAATACTTTGAATAAGAAGCATGGAGGTCAGGGCGCATGATTATTGGGCGCATGCCTGTTCGGGCGCATGCTCCACTCAGTTAATGCATATGATGATGCCTTGGTAACCGAAAAGATTAATGATAATCTTTTGGTTGTATTTGCTGTTATCTCTTCACAGGACCCGAGGCGACGGCTGAGATCACTCTTCATCGGGTCACGCGTGTGACCAAGCCCTATAAATAGGCAAGAGATGGAGAGAGAGAGAGTTCTTCTGCTCTGTGCCTTTGCTTTCTTTAGAGTTCTTCTTCAAAACCCTAACTTCTTCCTCTTTGAGAGAATGGCTCCCAAGACTCCTCGCGGCGGTGCTGGAAAGGGGAAGGAGAAAGTGAAGGAGTTCGTCGACGAGGATGCACCTATCACCCTTGCGACTCCAGTCGACGTTCGTCCCGAGGTGTCGGGTGGGTATCGTCTCTTTCACACAAGTTTTGGGCCATACTGTGCCCTAACTCAAAGCTGCCAACGCGTATGGACTTCTGTCCTGATGATACGCCGAGGTTTTATCCCGCCGACGTGCATAGGTTTAGGCCTTTATTATGCACCGAGGTTTAATTGCTGACGCGCATGGGTTTTATACCCTGATGATGCGCCAAAGTCTTCGCTGACGCGCATGGGCTCACGCCTTGATGATGCGTCGAGGCTCCAATACTAACGCGCATGGGTTTACGCCCTGATGATGCGCCGAAGCTCCAATGCTGACGCGTATGGGTTTACGTCCTGATGATGCGCCGAAGCTCTAATACTGACGCGCATGGGCTTACACCCTGATGATGCGCTGAAGCTGACGCGCATGGGTTTATACCCTGACGATGCGTCAATCTATTTGACACCTTTTGTCTTTTTGTCTGACTTCCACTTTTGTTGTGCCAGTGTCGATGACGATCCCTTTGTTGAATGAGGTCCTCCTGGACGCTTCTCTTTGCCAAATAGGAGTTGATTTTGATGAGGCGGTGATCAACCCTGCAAAGGATGCTATCTTACAGAACCAATCCCGGGAGAGAATACTGCAAATCCAGAACCAGTTGCCGTTTTTCCTCCAGAGTATGATGGAGAGTGGTAAACTGAAGTCTGCTGAATCTGAAGATGTGACTTTCTTAAAACCTGCCTTTCTGTTTGGCGATCGACTAGTCTCTTCTGAAGAGAAGATACTGAAGATCAAAGAAGACTGGTTCTTTTCTGCCAAAGGCATGGTTCTATACATGTGGCAGGTTGACCGTCAGTTGCCGCTGACGGCCTTTTATCGTTTAGCTTCGAAGAGAAGGATGGGCTGGGAACTTACTCCTTCTCAAGGAGGGGCCTCGGGAGGTACCCTTTCGATCGACGCCACCTCGAACCAGCGAGATACCTTGGCTGCTTCACGAGCCGGTTCCTCGTTCAGTTACCGAGCCTTGCATCCCGGGAGCCTCTACAGTGAAGTCCCAAGCGACACGTTTCCCTTCAGTGCCCCGACCTTTGCAAATCGGATGCTGACAGCGAAGGTCATGTATCCGACAGGTGGCTTTAGAGTCAAAGGTTGGTGTCACTACATTCCGAGGTGGGACGAGTTGACCACTTGGGTGCTTTCAAGGTTCAAAGTTGAGCTTAAGGAGATCGGGCTGACAGCCGCCATTCGGGGTATGCAGGCAGGCGTGGATCTCAATAAGCCTATGTTCCTTGCGCTCTTGGAATTATTCAATGCCCATACTGGCAGCTTTTTAACTCCGGTGGGAGAGTTGGGGTTGGCTCTCCATGAGATGTACGAAGTGTCTAAGCTTCCTTGGGGCTCGGAGCCGTACGAGGAATATTTCCCGTCAAATGAGGAGATCCAGGTTCTGGAAGATAAAGACCCAGAGATGATGGCTGTATTCAAAGAGGTGACGAGCCACCATTATCTGATGCACCGGAGGGATAAGGGCAAGACCCAGCCTCATGTGACTGCTTGGAGGGACTATGTCTTTAAGCAGGATTTGGTGGATCCTTCGAGGATCCGGTTTACGACTCCGCCGGGACTGAAGCCCGCGGAAGTGACTTCTGAAGTAAGTCGGCTGGACGAGAGGCCCCCACATTCGGATGAGAGCGGCAAGGATACATATAGCTGCTTCTGGCACTGTATGCACCGGATGTCATCTAAGGCAGTGTTGACAGCCTACTTGATGATATGGCTCCGGGATTGCGTGTTTGCAGGTGGATCCGGTGCCGTAGAGAGGGTACATCGGAATCTCATTTTGCCTGCCGTGAAGTTGGCTTTTGGACGACCTTTAGCTCTCCTCCCCGCGATGGTGTGTAACTTGTTGCGCGGTTTGAGGTCTTTTGCTGATGATGTGATCCACGAGAAAGGTGACAATGACAACTTTTCCCGGGCCGAGCTGCCTTTCCATTATCTTATGGGGTGGCTGATTTTGCATCATCCGAACGTGATGAGTCCCGGTCCGGAGGAGGATCATGTTGAAGGGGATGCCTTCATTCGCCGCTTCTACAAGAGGAAGTGGTTATACACTGGCGTCCCCGTTTGCAGGAGAGTCTTGTCCTACCTTCAGGGGTGGGAGATTGTCAAGGTTGGCCCGATCTTCAAAGATTTTGAGGCCGACCAAGATTTAGTTGACTCTGGCGAAGATGCGGTCACTTTGCCGAAATAGAGTTTTCGTTGGTTGCAAAGTATCCGGCCTTCTCACCTGGTCTACCGCAACCAGAATAGATGTTATTTGGAGCCATATCTGCCAAGCCGATTTGCTCGTCAATTTGGCTATACCCAGCTAATGTTGCGGAATCCCAGTAGCAGTCTAGGCTTCATCGGGAGTTTGCTACATGGAGCCCGGGGCTGGCAGTATTATAACGCTGGATGCACTAGCGTTAATTTTACTACGCCAGTTCGCAATCCTCGGCCGCAGATCCTATATCCGGCCGCCAAGCTGTATTGTACTATGAATGCTGCGTCTCCTGGTTATGACAGGGAGACTAGTTTCATCATTGGAACTCAGCTGGAGGCCACGGTGAATATGTTGATGGCAGCCCGATCATATCGTCCACCAGAATTGGCGGGATATCGAGCTGCTGCTGCAGCACCAGTGAGAGATCCGTCTGTTGGGAAGAGGCGGGCTGACACAGAAGCTGGTTCTTCTGTACCGAAAAGGTCAAGAAAGACGTCGACTCCAAAGGTTACGGAAGTGCCACTTGTAACGCCAACGGGATCAGTTCCTGCTGAGGTAAGGAGTGCTCCGTAATTCTAATTCGTCTTGTCATTGTGGTGACTTATGCTTTTCTTCTTACAGGGATCGTCGAAGAAGAAGTCCCGTATTTCAAAACCGGGTGCTAGTAAACCGAAGGAGGTGGCAGGCTCTTCTGATGAGCGCATTCCACCGATGATAATGTCTCCCGTGGATGAGGGTCCCGAAGATGTTCCTGCGGAGGTTTTAGTATCTCCTGTCTTTGAGGTTGCAACAAATTCCGGGAAGGTATAGTCTGCCATGGAGGCCTTGGACGTTGAGGGTCCTACGGACTCGAGGCATCCTGATGATGAGGTGGATTGGAGTTCGTCGCCTTCTGATGACGTCCCTCCGGCGCTGCAAGAGTCTGTTGCGGGGGCAACAGATATGGTTGGGACAGAGGAGAGGGTTGATTCCCCTCCTTGTCATGATGAGGGGAGGTCGGCTATATCATTGCCGAGTCCTACCCCAGCTTCAACCGTAGAAGTTGAGATGGCTACCGATCAGGAGGTAGCGACAGATTTTGTCCCTGTAGAGGGACTTGAAAAGGATGAGGCCCTTCTGCCGGTCCTGTCTCCCGGGGCGGGCCAGGAGATGAGTGTTGATCTTCCTGTTCTACCGGGGGAGGTACTGGTCGCTGATAGGACGTTGGGGGTAGAAGAGGTGGCCGTTGGCGTCGGTGATTCTCTCGGACTTGAGAAGGACGAGGGTGTGGAACCCTCTGTTACTCCTTCTACTTGGGGTACTATCTCGACGCCTGTGCCGGCTTCCTCTGTTCCTTCGGCTCCTCGGGCTAGCAGTCTGGCCCCTGTCGATAAAGAGCCTATTGATGCCGAGGTTCAAGCCTCACAGGTTGAGGTTGGCGGATCTTCTTCCGGTCCGCTAACTGTAGTAGCTCCTCCAACCCCTGCTATGACGCTGCAGGTACTGGCGGACGCAGACGAATATGTGAAATTCCTCGTCGAGGGGGTATACAAAATGCTGCAGAGGGGTGTATCTGCGGTGATGGATGCCAACGGAAGCTTTGCGACGGCAAGAACTCTGGCCATGCCCTGTATCGAGCTGATCCGCGTTCACCAAGGCCATGACCATATGGCCGAAATTCTGGAGGCTTCGGTGATCGAGCTGGACGAGCGGCTTGCGGAACTTCAGCGCATCCAGCGAAATGACATCTCCGTCCTGATAGATGCGGAGAAGGGGAAGTTGATTGCTGAGATCGAGTCTTCCTACCAGGCCACTGTGGGCATTTGGGAGTGCGAGGTGGCTGAGACTGAGGCTACGGTAGAGCAGCTGTCTCAGTCCATGAAGAAGACGATAGGAACGCGAGCTGCGTTGGATGCTAACATCGCAGAGATCAACACCCAGATGCGCCGCCTTGAGGACCAACGGGCCCGACTCCAGTTAGATGCCGAACGTGTCCGGGCTGAACACGTAGCATTCAAGAAGGAGGAAGCGACTTTTACTCAGCGGACTCTTGCCTTGGCTCAGCAGCGACAACAGCTTGATGAGAAGCATGAGAGCGAAACTTCTGCTGAGGCTATTGAATTGATGCGTCAAGAAGCTGAGCGTCGAGTCCTGGCGACTGTGGAGACCCGTACAGCCGACTTAAGATGTCGAGTGAGAGAGCTCTCAGCCCATCCTGGTGAGGTTCAGGGACTGTAGTTTCTCCCTTTTTTATGTTCTTTTGCAACCCTTGCTGGGGGATAGTGTAGTTCTGTACTCTCTCTCTCTTTTTTTTTAGAAAATAAAGAGGTACACAACCTTTTTTGTGATGTGTTCATTTTTGTTATTATGAACTTGATGATTTGTGTGAACCTATTATCTTTTGCGTACCTTGGTTTTTAGGTACAGATAATAAGTTTGAAGGAACCAACATGCTTGCTCAGAGGTAATGTGGACGTGGCAATCATTGGGTTCAAAATGATAGAATCTTCCTACTCAGAGGTATTATGGACGTGGTAGGAATGATCCTGGGGAATATGCTGAACATCTCAGAGGTGATGTGGACGTGGAAGTTCTGCGATCAATGTACGACAACGCAGGGGTTGTTTGTACGAGATGTTTACTCAGAGGTAATGTGGACGTGGTAAACATGAAGGGTAGCGTCGGCTTACGTAGCGTAAGATTCCGCTTTGTAGGGTGTAGAGGAACAACTCAGAGGTGATGTGGACGTGGTTGTCTTTCTACTGAAGGATGCCACGGAACAGCTGGGTTCCGGAAGCGTATGAGTTTGTGGAAGGAGATTGTGTGTGAGCCCCGATGATTGGGCCCACAAATCCCTTTTGGGGAAGTACATGTCTGAAGGATGTCAAGAATAGTACTTCTTTAGGAACTTGCCATTGATGGGCATCATGAACAAGTCCCTATTGGGTTTGGCGAGGCGGTAAGCACCGTTTGAGTATACCGTCTCAATGATGAAAGGTCCTTCCCACTTGGGCTCGAACTTTCCTGGTGTCTTGTGAGTTAACACCATCGGCCTCCTGACTGCCAGAACCAGGTCGCCAACTTGAAAAGTTCTCTGTTTGACCTTCTTGTTGAAAGCCTGTGATATACGGGCTTGGTAGAGTTCGATGCATTGTTGAGCCAGGAGACGCTTCTCATCGAGTGCCTCCAGTTCCCGCAGACGACGATGTTGATTGTCCTCTTCTGTGAGTTTGTTTGTTATTGCTACGCGGAGTGAGGGTATCTGGATCTCGAGAGGCAGTACCGCTTCGCTCCCGTAGACTAGGGAGAATGGTGTGTTGCCTGTTGGGGTCCGTACCGTTGTGCGGTAGGCCCAAAGGCATTCGCCAAGCTTTTCGTCCGAGTCGTATTTGTTGGATGACACGACCTTTTTGAGTAGCCTAACGATAGTTTTGTTGAACGCCTCTGCTAACCCGTTTACAGCCGGATTGTAGGCGGTGGATGCCATCTTTTGAATGCGATTCTTGTCACAAAATCTGCTAAAAATGTGGCTGATAAACTGAGGACCATTGTCATGAATGATCCGCCGGGGTACTCCAAAACGGTAAATGACATAGTGTTTGATAAAGCTGACCACCCTGGAGCTCTTTACTTCTGCCAGTGGGACTGCTTCTGCCCATTTGGAGAAGTAATCGGTGATGGCCAGGATGAAGCGGTGTCCTCTTGATGAAGGAGGGGTGATTGGTCCCACAATGTCCATGCCCCAGGCTTCAAAGGGCCAGGAGGCGACTGTAGGATGTAGTAGTTCAGACGGTGTATGTATGAAGTCTGCATGAAGTTGGCATGCGTAACACTTCTTAGCATATTCAACAGCGTCGGCGGCCATGGTTGGCCAGTAGTAGCCCATACATCGCAGTCGATCCTGCAACTTAGGACCGGGTTGATGAGCTCCGCAAGTTCCGTCATGAGCTTCTCGAAGAGCTTCGGCTGCTTCTTCGTTGGACAGGCATCGAAGGAGGAGCCCATCGAAAGAGCGTCGGTACAGCGTTTTGGTAGCTGTATCGTAGTAGAATCGAAGAGAGCGTCTCCTGACTGAGACGGCTTCCTTCGGGTCCTCTGGAAGGATTCCGTAGACAGCGAAGTCGATGAACGGGAACCTCCAGTCTCGGACATTAATACCAGTGTTCGTCGGCATGGCGTGAGCCACTCGCAAGCATAGGTTGTTTCTAGGACAAACCAAGTCTCGGCCAGTTACCGTGACATAGTGTTGAGTCCCAAAGGGCGCTGCCAATGAGGCTGCGAGGCCAGCCAGAGCATCAGCCTCCAAGTTTTGTAGACGAGGTACGTGTTCGATGAAGAACCCGGTGAAGGTTGAAATGATGTTCAATGCAACTTTATGGTAAGGGATCAGATCTTCATGGCGAACCTCGTATTGCCCCCGAATCTGGTTCACGACGAGTTTTGAGTCACCGTAGGCTTCCAGATGGTCCACCCCCAGCTGTTGTGCGAACTGGAGTCCCATGATGAGTGCGTTGTACTCGGCAACATTGTTGGAGCACGGCTTCGAAAGGGAGTAAGCACGCTGGATGACCAACTGATCGGGGAAGACTAAGACTACCCCCACTCCTGCGATGATTTGGCCTTTGGGGCCTGTTCTTGAAGCGCCATCGAAAAACATCCGCCAAACGGAGCTTCCTTCGGTGACGTTGGATTCTTGGACCTCATTCGGGATATCTTCACAGAGTTTTGAGGATTCTGGGATGGGGTGTGCAACTAAAAAGTCAGCCAGAGCTTGACCTTTAACAGCTTTTTGAGGGACAAACACCATATTATACGGTGTTAGCAAGATCGCCCATGTGGCTAGCCGGGAGTTCAATGATCCTGGCTTCGTCATGAGAACTCTGAGCGGATTAACTCGGGAAATGACATGAATTGTCTGGCCCGAGACATAATGACGAGTCTTCTGGATGGCAAACACCAAAGCCAAGCACTCCTTTTCAATGGGATTGTACCGGTGTTCGGCCCCGATGAGCGTTCGACTGAGGTAGTAGATTGCTTGCTCATAGCCTGTATCGCTGTTTTGAGCCAGCAGAGCGCCAAGAGAATGATCCATGGCACGGACGTAGAGGAGAAATGGTTTGCCGACGACAGGTGCCACCAGGACTGGTGGGCTCGTCAAGTAGGCTTTGATGTCGTCGAAAGCCTTTTGGCACTCCTCTGTCCAGACATAAGAGACTCCCTTCTTCATGAGCTGGGTAAAGGGTTGACATTTACCGGAGAGGTTTGCTATGAACCTCCGGATGTATGCCAGACGTCCCTGTAGGCCCTGAAGTTCTCAAAGATTCTTCGGAGGGTCCATGTTGAGGATGGCTTTGGTCTTCTCGGGATCAACATGAATACCTTTCGCCATGATGACAAAGCCCAAGAATTTGCTGTCACGACCCGCACCCGCTTTTCGGATACGAGACGTGTCTAAGCCAGCCTACGCCGCAGAGTCGGCGGTAGAACGCTGTCAAGCCCGCAAGAAATAAATGCTCAAAATCACAATTGCTCATTCACATTTCTAGATTTATTACAACATTTACAATTTAAAGGAAAGTACAAAGTTTTACATTTAATGAAATGATACAACTGTTTTCTATATCTAGGTTGACCTCAGCATACCCAAGTCTTCCCAATGCTAAGAGTGATCGCGGCTACCTGAAAAATGTTGGTTATCCAGTCAGGATTGGAACAAGTACACAAACCGACGGCAGTGCAAAACACAATAGAATTATCAAGACATGAAAATAGCATATGAGAAATGAAAACTGTAAGATAAAGTGATGTCATAGCACGATAGAGAAATAAACAAGGAAAAGCTAATAAAAGACATCTATCTAAGTGGTGTGAAATATCCGTTTCAACATGTGGACGGCTAGGGGGTAAAATCCGGCATACTGCACGTGTCGTGTGCAGCAGCTATCGTTCAAGAATAGACATTTTGGGGATATTTCTGGGTAGTCCACATGTATACTAAGATATTTCCCCTCCCGACAACTCCGTGTGACGAACGTGTCAACAAGCAGCAAGATATATGTAAAGACATGAAATGAAAAGACTACTATGAATCGAAAAGCAATCAGAAAGTGCACTTGCCTGAGGTCCTTAGCTGGAGAAACCAATACTTTACCACACGATGAGCCACAATCAAGCAAACACATATAGAAGTCTCCGGATGCTGAAATAAATAGTACCAACATTCTCAGAATAGTCAAATTAGCTAGGATTGCCTGTCCTTAAGTCCAATTCTGGATACAGGGGCAAAACGGTAATTTTAGGCAAAACGATGTCCGCCGTTGGACCCGCTTTGCACCGAAAAGTGTGCCAGAGTCAACGGTCCATAAAGTCGTCAAACTACATGTCTACGGATTCAGTTTTCCGATACGAACCCAACCGTATGTCCAGAGTTGGATTCCGGCGGGCCGTGCACAAAATCGCCCGTTGAGTGGAACCGTGGGGCCCGCAAAACGGTAATTTTGTCAAAGGTCTCAGAATCGGACCAAACTTGGCATACAGGACCAGAAAAACGATACGGTTCTGTTGGCACAAGTTTCGTCTCGATCTGACGAACGTGCACAAAGTAATTGAGAAATTTGCAACGTGCACGATACGGCGAATTTCGACGGATACGCATCAAATCCGTCGCGCACACGCGACCAATTTGAATTCCGTCAAAGCCCACACGACCACGAAGCTGTTACGCAGCTTTCGATCCTTTCGGTACGCGACCACGTCGTCCCGATTGGCGTGACGCACGTCGTGTGGATGATTTTCTGATTTTTGAAAACAGGTTTTTGTTGAACTTTGAGAGTTGATTTCTTCGCACACAGTTGATGAAAATCGAAACTACAAATTAGGTTAGGAAGCCCTACATGTTGTCTAAAAAGGTGTTTAAATGGATTCCTAAAATTTCTATTATTCTGTTCTAGAATCCTTTTCCAAAACAGGTGATTGGACTGTAATCGTCCTGTTTCTGGACAAGTTTTTCTATCGACTTTACGTCGATTTCCTGGGTCGATCGCGTGTCTACAACGAATTCCCTTTGAAGGGTATTGAAGAGGGTTTTAATGGCTCTTAGGACTAGTTTACGAAATACAAAACGATGAAGTGTAGTGGAAGAACTTTACCCGCGAAGTTGGGTGGACAGGGCGATTGCTGCTGCTGTCGTTGCTGATGGGTTGTGCGCGCTCGCGCGCGCTGTTCGCTGCGACCAGGCCGGCCGGCGACGTGCGACGGCGCGCGCTCGATGGGGGGGGGGGGGGCGCCCGGTCGTGGTGGTGGCGCTCGTGATTAGGGTTTACTCCGAAATCTCTCTATATATGATTATATGCGTGCGGGTCTGTTGCCGTGCGGAAAAATGTGAGTATGGCTCGGTTTGGGAACCTTCAGTTCCGTGGGGAGTTATGGCCCTGTGGGCTGTTTGCCTCCTTATGGGCTCGGGTTTTGCTGGGTTTGAGATGAATTTGATGAGTTGCCTTTATCAATGAAGAATATGGTTACTCTTCATATTCTGGTATGCTTAATGCTATTGTTAAGGGATTGTTGGAGAATGGTGAAGTAAACAAAGCTATGGGGTTTCTTTTAGAAATGGCATAAAAGTAACTTTATTCTTTTTCTTTGCTTTTATATTTATTATATAATTACATATACAAATACTCATATTTATACATATACATATATGTATTATATATATACACATGCATGTATATAAATTCCCATATATATACATATCATTATGTACATATATAGTCATATATATAATTCCTATACATATCCGTATATCCATATATGTATATATACTCATATAACAAAATTAATATCTATATACAAATACACACATATTTCCTTATACATTTATATATATACATACCAATTTGAAGTAATATTTCATATTTAGCAAATAGATTCAAACATACAAATTATCAAATATTCCATAATTAATTTAGACAATACTTTAAGTCATCAGGGTAATATAAATTATAAATTTAAAACTTAAATTGGTACTGATTATTTTTTTTAAACGTATAAATAATACAATCAATTAATTTTAAATGATATAAACATTCAAACCTTAATCGACTAATTCGGTATCAAAATATTTTTAGTTTTATAGATCAAGGCTAAATTCATCTACTGTAATAATAAACTAAATGATTATTTATAAAATCGAATAATCACCATTTAAATCAATTACATAATGAATAAATATTTTTAAAAAAAAAATCGGGAAGGGAAGCTACAAATCTACCCACCTTAAAATTAATTTCGTCCTCGAAATTCTATATCATAATTATTTCTAAAAATTCAAAAGAAGTATACCATTTCATTAATCTCTTCGATTTTTTTTTTTATTTCCTCAAAACAGTTTATATCCTCCTCCTAACCATTTTGTAACTACAAACCTCCGAGGACTTCTACCCACCTTTGGTCACACTACTCCCTCAACTCTTTGTCACTACAGTTTTATAATCATCCAACTACTTGCTAAAATTTCTACAGATAGATACGTACTGCTTATGGCCTCTATAATCCTTCTCCTACCTATCAAATAACTCAAAATATAACAGACAACCAATTTACACAAGTAGCTACGAAATATTGGTAAATTCTAATAAGTAAGACCATTCGTCGCTCCGAAGTAGAAGGGACAGGAGGATAAGGAAAATCGAGAGCAATTATGGAGTTTAAAGAGCGGAGAGACTATACAATAATACAGATGGAAAGAGTATTTATGAACCTAGTCTTATTCGCTAAATTGGGCTACTCTAGTCCAGTCACTTGCTAAGTTCCTCGGAGAGTCTTGTAATCCGTGCAATACAAAAGTCTCGTTCTTGAAATTCTAATTCAAACAAGGATCCATATTGGAACAGAATCTGAAAAATCAAGACTGTGGTCTTAATGGGTTCTCTATCTAGACATCAGTCGTTGGTTGGATATTGGGTTTCAATCTACATTGACTGGACAAGATCCCAAGTAAAGCTATTTCTACTAGATTAGGGTATTCTAGAATAGGTTACTACCCAAGAGATTGGGCTAGTTGCTAGTCAGGTTGGTTAGCTAGGTCCCTAAAGCTCAAAATGCGCTTTCCGTGGCTTTGTGTTTAAGGAGCACATGAGGCCTCAATTGGGTGGCACACTAGTGGTATATGCGTAGTGGGCTTCGGGTAGACCACAACTATATATTGGGTCGAAGGAATTGAGTCGGGGCTAAGGTTCTAATGGGAGTCGGAAAGTATACCGGTACTATGGTAAGAGTTATAGTTAGTCCTTTTTACCTGGAAGTCGTATTACGAAAATAGAGTACAAGGGGACGGGTTTGAGTGGGACATGATATACCTAGCTGAATGTGGACTCGTCTAAAGCTTACATATAAAATTTGTGGGAAGGTAACAACTAATCTCGTGCTCCAAATATTAATGTCACGGTCGGGGACACAAAATGATCTAAATGAAAAGTGGGAGTCCACGGGCACTAATAATCATCCTAGTAGAAATTATTCTAGTCACTCGGTAGTCTTGGTATATCCTAAAATTTTAGAAGGCTTACAGTCTACCCACCTTAATGGCTAGGATATGGTGGCAAGGTTCCTGTCATAGGGCTGGCCGATGGTAACTACACTGGCATATACAACTATCATAGTCATGGGGATGTTCTGTATCTATCTATTACGAGCTTTCGTCTTTCCAATCAGCGAAAGACAAAAATAATAACGAGTTCAAAAGAGATGTCACTGAACACAATTACATGATTCAAGAGCGAATGATTAATTCAAGAGGAATTGTCAAAGCAATCGCGGATGAGACCCTAGAGACATCTACATCTCAATCCACGTAAGAAAATTAGATGAAAAGCGAACCAATTGCATCATGGTTGATCAGACCGTAATACAATGATTCTGATTAGACAATATGTTAGCTAGACATATGCCTTGGATCAAGCTCGATAAAATAGTAAGCTTGCAAAGCTAGGCTGTAATAGCAGCGTTGGTCAAGATAGTCAAAATATAAGTACGCGGGATTTTTGGAAAGGAGGTACAAGTAGTTCAAGTTTTGTGAGAATCAAAATCCAACTCGAAATTTATACACAAATAATAGAATCAAAAATTATAAACTAACTCCTTACAGCAAAAGAGAATTTTAAAATAGGCAATTCTAACTTATGATATAAGATTTGTATCTAGTAAAGCAAAAGAAATTTAGACAGTTCATCAAGGTTAAAACTTTAATTCTAGGTAAGCCTAACATAGCAAGCGAATAGTATATCCACATGGGGTCATATCGTCATATCAAGGTAAGAATGTACCTATAGGGTTCTAGCAAGCAATCAAAAATTTCTAAATTGTATGGTCTATCTAGCATCCTTAACTACCCAACGGTCAATTTAATAAGGGACCCTTATCCTAGTTGTTCTCTTAAATCATTTTAATCCTAATTTGTGAATGGGCAATTCTTGGTCGCAGGCTCGCAACAGTACGACTAACGTACCATCACGAGTTCGCATGATTTGCGAAAACTGACCTGCATGGGCCACCACAAAAACTTGTCACGACCCGCACCCGCTTTTCGGATACGAGACGTGTCCAAGCCAGCCTACGCCGCAGAGTCGGCGGTAGAACGCTGTCAAGCCCGCAAGAAATAAATGCTCAAAATCACAATTGCTCATTCACATTTCTAGATTTATTACAACATTTACAATTTAAAGGAAAGTACAAAGTTTTACATTTAATGAAATGATACAACTGTTTTCTATATCTAGGTTGACCTCAGCATACCCAAGTCTTCCCAATGCTAAGAGTGATCGCGGCTACCTGAAAAATGTTGGTTATCCAGTCAGGATTGGAACAAGTACACAAACCGACGGCAGTGCAAAACACAATAGAATTATCAAGACATGAAAATAGCATATGAGAAATGAAAACTGTAAGATAAAGTGATGTCATAGCACGATAGAGAAATAAACAAGGAAAAGCTAATAAAAGACATCTATCTAAGTGGTGTGAAATATCCGTTTCAACATGTGGACGGCTAGGGGGTAAAATCCGGCATACTGCACGTGTCATGTGCAGCAGCTATCGTTCAAGAATAGACATTTTGGGGATATTTCTGGGTAGTCCACATGTATACTAAGATATTTCCCCTTCCGACAACTCCGTGTGACGAACGTGTCAACAAGCAGCAAGATATATGTAAAAACATGAAATGAAAAGACTACTATGAATCGAAAAGCAATCAGAAAGTGCACTTGCCTGAGGTCCTTAGCTGGAGAAACCAATACTTTACCACACGATGAGCCACAATCAAGCAAACACATATAGAAGTCTCCGGATGCTGAAATAAATAGTACCAACGTTCTCAGAATAGTCAAATTAGCTAGGATTGCCTGTCCTTAAGTCCAATTCTGGATACAGGGGCAAAACGGTAATTTTAGGCAAAACGATGTCCGCCGTTGGACCCGCTTTGCACTGAAAAGCGTGCCAGAGTCAACGGTCCATAAAGTCGTCAAACTACATGTCTACGGATTCAGTTTTCCGATACGAACCCAACCATATGTCCAGAGTTGGATTCCGGCGGACCGTGCACAAAATCGCCCGTTGAGTGGAACCGTGGGGCCCGCAAAACGGTAATTTTGTCAAAGGTCTCAGAATCGGACCAAACTTGGCATACAGGACCAGAAAAACGATACGGTTCTGTTGGCACAAGTTTCGTCTCGATCTGACGAACGTGCACAAAGTAATTGAGAAATTTGCAACGTGCACGATACGGCGAATTTCGACGGATACGCATCAAATTCGTCGCGCACACGCGACCAATTTGAATTTCGTCAAAGCCCACACGACCACGAAGCTGTTACGCAGCTTTCGATCCTTTCGGTATGCGACCACGTCGTCCCGATTGGCGTGACGCACGTCGTGTGGATGATTTTCTGATTTTTGAAAACAGGTTTTTGTTGAACTTTGAGAGTTGATTTCTTCGCACACAGTTGATGAAAATCGAAACTACAAATTAGGTTAGGAAGCCCTACATGTTGTCTAAAAAGGTGTTTAAATGGATTCCTAAAATTTCTATTATTCTGTTCTAGAATCCTTTTCCAAAACAGGTGATTGGACTGTAATCGTCCTGTTTCTGGACAAGTTTTTCTATCGACTTTACGTCGATTTCCTGGGTCGATCGCGTGTCTACAACGAATTCCCTTTGAAGGGTATTGAAGAGGGTTTTAATGGCTCTTAGGACTAGTTTACGAAATACAAAACGATGAAGTGTAGTGGAAGAACTTTACCCGCGAAGTTGGGTGGACAGGGCGATTGCTGCTGCTGTCGTTGCTGATGGGTTGTGCGCGCTCGCGCGCGCTGTTCGCTGCGACCAGGCCGGCCGGCGACGTGCGACGGCGCGCGCTCGGTGGGGGGGGGGGGCGCCCGGTCGTGGTGGTGGCGCTCGTGATTAGGGTTTACTCCGAAATCTCTCTATATATGATTATATGCGTGCGGGTCTGTTGCCGTGCGGAAAAATGTGAGTATGGCTCGGTTTGGGAACCTTCAGTTCCGTGGGGAGTTATGGCCCTGTGGGCTGTTTGCCTCCTTATGGGCTCGGGTTTTGCTGGGTTTGAGATGAATTTGATGAGTTGCCTTTATCAATGAAGAATATGGTTACTCTTCATATTCTGGTATGCTTAATGCTATTGTTAAGGGATTGTTGGAGAATGGTGAAGTAAACAAAGCTATGGGGTTTCTTTTAGAAATGGCATAAAAGTAACTTTATTCTTTTTCTTTGCTTTTATATTTATTATATAATTACATATACAAATACTCATATTTATACATATACATATATGTATTATATATATACACATGCATGTATATAAATTCCCATATATATACATATCATTATGTACATATATAGTCATATATATAATTCCTATACATATACGTATATCCATATATGTATATATACTCATATAACAAAATTAATATCTATATACAAATACACACATATTTCCTTATACATTTATATATATACATACCAATTTGAAGTAATATTTCATATTTAGCAAATAGATTCAAACATACAAATTATCAAATATACCATAATTAATTTAGACAATACTTTAAGTCATCAGGGTAATATAAATTATAAATTTAAAACTTAAATTGGTACTGATTATTTCTTTTAAACGTATAAATAATACAATCAATTAATTTTAAATGATATAAACACTCAAACCTTAATCGACTAATTCGGTATCAAAATATTTTTAGTTTTATAGATCAAGGCTAAATTCATCTACTGTAATAATAAACTAAATGATTATTTATAAAATCGAATAATCACCATTTAAATCAATTACATAATGAATAAATATTTTTAAAAAAAAAATCGGGAAGGGAAGCTACATTTGCCGCTAGAAACCCCCAGGAAGGATTTAGCGGGGTTCATTTTGAGTTGATGTACCCGCATGAGATCGAAGACTGTCTTCAGATCCTGTAGGTGATCTCCTTTGAGGCGGCTCTTGACTGCGATGTCGTCAACATAGCATTCGACTGTCTTGCGAAGATGTTGACGGAAGATGGTGCTCATAGCTCGTTGGTATGTTGCACCGGCGTTCTTCAAGCCGAAAGGCATCACTGTGTAGCAAAAAACACCCTTCGGAGTCCTGAATGACGTGTGTTTTGCGTCATCGGGGAACATCTTGATTTGATTGTAGCCTGAATACACGTCCATGAAGGACATACGTTCAAAGCCACATGTGTTGTCGATCATTACATCGGTGATTGGAAGCGAGAATTCGTCCTTCGGGCAAGCAGAGTTGAGGTCCCTGAAGTCGATACAGACTCGTATCTTCCCATTCTTCTTGATGACAGGTACGACATTGGCTACCCAATCTGGGTGCTGTTCCTCCTGGATGAAGCCGCTGGTCAAGAGTTTGTCCACCTCCTGATCGATGGCATTCATGATGTCCGGACGGAAATGTCGCTGTTGTTGTTTGATAGGTTTGGCATCAGGTAAGATGTTCAACCTATGCATTGCGATCTGTGGATCGAGTCCCGGCATGTCTTCGTAGCTCCAGGCAAAGACGTCGATATACTCTTTAGCCAGCTGGATTAGAGACTCTCGGTCTTCTCCTTCTAGGCTTTTGCTGATGAAGATGGGTTTGGAAGAAGATCCGTCCCCAAGGTCGATCTGCTCGACTTCGTCTTCGGTGGGAGGTTCACGTAACTCAAAACGAGACTTCCATTGTTCTCCTAGGCGTTGAGCCCAGGGTTCTTCTTCGAAGGGTTCCGGCGCTTGGTCTTTGCCTTCACCTTTTTGAGGTTGTGCTAACGTCATGTTAGCTGACAGCACTTTCCTGAAGACTGATCCGATACTGGTATCGGAATCCCAAGTCGATGCTTCGGACGAGTGGAAATGTTCTACGTCTTCTGCGTCTGAACTCTCTGGAGTTGCTGGCGGCGTGACATAGCCTACCCCCCGTCGAGTCCGATTGTAGTAGTCCTGCGGCTTTTCCTTAGGTGTCAGAAGCCGGAGAGGGAGACGTTGACCCTTGCCGTAGTTTAGGCCTTTGTTGCTTTTTAGGTCGTAGCCCATCTTTTGGATGATGTGCTTTGCCGTATCCGTGTACCGATAGACTTGTACTCTGCCGGTATCAGGTTCTGGCTCGAGTGGCGGGAGGTCTTGATGACGCTCGACTTTGCCCAAAATGATGGATCCTTCGTCTCGGCTTCGTGGAGGGGATATGAAACAGACTCCTTGAGACGGGACTACTCGATTTGCATGGACGGTCGTTATTTGTGTTTGCTACGACCGTAGAGCGTTATCTAATGTATACATGGCATTCTAATGTGGAAGACAAGAATAATTAAAAGACACTCTATTATTGATGAAGTACGAGATTTTATCCCGTGGGATTACATTGTCTAAGGAGGGTGCATCTACATCAGCAGAGATATATTCGCCAAGCTCCTCATCTGTAAGCACTGGGGTCGGATCAGGAGAATCCACCACAGCTTTGACTTTGGGGTCTGAGAGGGTAATGTGAGCCCTCTCTGGCATCTTGGATGACTGCGGGGGCTTGCCCTTAAGTTGCACCTTCAGAGGTGCCTCAACTGCGCCTCCTGTGAGTGGTGCCTTCCCCTGTAATTTTGCCACCAGGGGAGCCGATGTTTGAGGTGGCTTTCCCTTGAGGCGTATCTTCAGGGGAGCCTCAGGAGTCGGTGCTTTCCCTGATAGTTTGATGCTCATTGGAGTCACCTTTTGGGGTAGTTTGCCCTTCAATCGGATCTTCAAAGGGGCGTTTGGAGTCATCTCAGGCTCCGTGTCCGGCTCAGTTGCCGTCTCTGCCTCATCATCAGCATCGTTGGCTTCCTCCTCATCAAGTGGCTTGTACAAGTCAGAATCGGTGAAGTAGGCTTCAATCCCTTTGAAAGGATCGATGTCTACGAACTCCGTCCGGATGACGCCGTTGGTGGATACATATTTCATGCATTGGTGGAGCGTGGAAGGCACCACCATGTACTCATGTAGCCATGGTCGGCCGAGCAGGATGTTGTAGTTGACCTCGGCATCCACCACATAACAAGTCACCTCAGTTTTGAGGTTGCCGATGTGACACTTCAGTCTGATCTTGCCCAGTGGCTCGCTTTTGCTAGCGTTGAAGCCACTGATGGTTGTGTTGGAGGGCGCCAGCCGGTACATTGGGATTCCTAGTTTTGATAGCAGCGCCTTCGGGATGATGCTGAGGAAAGACCCCGGATCGATCTGAATCTGGTTCACCTTGACTGAACCGATGTACCCTGTGTAATACAGCGATCGGTTATGTCGGTGATGCTTGAGCAGCATGTCTTGTTGGGTGAAAGTTATGTTTGGGATAACTTCATCCGCACAATGACAGTACGCACAAGTAGTTGGGAGGTCTTCAAGCTGCTTGACCTGACTGAGAAAGGATTCAGCGTCCTTCAGAGCTTCGCAGAGAGCTTCTCGGGAGTCTTTGGAAAGACGCAGGAGCTCGAACAAAGACAGGCGTACAGGAGTACTGGCCAGTTGTGCCAGTATGTCAAAGTTGTGGGGCTTGGCTAGCCCCGAAGCATTCTCCTTCCGTAGAGGTCTGTCGAAACGGGCCTCCACCTGCTTCTGCTTATTGGCTGCTGAAGGTTTAGACGGGCCCTCCTCAGGGATGGTGCCAGGAGGCACCTCCTTGGCGGCAGCTTCGTCGGGCTGGGCATTCTATTGTGCACGCGTCTGCACCAGAAGTGCCTCTTCCGTTGAAGAAGAGACCGTGCGGCAAGACTTGATCTTCCTGCCTTTTGATTTGGAGGTAGAGCGTACCTCCGGTTGAATCACCTCGGAGACGAGGTCGGGGTGAACCCAGAGGACCTCTCCTCAAGATGTGGTGAGTGGGATGAGTCCACTCGCATTGTCACGGGTAGGTGGCAAGTTCACCACCTCCATTGTCGCCTTAGGGATGGGGACGACGCCATCTTGTGTGGTAGTCGGCGGCAAGGTGCCGAACTGAAGTGACACCACATTGGCTGACACCGTCTTCTCTTCATAGTCGACGGAGATTACATCCGCATTGATCATGTGCTGGATGTAATTCTTGAGGACGTAGCAGTCCTTGGTCGGGTGTCCGACAAACCGATGGTAGTGACAGTACCTCGGGTTGTCCACTTTCCCGACTTCATCGGGCCGCTTTGGGTCCGGGAGCTTGATCTTGTCACCCTGCTTCAGTATTTCAAAGAGTTGCAGGGTGTCTTCGTCATTGAATGAATACACCTCCTTGGGTCTCGGTGCCAGTGGAGGTTTCTGAGTAGGCGCAGATGCGCCTTTCGAGGCATTAACAGTCAATGTCTGTTTTCCCTTTGCTTCTCGTCCGGAGTTGTTGGCTGCAGACCTTTTCCCCTTATCATCAAAGGCAGGGAAGCTGACACCCAGAAGACGTGCATTGGCCGCCTTCTTTTCTGCGGCTTCAGCTTCGATGATCAGGGAGCTCCAGTCGGGAGGGGGAGTAGAGTTGAGCCAGAGCTTCACTGCAGGCAGCATGTTCATGCTGCAAGAGGAGAGAAGCGCATGTTCTGGCATGCCTGGAGGTAGCCTGAAGCATGCCTGTCGAAAGTGTTCGATGAACACCTGAACCGTTTCTTTCTCCTTCTGGCGTATCTCTATGAGAGATGCCATCGTCATGTCCTTCCCGCCGTCGTAGAAGCGATCGAGGAAGAGGCGTGTCAAGTCGTCGAAGGACGATATAGAATTGTCGGGGAGGCTGCAGTACCAGTCATACGCCACCCCTTTTAGGGCCCCAACAAAGATGCTGGTGAGGAGCGCGTCCTCCTTTGGAAGATGCCCCATCTGTGACTGGAAATATGTCAGGTACCGACGCGGAGAGTCCTTCCCGTCGTACGGCGTGAGTGTTTGTGGTTTATACTTTAGGGGATAAACGACCTTGTTCCACTCGAGGGGATAAGGCTGGAGAATTTCCATCTTCTGGCGCTCCTCTTGCCTGTTTTTGGACTCGAAGCGCTTCCGCAAGTCCTTGATCATTTCGACCACATCCTCCGTGGAGCTAGCAGTCGGGGAAGGTGATACCATCTGGAGTGGAGCGTTTGAGGGCTCCGACGTCTGGGGTGCTTCTGTGTCTGAGGGTGCCCGTTGAAGGGGTACACTCGACTCCCCATTGGCTCCTGGGTCGGGACCGGTTGAAGGTGTTCTGGTCAAGGCCGACCGTATATCAAACACTGCTTGAGTCAGTGCTTGCATAGAGGCAGAGAGGGTTTTGAGTCCTCCCTCTAATGAGTCTATGCGCTGGACAATGTCCTGCGGCGGCGCATCAGACTCGGAATCACCCCCAGTCATGTATACTGTCATGACACGGCCGGGAGTGGATGGATTGGTTGAGGCTTCGCTCTCGGCCTCACTTTCATATGGGGGAGTCACCTCTCCTGGTGTTCCACCTTGGCCACCCCCAGCTACATTCTGGAGGTCATTCTCGACGGGCGCATCTGCAAGGGCCTGATTGCCCTTAGCTCCGTCTTGAAGGGCCTCTTCGTCTCTACCCCTAGCCGTGTCCTAGGGGACATCCTCATTTTGAGGGACTTCTGGGAGGCTGACTTCGCCTCGAGGATGAAGATCCGCCGCAGCTGTGCTTTAGACATCTTCGTCTTCGGAAGGAGGCACAACAAGGGTCTGACTACCCCCAGCTTCCTCCAAGAACTTCTTCCTCGACCGAGTGCCTTCGAACACTCCAGAGGTCGAGACAGCTGCCTTGGTTTTCCTCGACTGGCTTTTGGATGAAGACGAGGAATTGCCAGTCGTCTTCCGGACTGACGAGGAGTTGGAGATCACGTTGCATGAAGCAATCCTTGGCTGTTCTTCTGTTGACACCTTCGTCCCGAGGCGATGTCGGAGGGGTGTCGATGATTGCAGCCGCTGGAAGACTGACTGCCTTGGTGGTACTGCTGCCTTACAACAGCAGTTGATGGTGACCACCGCACAAGTATGCCCCGTGAGAGGCACATCGTGCCTGTTGGTCGACTCTCCTGACCGGCGTTTGTGAGTGATCACGTTACGCAGGTCATTGGAGGAGAGTGCTACCTTCACACCCCCTTCAGGCGCATGGCAAGGCCAAACGCCGGGGTGGTCAGGTGAGTGCTGCGCCCCCTGATCTAATACCAAGCAGGCATCACGATCAGTAGTGGGGGAACCACAACATTTGAAGTGACTTGAACGGACCTCAAACGCACAACCAGAGGAGGCGCGGGAGTTCAAGACCACTGAATTTGCCTCACTCGACTTGGTTGTGCACGCAGTAGATGCGCCCAAGTGAGATGAGGACTTTGAAGGTCGACTCATTTTTGTGCAGAAGCACCTGATTCGACCTTGTACAGCTTGCCATCGGCAGCGTGCGTGATTGTGAGCGCGTGCCTCTGGCCTGCTGCTGGCATAGCACGTTTGTGGCGCATGGCCTGTGCCGCCTTGGATTTCTTTGTACTAGCCCGCTGGGGAGCATAGTACTCAGCATCCAAATTCTCCTCGCCATTACAGCGAGTGAGTCTGTCAAAGACAGAGACTTTTTGTGGCGCATCAGAGGTGATGCGCGGGGCATTGGCTGCGCCCCTGCTCGGTCGACGCATCTTCCTCGTCTGAGAGGGAGATGGCTGGGGAACGTGGTCAGCAGCACGCTTCCCCGAGAGATGTGCTGTATCAGCAGGCGCACCTTGGTTGCTGAGAATGTCAGCAGGAAGGGAGGGCTGGATTGGCGCATTCCCTTCAGTGGTGGTGCCCGAGGCGTCGACCTTGCGCACCCAGACACGGCGGGTCTTCTTCGGTTTCGGTAGCCGCTTCGAAGGACTCGGACTTCCTTCAGAAATAAACTCCTCGTACGCCTGTTGATTGAGGCGCACGACCAGCGTCTTGTGGAAGGAGCCCACCTTCACGTCGTCGGCCTGTGACACGACTTTTTCGGAAGAGGAGAAAGAAGTCCCCAGCAGAGTCGCCAGCTTGTTTGCCATTAAAATTGTTTGATTGAAAACTTTAACACAAACAGAACAGTGTTATAATATAGGACTTAGATGTAGTCCTAGGAGTACACTTTTGTTTAATCTGGGTCCTTAGTGCCAATGGAGCGAGTGGTAATGCGTTGACTCCGTTGACGGGCTGACGACGGTTATCGGTTCTCTGAAGGTGTAGATTGCTCTGGGTGCTGGAGCTTGCTGAGAGGAGGAAGACGTTGAGTGTCTGTATCTGCCTCTCTGGTGATTCTTTATATGTTCCTTGTTGATTCAGTACATGTGGGTGAGAAGGAAATGATCCCTATATTTATAGTTTTGCAGGCTGGCTGCTCATGCGCGCATGTAGGATGCGCTGGTGTGTGGAGATGCCACGTGGGGATTGCTGATGGAGGCGCGTGGGATACGCCCTAATCGAGGGGTAGAATTCTTCATACTGCTGTTTGTGAGCCGGCACGTAGCAAAGAAGATGATCTTTCTGTTGCTGAGATCTTGGGTGAGTTGAGTCAAAGGACACGTGTCGTCGACTCATGGCTCGGAGATCTCGGATTTGATGGAGGGAGGTGAATCTGGTGAGCTGTGCCTAGGATTGGACGCATGAGGAGACTCTGGCTCGTAACCTTTAGAAGTCACAAACCATTCTGGGCGCATGGCTTTTGAGGCGCATGCAGGCGACTTTCTTCTGTCTTTTGGGATCAGAGGGCAGTCTGGAGCGCATGGCTTTTGAGGCGCATGCAGAGCTTCAAATGGAGACTTTTCTTCTGTCTTTAGGGATCAGTGAAGAGTCTGAGGCGCATGGCTTTTGAGGCGCATGCGGATGGTTGGGTGGCCACGTGGCAGTGGCCGTCGGAGTAGAGTAATGATGATGCTGACGTTGCCGACTTCGTCTTCTGAAAAAGCTGTCAACTGTTCAGACTTCGGGAGGCGTGCTGCCAACTCTGTCAGTTCAGCATTTAATGTTTATGACATTCGATAGACAGCTGAGTGGGCGCGTCGATTGGCGTTCCACTTGGTATGGAGGTGTGTGGGGGCGCATCCTCTATGATGCGCCTGGGACTAAAGGGCGCGTCTATGTGATACGCCTGATGCCGAAGGGCACGTCCGTTTGATGCGATGTCTGACTGGCGCATCCGACATGTCTTTTAATGATGCGGCTGTTTCGCTCCTCGAGTGCTTTAAATAGCTGTTTGGCTGAATCCGAGGCGTCCGGTTCATCCATTTAATGCAAATTCATTGCACGGAATTCGGAGAGCCATCCACTTGGCGTGTGGGTTTGATCTGCCCGGCCTATAAATAGTGGCATGGAGAGAAGGTTTGCTCCTCGTTCCCTCATGTACTTCCGACATGAACTTGGGTATTCGGGTGCATTCTGCTGACGAAGTGTTCCCGAGGGTGAAGATGAGACGCCATGTCGTCGTTGATGCACTTGAAGGTGACTGTTACATCCAAAAGACGGGGTCGAGGGCTTCTGAGGCAGGCGGAAGGTGCCTGTTGCATCCAAAGATAGGGATGCTCGGGCCTCGTCTCCGTTATTCTGGAAGAGCCGTAGATCGGAATGGCGGTGCTAGGCTCTTTCTTCCTTCAAAGTGGGTGTCGCCCACTCTGGTTGTGTTGAAAGCTGCTCCTTTAGCCGTGGTTTCGATCACGGTCTTCCTTCGCCTTTGGAGGCTCTTTCGAAGCCTCCCCTGGCCACAGATTTGCGGTGCTCTTCTCTTCCTTGGTTCCAGCCAGAGGGTTAAATGCTTTGTTTAGTCGAAGCACTTATCAGGTGAGCCTGGCTGGAAGAGCGGCACATAACTGGGCTGCTGAAGAGATGCACATAACTGAGCTGGATGCACATAACTGAGCTGCTGAAGAGATGGTAGGATGCGCCTGGTTGGAGACGTATGGTATCTGCTGCGCCTAACTGGCGGCGCATGGTGACTGCTGCGCCTATCTGGAGGCACATGGTGGCCGCTGGCTGTAGACTTAGGATCTTTCCTTTGTAGAAATTCTCCTTTGTACAACCTTTTCTAGACATGTAATAGACTTTTGTATATAAATAAAAAGTCCATTTTCAAATGTCTATACTTATTGATTTTGCTGTGAAGTGTTCTGTCCGAGTTCTGGCGCATGTAGTATCTGGCGCATGGGCTTTCTGGTTGTGAAATTCCATGCTTCTACACTGCTGTCCACCTCGTGCCTGCTGCTGGTGCTGGTGGAACCTCTGCTGCTGGATCTGCAGTGGCCCCTTCAGCTGACCTGCTGGAGCCTTGGCTGCTCCAATTCCTCCTGGTACTGGACGCATCGTCGTAACTAGACAGTCCCGCATCTGATGGTCCGTCGAACCACACATCAAGCACCTACCAAGTCTCTTCCTGCACTCCTTCCACTTGTGCCCAGGCTTCTTACAGAAAGTACAACTGATTGCCTGCTGCCTGGGTGCCTGCTGCTGCCCTCTCTGCTGCTGATGCTGCACCTGCTGAAAAGGTGCTCGGCCCTGATGCTGATACTGCTGAACTGGCCTCTGCGGCTGCTGATGCTGGAAATGAGGCCTCTTGGCCTGGCCCCCACTGCTGCTGCCACCCTGAAAGTTATGACCCCTCTTCTGCTTCAACCCCAGGTCGTCCTCCGCCGCCATAGCCCCAGAAAATATCTCCGCAAAGGTAGCGTTCCGGTCGCTCTTAGTCAGCGATCGAACCTCTCTAATCAAGCCTCGGCGAAACTTTCTCGCCTTCGTCTTCTCAGTCAAGTCATCTATGAACTGGGCCAATCGACAAAACTCCCCGGCATACTCAGCTACCGTCTGGTTCTCCTGAGCCAGACCCTCAAACTGTGCCTCGATGCCTCCCAAGGCCACATCAGAAAAGAACTGCTCCTTGAACTGGGCCCTAGTCTGGCCCTCAACTCCCACCCTGGGATCTGTCTGGTACCACGCACGGGCTAAGTCCTGTATCTGACTGCCCGCCGCCTCGATCTGGAGTCGATCTAGTATCTCTACCAGCCTGAATATCTCCTCGACATGCTCTATCCAGTCGTCTGCATAATGGATGCCCTCTGTGCCGAAGAACTCTCTGGGATGCATCTTCTGAAAGTCCTGTATGTCCTTCTCCCTCCGACGGGACTGCTGCTGTGCCCCCTGAGCAGTCACCAACTCTACAAGTAGTGCGAACCAGCTGGTGCGCCTCGTCAATCCCCTGACGAAAATCGGCAGTCTGCCTCTGCTGCTGCTGCTGGTGGGACTCCAGAATCCTCTCCACGAAGGAGAAAAGATGTGCAGCATCTACCATCCCTGCAGGCGGAGGCTGCTGCGATGGAAGGATCTCGGGAATCACAGGGCTCTGCCTCCTGGCTGGGGGAGGTGCTCCTCCAAAAGCTGCAGAAACACCGACTCCTGAGGGATGCACTGGCCCTGCGGTACCGGGAGCTGGCTGCTGGATACGAGAGGTGGCAGACCCCTCTCCAGCGTCTCCCGTCTCGGGGCGATGCGATATCGTCTCAACCATCCTGGAGACACAGATCAAACAAGAAACAATTACTGAGAATGAGTCGAAATATCAAAGGAGGAAAGTTTAAAATTCAAAGGAGACAATAAGCAGCAAAATTAGATATACGGAATCTGATAAGGAGTTTTTCCTAGTGTGATTGAGTACCTTCAAAAATATACTAATTCCTACTGCAGGCTGCAGTGATATTCTAGTTCGAATACCACTACATTTCTAAACTAGACCTGTATGGGCCACCACTAAAAACGTGTCACGACCCGCACCCTAGAGTAAGGGCACGAGACGTGGGTACGTCCAGCCTACGCCGCAGTGTCAACGGTAGAACGCTGTCCTAGGTCAACATCTAACAATATAAAGGTACATGTACAGTATATACACTCCGAATGGAGGTGACATAGCAAATACAGTCTCAATCACATCTAAGGTAGAGCATGATAAAAGATAGATAGATAGATAAGAATGGAAAACACAGAGATACAATCCAGAAGTCTAAGTGTCTAAATAAGTACATATCCCAAATCATCTCAAAATCAATATACAGTAATCCAAAAAGATAAAGACATCCTAATCTAGGGGAGTGTCATCAACTGCTAGTGGGTCCTGCTGCTGGTCCAGGTTACAGCAATCATCTAGGGTCGCACCGTAATACGTAGGGCAGAACGCCTCAGCCTCGTCCTCTGTAATATTTTCAACAGGTCCAGTCAGGACAGGAGCGAGCACAGTACATCTCAACAAATCATAACAGGTCAGGAAATATAAACATGCTAGAGAGTAAGATACATAAAACTGAAAGAATAACATGATGAAAAAGGAAGACTGTAAATAAATAGATACAATATATAGAGAACTATCAGTGACTAGTGATTCAGAGCACAAGATGGTTATGTAAACGGCACGATGTTGCACACGAGTAATCTAAAGAGGTTGCACACGAGTAATCTACTGGATTGATTACATAACCACTTCTAGTCCCCCGCCCCAATCAATACACAAGGATCTAGCCAAGATATGTTATTACACACGAAGTATAGTCGCACACGAAGATCATGTGAGCACATGAGTATACACGATTTCACACGATTTGTACACGAAAAGCACGAACACAAGGAGTATACGATGCTCATGATAAAGTACATGAACACGAAATACCCGATGTATCTGCTAAGGGGATAACATCGCACGACAAGATCCATATAGTACTAATCCGTGTTTCCAACGTGTCAGCATCATATAAAGTAATCTAAAGTAGGAAATATACTCCTAATGCAGGATATAAAATGATCAGAAAATGTACTCGCCTGTATCCTGAGTATCTGTAGAGTATCTACTGTCCGAGGAGTGGTGTCTGTCTCCTATAGAACAGTACAAGTCACTATAAGTCTAAAATGATAATAAGATGCTTTACAATGCATTCTATATGAATCTAGGTCAATCTAAACCAAAGTCAACTCTTGGTCAACTCTAGTCAACTAGACTAGTCAAACTAGGTCAACTAGATCAAACCTAAGTCTAATCAAGGCTATACTAGTCTAACAAGGTTTAAACTAGTCCATACTAGTCCAACAAGCTATTCTAGGACCCAACAACAACATGCTAAACTAACATCACACATAGTACATATATACATATATATTAGGCATTCAATATTACATATAGATGTATACATTATGTATATAGGCTACCACCCAATATATATATAGGCATGCATCACTCATGTTATATTTACAATATACATATATTCATATATCTAAATAGTATAGTTCACACACACATAACATATATAATTTATAATATAATAACACACATATGTACCTATATAGGTTTCATGACAATATATCACATAAATAGATATATATGTATATACATACATATATATGTATACCTAGAGTGATACAAGGTGTGTGATATGGTGACAATAGAGTGTTAGTGAATTAGGAAAATAGATACCTGTGTGTGTGTAAACAGGAAATAGGAAAAAATAGTGTACTGGAAATCAGTGAGTGTGTTTGTGTCCCATGGATATTGTGTGGCATGGAGACAGTGTAGTGTAAACCTGTGTGTAAACTGGGAAAACAGTGAGTGACATATGGATCACATTGACAGTTAATTTAAGGAACTAAATGACAGTTTCTATATGAAAACAGTTGACAGTAAACATTTGAAAACAATTGGCAGTTCAACCAATTTCCAACCATTCACTAAATGAACCTAATTTCTCCAACACCAATCCATCATTCAAACCAAAACAAAACCAATACAATGTATAAGAATTAACATTCAAATTGATCATTCAAGTTTCAGTTTAAAGAAAAGGGAATCAATTCTCAGGTTTTGGGGAGAAAATGGAAATCAATTTAACAGTGAACTATAAACCAGTCCCAATTCGAATTCAGTTTGGACATAGGAAACTAACATTGGATTTCAAAATCTGTTTTAAAGGAAAGGAATCAATATCTGAACACATGTGACAGTGAACTAACAATGAGAATTCAAAATAGTTTAAAGGAAAGGAAATCCATTCTCAGTTTAACCACCAAAACCCCAACACCAATCCATCATTCAACAACCAATGAGTCCTAACAAATCAGTGAACTAACAATGAAATAATAAAATTGGAAATAAACTTAAATCAGTTGAAGGGAATTAAGGAAATCAGTTTAAAGGAAATGAAATCACTTTAGTTTTAATAGGAAGAACAATGTGGTATCAGTCAATATCAAAACTCAAGTTCGAAATCCCCTTCCAGGACATAAAACCTATTCTAATGAGTAAAATCGAACTAACAGGTACTAACAAACATGTCTAAGAATTAAAATGATAATTAGCCATTAATTTAAACAATTAAACTGGAATGAAACACAGGAAATAATATAAACTGAACACAGGAAAAACAGTGTCTCGTGCACGTGTTCATTGGGCTCGTGCACGTGACACGACACGACACAGACCCTGTGCTCGTGTCTCAGTGTCGAGTGGGTCTAGGTCTAGGATGTGGACACCCTGATTTGGGTCCACGACACGCGTGTCAATGATACGACACGCGTATCAGTCGCCCAAAATAGGCTGAACCGATTCAGTGCGCGACCAGTGCACTCGTGATTACGTGTCCGATACGACACGAGGACTCGTGAAACTTGGAGAGCCTCGTGTCAGTGTCTGCCCCGACCTGTGTGTCAAAAATCTCGTGTCCAAGTGGCGTGTCCAGGGAGATATGGCCCCCGAGTAGCATGGGACTGCTACGCGTGTGCTGTGCGTGCGGAACCCGCATGTTCACGTGTCCATTCCGATACGACACAACACGAACATCACCTCAGTCCAACAGAAATCAATAAGCAACATCAAACCCTAATTTTCTATTCAAACAAAAATAGAAAATAAGAACGAAATGCCCATTGTGGTATTTCGTCGAACACCTAGGCATGTCCACTGATACGTGTCCGATACGGACACGTATTGGACACGAAACCTATCAATACCTATACCAATAGTTAGGGTACTCCTAGGGCTTCCTATTCGTGCCTAGAAATCACCATTTGATAGAGAGAAATAGGAATTACCTAGGTGTGTGAAAATGCCCAAAAAGCTTCAAAGAGGGGTGTTCTTCTTGCTACCCAAACTTCTCCAAATTGTTCCTCCACTGAAATTTCTCACCATGGACAGAAAATACACAGGGATTAGATCCTAATACAAGAAGTTTGAAGGAAAAAGGAGTTGAAATGGAAAAGATAGGGATTGGGGAAGAATGAGATTTACCTCTATTTTTCTAACTTGATAATTTCCTAAAGGAGGCTAGCCCTAAGTGGAAGAGGCATTAAATAGGTGGGGAATGCCAAGGGTGGCCGGCCAAGTAAGTAGGGCTAGGGTTAGGGTTTCTCTAGTTAGGCTATGGGCCTCTATGGGCCTTAAGTCATAAGCCATGGTTTATGAAATCACAAGTCACTAATCCATCCTATTCAATATTCCTATTTCTCCAGATTAATTCTAATGACTAGGATATCATTAACTTAAGTTAAACTAGGGTTTCATAATCTAACCAAGTGGTCATGGCTAGGGTTAGCTTCTAAGTTAGTCTCCAAATTTATCATGAGTCAAAGTCAAGAATAGCACTAAATTAAAATATACCAAAAATTACTTAAATTCCAAAAATTCTAATTAATACTATATAATTCCAATTAATTCCCAAATTTTCAAAAATGACCAAAATACCCTCAAGCTAGAAATGTGGTAGTGACACGTCCTCTGTAATATTTTCAACAGGTCCAGTCAGGACAGGAGCGAGCACAGTACATCTCACACAGTTCATATAATGACAGGAATAAAATACAGGCAATAGAGTAAAATACATGAAACGCTGAAGAGTATACATGAGTAAAAAGAAGACTGTAATGAAATATCTACTATAAGTAAAGAGCTATAGTGAACTAGTGATTTAGAGTACAAGCTAGACATGTGAACGGCTTGATAATAAACATGAGAGGTCGTACATGGCTACACTACTTTGGAAATTGTCCACATGACTAATTATACTCCCCCGTACCCCAATCAATAGACAAGGATCCGTTCAAGTTATGTTATTGTACATGATATTCACATGGGAGCCCATAAATGGGTACACATGAATATAAACATGGGGGTTCCGTGATCATGAGAGTACATGAATCACGAGAGTGCACATGTAAGGTAAAAGAACAAGAGTACATGATGAAAGTGAAATGCACATGACATGATGTATCTGATGCTCCCGAGGGGGATAACATCGCATGAAAAGATCCATATAGTACTAATCCGTGTTTCTATCGTATCAGCATCAAGTAAAATAATCTAGAGCAAGAAAATACTCCTAGCAAGTATGAAACGGTCAGAGAATGTACTCGCCTGATATCCTGAATGTCTGAAGTAAATGTACTGTCCGAGATGAGGTACCTGACTCCTAGTTAGAGCAACACAAGTCAAGATGTACACAGGGAATGATAAATGTAATCTACAATGCATCTGCATGCTGTCTAGGTCAAACTAGACTAAAGTCAACACTTAGTCAACTCCAGTCAACTACACTAGTCAACTAGGTCACTCCTAACCCCAGCAAGTCTCACTAAGCTTAACCAAGCCTAGTCTAGCAAGCACACATCAATCCCAAGGCTATACAAGCCAACACATCAAGCCATCACATTCATGCATATATCCACTATTATATATAAGAGAAAGGAAGCTAGCATGTAAGCTATGTGTGTGTGTGAACAAGGAGGTGTACATGGAAGGGGATAGACTAGCTAAGTTATAACTAACATGCATCTATATCCTACAATTATCTATATACATCATGGAAATCATTTAGAGAAGGTTACATGGCATGGTGGTTCACATATATGAAATCTGAATTTAACAAGCATTCAACAACAAGGTTAAGGGTTAACATTTACATATTAAAGTTCATTCAACAATGTAGACATGTTAGCAATGTACTAGTTTTCTAGAATTGAGGGGTGTGTGTGTGTTTACATGTATATGTGTTACAATATGGTCTCAGGAATTTGCAATGACAGGTAGTGGTGTGTGGATACATGTGTATAAGTGTCAATGGGAATAGGAAATAGGAAATGTAGATACATGGGATTAGTGAACAGTGTGTAATCTGAAAAACAGTGAACCAAACACAATGTATAGAAATTTACATGGCAAGTGAAACACCAAAACAGTAAAAAGAATGAATAGTTCAGGATTTCTATTTCTCAGATTGGTCTTCAGGAAAGTGAAATCTAGATGACAGTTTATATACCCAAAGTGAACCTATTCTCAGGTTTCAAATGACAACCCAACTAACTTCGAATCCCCATAACCTTGTGCAATAACCTATCTAACAGAGGGTATATGGATTAGCATGGCTATGGCAGTTTATAGGAATTCAATGACAGTTATTAGTTCTTTTTCAGAAATTTACCAATAGCAGTTATATAGAAGCCAAATTCGCATTCTCATTCCCTATGATACCCAACTTCCTACATCAACAAGACTCCACATAACTTAACTAATCATGTGTGAAGAACCAACACAATGCATAAGAAATTAACATGGAATTTAACATTTGAATTTTAGTTTTAAAACAGGAATGAATGGGACTCAATGACAGTGTCAAAACAGGGATTAAATGTTCAAACAAAATAGTGAATCAATAAAATCGATTGACAGTTTACTAACAATCCAATCCAATTGAATCACAATATTTCCAACACAATACAACAGTGAATCAACACCAAACAATGAATCAACACGGCTAATAATCCTCCAAATCAGTTTAAGAAAAGGAATGGAAATCAATTCGACAGTTTAATAGGAAAATGAATCATATCAACCAATGTATCAGTTAAAACAGTCCATGCCATGGTTCGAATCCCATTTCAGAAACATGAAACCCGATCTAATGTGTAAAACCACTCTAACATGAACCAATACACATGTGTAAGGATTTAAACATGGAATTAATCATGAAATCAATTTAAAAAGGAAATTGAAAGTTCAGAAAAAAAATGGAATATCAGGACTGTATCAGTCCATATCAAAACAGTCCAACTCACATGTCCAAAATCCAAAACAAGGTGCAAAACCCAAGCTATCATGAGAACCTAATCTAGCAAATATTATTACACATGTCCAGGATCTAACATGACAATTTACATTGATTAAAACAGTTTGAAATGGAATTTAAACTCAGGAAATTAGAAACTGAATGCATGTATCAGTTACAATGGGAATTTCGAATTCGAACAAACAAAACACATTAATGTTATAAACTAAGAGTTGGTAATTAATAAAGCATGTGTACACGTGTCTTGTGTGTCCTCA
The DNA here is from genome assembly GCA_029216955.1 of Iris pallida. NCBI lineage: Eukaryota > Viridiplantae > Streptophyta > Magnoliopsida > Asparagales > Iridaceae > Iris > Iris pallida. The sequence continues at coordinate 24,133,201 of JANAVB010033017.1, forward strand.
CGTGTCCAGGAAACACGACACAGGCGTGTCTAACACGATACAAACACATGGGGTGCACCCAGTGTTGCACAGTGTCGTGCACACGTGCACGTGTCTATAGGACACGACACACGACACGTGGGGTCTCGTGGTCATGCCTACGTGTAGCCCACGTGTCAGGCTACACATAGGACCCAACACGACACGACCACGTCGTGTCCAGAGTGGACACGACTCGCGTATCAGAACGCGATTCGTCTGAACGCGACGTACGCGTGTGACTAGTACGCGTGACTCCGTGTGTCCGACACGACCCCGTTGGATATGAGGCTTGGGGGATAGGTTCACAGATGCTGCCCCCTCCTCCCAGTCCAAGTACGGCTCGCCAAGTGGCATGTGCACTGAGCACGAGGCTCCGAGCAGCATGGGAAGCCCTGGCCGTACGCGGGGCTGTATCCACGAGTCCAGTGCGACTCGGACACGGCTCGAAAACACCTCAGTCGTATAAAATCATACAAGCAACATGAAGAACTAATTTTCTATTCAAAAATATTTTGAAAACAGCGAGAATCAATCCATTGAGACATAGGTCGAACACCTAATAAGCCTATTGATACGTGTCTGATACGGACACGTATCCGACACAGGTTGGGTTCAGATCCTACCCGAAGCTAGAGGGGACCTAGGTCTATGCATCTATGATGATAAAGCAATAGTTTAGATAGGGTTTGAGAGATTACCAATGGGTTCTCCTCTAGCTCAAGAACTCACTTGAACAGCCTCTCCTACTGTAGCCCGAGCACAAGTAGATCCCCAAAACAGTCCTCTACCTCTATGGACAGCAAGAGGGTGATGCTTAGGTTACAATGCAAGAAGTTTGGTTGAAAAAAGATGAGAAATGGAGAAGTTATGAATGAATGGAGTTGGAGCTCACCTTGTTCTTGAGAAATGAGAAATGAATAAAGGAGGCAAGGATTTTTGGGAGGGATTAAATAGGGGGAATCCCAAGGATGGCTGTCCTAAAATCTAGGGCTAGGGTTGATCCAAGGGTTCTCCATCAATCCAGACAAATCAATGGCTAGATGAAACCTATGTAGCCTATCACTAGTCTTAACTAAATCAATATGACTAATGACTAGCCAAAATCACAAATCATGACTAGCCATGACTAACCATGACCAATCCCAAATCTAACTTAGTCTAACCATGACTAACTAGGACTAATCTAGGTTAGGTCAATTCTAGGTTAGGCTAAACACAACACAAGGCAATCAATTAAATGATATTAAAATCACACCATCCCATTAATTATATTAAATTCCAAATAAATATATATTTAATTCAATTAATTCAAAATGACCAAAATACCCTCAAGCTAAAAATGATAAATGAAATACCCTAATCACATGGCTAGGCTCTAGGTCAAACTATCTCTAGGGTTACACTAGCAAAATACCAAATCACAAGTCATGATTTTAAATAGTTTTATAATGATTAAAAATCACCAAAAATTATATTATTATTTAAATATCATGATTAAATAAATTAAAACACAAAATTTCAAAATATCCTCATTTTAGAAAACTGGGTGTTACATGATAAAATATAGTACCTGAAATCATGAAAAGACATTGAAACTTATGTAAATACCAAACTCTGTCAATAACTTGCGTAATTGAAATTCGGCTATAGAACATGCAGACGAGTATAGAAGAGTCACATGCGAGGTGCATGATTGAACGCACAAGTATATAGGACAATCACGGTGATTGAACACAAAAGTAATAGGAATAGAAGAGTCACACGTGAGGTGATGTATGATTGAATGCATAAGTAAGTTCTCATGTCTGCTAGTCTTTTTCTCCCACCCAGACATGATACAAGTCATGATACAGGAAATAACGAGACACAAATCACGTGCACGATCTTGTGTCTGTTAGGATTATATACTAAAAGCATCACTTTTTTAGTAACCTTATTTCCTTAAATTTTGAATGAGAATCATATGGGACAAATATTTGCATATTGTATTTGTTGCAAGTGTTAATGCAAATGTCTGATATTCTATATTGTAGATAATATGGTGTGTGGTGTCACACAGAAGATCATATTATCAGTTTCCTATGGAGTATATAAATAGTTCACAACCTAGATGGACTTCGACAATCTATTGGAAAGGTCATAGTATAATCTGGTATTAGTCTATCTTGACTATAGGTTTATACTAGTACACTTTGTGTGTATTGAACAGGACCACTTGAGGTTGTTCTCTTTGTACTGACTACATAAGAGAACAAACACCTCTGTTATTATGGATGCTTGTGCTCTTAACCCGGATATAATAACGGACATGTATATGCAGTGTGCATTATTTTGACTCATAAAAGAGTGAGATTCATTATGGATCAACAACCTCTATGAATTGGGTAATAACATTGTATGTATGATGGGTTGTTGATTATAAATGGAATTCATGTCCCGATACATCGGGTTGATGATGTCCCCTTAAGGAGCTCATAAGGATTGTCATGTAAACCCTGCAGGTAGATTATATCCGATATGACAAATAAAGTTGAGCGGTACTACTTAAGGATAAAAGATGTCGAATCAATATAGTTGTCAATAACTTAATTTGATCGACGGACATACGATATCTTAACATGGGGAGCCAAACGAGCATATAATAAAATGAGCCCACAAACATAATTTGGGATTAGGGAGGTAGTGCAATAATAGCTCATTAGTGGACCGAGCTATTGTTAATGGGCCTGGATTGTGTGTTCGGGCTGAACACGGGATATCCAGATCCGTTAGGAGGCCTAACCCTAATTTTTTCTTATGGTCCCTGTCGTAGCCTATATATATCCTCTATTCTCTGGCCGCCAGATTACCGATCAGAAATCTGAAACTTTCTCTAAATTCGTAATTCACGTAAGGAGAGAAAGAGAGGGCTGCCAAGGAGAAGAAAAGGTTGGAAGATCGTCGCCCACACGACGTCCAACTCGAGGAAGGAATACGTGCAGAAGATATTGGGATCGTTCGCTCGAGATTGCCAGGAATTACTTGTCTTCTTTTCGCCGCAGGTATAATTCGTGAACCCTAGTTTTCGCCTATGAAGGGTTAGAACACGTATTAGATCTGTTTAACTTTCTATCGATCAATACGCACACCAAAGGAAGGGTCCTGGGAATTCCCAGTTCCATCAGTGTCAAGAATAAATACCGAAATATAGAAATAAAATAACAACATTTATAATATAATGGTAATCAATAGCATTAATATACTTGCCTTAGGTCCAAAGCTCGTTGAAGTTGTAAGCCTAGTCCAAAACCTAATCAACATACAAGGTTTAATTATTAGGTTTCCTATACAGCTCGTACATAGGATTCCTATTTAGGTTTCCTATGAAATTTCTACTTTAGATTCCTAAAAACCTTAGAATACTTTAAAGAATCATGGCCCCATAACATCTATTTATTATAACCAGTTCCACATACCTATTAGAGTTCATTTATTCCATTAATACCTTAAAGCCCAACTATTATAAACACCCTATTTATATTCACTTTGTCTCATTAAACTTTAAGTCCAACTAGGTATTTCATTCTCAAAGTCCAATGACCAATGTGCCAAGCATTCCATTCTATTTGTTTGTTAAAATATTCAAGTTTCTTTATTTTGGTTGTAGCTACATAGTTATTGGCCTTTGAATTATTTATTCTTATATAAAACCTTTTAATCTGAATTAAGTCTGAAACCCAAATATCTAAGAGCCCAAATAACTTGGAATCCTATTAATTAAACATAACTCATTAAAACAGGCCCAAATATCTAATTAGTAGCAACATGTGGCTTGAAATACATTGAGTAGAAGTTTGTAATCTTCTTGAGAGCGCATGCTTTCACAAATAGAACCCTCAACCCGAGTCTTGTTTTTCACATTTCTCTTTAGGTGGTTCAAATGCCGCTCAAACGGGTACATCCACCGATAATCGACTGGTCCACCAACACGTGCCTCATAGAAAAAATAAATTGGTAAATGCTCCATAGAGTCGAAGAACCCATGAGGGAACACCCTCTCAAGCTTGCACAACGTTACCGCAATGTCCTTCTCTTGCTTTTCTAGACGATTGATGAGCAACTTAGTAGAACAAAGATATTTGAAGAATATGCTCAGCTCTGTCAACGGATCCCAAACGACCTGCGGTAATAATTTTCGAAATACAATCAAAATTAACCTCTCCATAAATACGTGACAGTCGTGGCTCTTCATACCCGTCAGTTTGTTCTCCTTCGGTTTGATGCATCTTCTCAAATTCGATACGTACCCGTCAGTAAATTTTAGGCCTTGAATCCACCTACAAAGTCTTCCTTTATCCTCCGTCCAGTGAGAAAATTGCCTTAGGCTACTTATACTTCCCATTGCCTTCCTCTACAAATGTAACGCAGGACGTCTGCATATATCTTCCAAGTTCAACTGGCCTTGGGATTGTCTTTCATCTTTTCCTTTACGTCCATAACAATATTAATTATGTTGTCAAACATATTCTTTTCGGTATGCATGACATCAAAGTTATGTCTGATCAGATTGATGCTCTATGATATGGCTGGTCCCATAATATACTCATTTTTGTCCAGTTTGTCGATATGGAGCGACAATGATTATTTCATGGCAGCCTGTCGAGAGTTTTTCTTTTCTGTTTCAAAAAATGTAGCAGTAACGACATATGTAATGTAAAAATGATCTTGCACATACTTTGCAAGTTTTATCAATGAAAAGCCTTTTTTTTCTAATCTGTGTCTTCAACTCTCTGCACTGTTTAATTTCAACTCGTTGTCTCAAAAGAATTATCAAATGCACATACTTGTCTTGTACAAGTCCAAATTAGACTTGTACGATATCACGTCCCAACGAGTACGATCGATTTGCCTTGAATCGATGCGATGACGAAAGATAAGGCGAATCGGGGCGTGATAATCTCGAATCTTTATTCGTGTTGTCTAGAGGTTTGTCCGTGCAATGATGACAAAATAGCATTCCAGAAATTCTTCTATTCGAACTTACTGGTTCCTCAGAGTAGATTGACGGAAATGTCGAATAATTCTTTGAGCAATAGTGATCTTCATCACCCCAGCAACAGTTTCTCTCTCATATTTGTATTGTAGTTTTTTTTGCAGCAATCTGTTGTAAAATTTTAATAGCTTTCAATTCCAGCAACTTGTTATTCCAATCTTTTTGTTTCAATAATTGTTGTAATCTTCTGTTTCATACTTACTTTGATTCATTGTAACCCAAAAATCACATATGTAATAGATTTTTTTTTGGGTATTCATAGACAAAAATTGTGTTAATCATCAACTTACTTTTAAGAAATCTCATCATTTGCTTTGATCATTATTTAAGCATTTATAGTTTCAAAGCTTATCTTATATATTTGCAATGTGACTATTCTGAAATTAAAAAAGGATTATCAACCTCTGGAATAATAGAGGATATTTTGTTTAGATAAAAATTATTCTTATGCCTAATTTCGTTATAGATTTTATAATTTAAAGTTTAAATTTCAAATTTTATGGCCTATGGCAATAGGAATAACTAGAAACTTTATATGAAATACGGTATATCTTGAGAAAATCTCATAATTTATGGTGTAATTCGTCATGCATAAATATGAACAAATAGATACTTAAATTAGTTAACTGATTTTAATCGATTAATGAATTATTTGCAAATATATCATCCAAATGTTGCCTATAATGAATTTGGCAGTACAAAATAGATTTTAAGAATTAAACAAAGTATGATATGATTATATACATTTGTGTATGATTAATGTGCCTTGGGCATTAAAAAATGGGAAAATTTATGAAATGTCCAAAAATTGCAAAAGTTTTATGTAAAACCCACCTGCAAAATAACATTTCATCGCGTGCCCAGAATTAGCGATGAATATATAAAGCGGGTTCTGAATGACCTTTTTGCCCTTCTAATTTATTGAAAACACCCTCGAACACTACCCTTCAAAAAAATGTTTTGATTCTTCCTCTTCTTCCATACGCCGGTCAGTTTCGAATCTAGGTTTTTTCCACCAAAATCTTCAAACCTTCCTCTCCATTCGCAACCTTCACACCATGTCGGAGGTTAAAACGCATGAGAATGTTCATTCTCCGTGTTAAATTACACGGAGGATGCCATTCTTCGTAATTTTAACACGGAAAATGACATCCTCCATTTTAATTATACGGAGAATGGCATCCTCCGTATTAAAACGCATAAGAATGACCATTCTTCGTCTTAAATTACACGGAGAATACCATTCTCTGTGTAATTTAGCACGGAGAATGGCATCCTTCGTGTTAAATTATACGGATAATGGCATTCTCATGCGTTAAAATGCATAAGAATGACCATTCTTCGTCTTAAATTAAACGAAGATTGCCATTCTCCGTGTTAAATTACACAGAGAATAGCATCCTCCGTGTTAAATTACACGGAGAATGGCATTCTCATGCGTTTAAACGCATGAGAATGACCATTCTCCGTCTTAAATTAAACGGAGGATCGATGTCATTCTTCGTGTAATTTAACACGAAGAATGTCATTCTCTGTTTTAAATTATACGGAGAATGGTCATTCCTAGTGTTAAAACGCATGAGAATGACTATTCTCCGTGTAGTTTAACACGGAGAATATCATTCTCCTTGTTAAATTACACGGATAATGATATTCTCCATATTAAAACACATAAGATTGACTATTTTTCGTGTAATTTAACACGGGAAATGTCATTCTCCGTTTTAAATTATACGGAGAATGGTCATTCCCAGTGTTAAAATGCATGAGAATGACTATTCTCTGTGTAGTTTAACACGAAGAATATCATTCTCCGTGTTAAATTACACGGAGGATGCCATTCTCCGTGTACAAAAATACGGAGAATGTCATTCTCCTTGTTAAATTACACGGATAATGATATTATCCGTGTTAAAACGCATAAGGATAACCATTCTCTGTGTAATTTAACACGGAGAATGTCATTATACGTTTTAAATTACACGAAGAATGGTCATTCCCAGTGTTAAAATACATAAGAATGACCATTCTTCGTTTTAAATTACACGTTTAATGGCATTCTCCGTGTATAAAAACATGGAGAATGACATTCTCCGTTTATAAAAATATGGAGAATATCATTCTCCGTGTTAAATTACACGAAGAATAGCTTTTTCAGTGTGTGTGTGAGGGTTAGTGGGACTTTGTATACTGTCTTTGAACAAGTCTTAATTGCCACCTTCTTTCTTGGGAGAAGTTGAGGAGTTTGTGGCATGGCATCCACTTATAACGAACCTATTAAATGAGATTTATTATACTGACTATTAGGTTCATCTGCATTTATTGACCAATATGGCCTATAAAAAGGGGTTTCTTGAGGAGCAAACTCCATCATCTTCATAGCATTCGCATTATGCACGACCCTGACTTAGCTTTAAGAGGACCCTGGCTTGGCATCAGTTGGCTGTTGGCTGTGGATCTCTTCGTTCAAAGTAGTTATGTCCTTGTAGAAGAACACGTAGTAGTGAATCTCGAGATGCATTGGAACACTGTTCGAACCTGAGCAACATCTTGGCAGTTCTCGTGCTTTGTCGAAAAGTTGGGGGTCATGCTATGCCCTTCTCAGTAATGGTCTAGCAGCCCGTTATGCTTGAAGAGCCACAGGTTGTGCTCTGCCCTGTGGAGGAATACGCTTCGATAGAGATCAATCTTCTATTATGTGCACCAAGAAGAATAAGGGTTGCGCTTCTGTGAAGATTAACCCCATTCTTGACTGCTTTAGGCCTTTCTGAATCTGTAATAGATCCTTTGTAGAAGAACAATATGAGTCTTTATAATAGATCCTTTGTAGAAGAACAATATGAGTCTTTCTGAATGTGTAATAGATCCTTTCTAAACATAGTAATAAAAGAATTTCTTTCTATACCTTCTGATTGAATTTTATTTATTGTATCTGTATCTTTTGTAACATCTACGGTGTCTTCTATAACAAAATCACGGAGAATGGCCATTCTCCGTGTAATAATGACGGAGAATGGCCATTCTCCGTCATTCTTTCACGGAGAATGGCCATTCTCCGTCATTCTTTCACGGAGAATGGCCATTCTCCGTGTTAAATTACACGGAGAATGGCATTCTAACCATTCTCCGTCATAAATTACATGAAGAATGCCATTCTTCGTGTTAAATTACACGGAGAATGGCATCCTCCGTGTTAAATTACACGGAGAATGGCATTCTTATGCGTTAAAACGCATGAGAACGCATGAGAATGACCATTCTCCGTCTTAAATTACACGGAGAATGCCATTCTCCGTGTAATTTAACAAGGAGAATGGTTTAAATTACACGGAGGATGTCATTCTCCGTGTATAAAAATACGGAGAATGTCATTCTCCTTGTTAAATTATATGAATAATGAGATTCTATGTGTTAAAACGCATGAGAATGACTATTATCCATATAGTTTACACGGAGAATATCATTCTCCGTGTTAAATTACACGAATGATGCCATTCTCCGTATATAAAAATATGGAGAATGTCATTCTCCTTGTTAAATTACACGGATAATGATATTCTCCGTGTTAAAACGCATAAGAATGACCATTCTTCGTGTAATTTAACACGGAGAATGTCATTCTCCATTTTAAATTACACGGAGAATGGTCATTTCCAGTGTTAAAACGCATGAGAATGGCATCCTCCGTGTTAAATTACACGGAGAATGGTCATTCTCTGTGACAAGTGAACGGAGGATGACCATTCCAGTCATATTAGCACGACGAATATCATTCGCCTTCATATTCGCACAAAAGAACGAGATTAAAGATCTCTCTAATCGTTTCTCAGTTATAAATTTTCATAATAAATTCAAATTCAGCAAAAATTTCGAGATATGCGAAGATGATGAATCGCCGAAAAACTTCAAATCTCTCAACGAAGATGATGATGATGATGATGAAGATGATGAGCGATGATGGTGAGCGATAATCAAAGTTCGACTGAAGAAAAACACAGTGAACTACGAACGATCTTTGCGATCTCTGCTGAAGATGAGAGCAATGGAATTCAGATCTCTCGTGAAGAAGAAGACGAAAATCGCAATCCAAATCTGAGTTTTTAATTCATATATATATATATATATATATATATATATATATATATATATATATATATATATATATATATATATATATATATATATATATATATATATGACCAAATTTGCACGAAGGGATTTTTTGGTACTATGAAAATGTCAATTTTGTAAATACATAGCATTTAAAGGGAATATTGGAATATTTAACGTGGAATTATATAATTCTGGGCATTTCATAAAAGTCATCCTGCGGGTGGGTTTTTCATACAAACTAACCCCGAAATTGGGTTTCTCAGCAATTTCCAGTTAAAAAATGGTAAATAAAATGTTTTCCTATAAAAACAAGTATTTATCATTCACTTACGTCATATAATATTTTTATGTAGAGACTTTTGAGTAGTGAAAATTACAGAAAACTATACACCAATATTTGTTGACTCGCTAATAAACTTCGAATCTTATAAATTGTAATTGTCTTGTGTATTTATATTCTTGTATAATATTTAAAACGTGGTATGATGCTCCCCTTGTGTCAAAAAAATAATTTTGTGTACTCAGTCTGCGTGAAAGTGCTGTGTATCTTTTGTATAGACATAGTAGCAATGGTTGACATATTTTTGTAACATATTATTTTTGGCTTTGATGATTTGCTCTACATTCTACAAACCAACACTCCACATTTTTTCTTCTCTTTTTTGCTTAATCTAAAAAAAAAATCTTAACATCATGGTCGGATATATATAAAAAAATGTCAACTCCTTTCTTGCCGACATGGACAAAAAAAGAAAAGAAAAAAACAAAATCACATCACATCACATTGTCACAAATAAGGGTCTGTTTGGTTTGATGAGAGTGGACAGAAAGTGGACACTTTCCATGAAATTGCCTTCGCAAGTTCTTCACTTGCGACGTTTGGTTGGCGGAAGAAGTCCGCTGCAACTGAAATGTTTCTGACAGAAACGAGTTCCTGTCCCCCTCTTATTTTCTATTATCACTTGCGGCTAAAAACAAGGGGAAGTGTGTTGCAACTGCGTTGCAACTGGAGTTTTTTTTTTCCTGTAGGGGACGGGGGAGGAGGAGATGGTGGAGATGAAGGCAGCGTCGGCCTCGAGTGCCGCGGCGGTGGAAGAAGGAGGCTGGTGATGGTGGTCACTGTGCCACCAGCGACCGTGGCTGCTACCGGCGACTTTGAGGCTGGTGATGATGGAGTAAGACTGCCGGGTGCCTCAACGAGGTCTGCCCCGCCGGCCACCGCTCCGCCTCCTGAAGAATCCCTCTTCAAAAAAAAAAAAAATTGGTGTGCTTGGGGGCCGCTCTTTCAAGAAGGAGAAGAAGAATCGGTGGAAAAAGAATAGCTGGTGAAGCATCTAAAGAGTTTTTTTAAAACAGTAATAATTACTATTAATGTACTAACTATGATAATTAATTTTTATCACTGTGATAATAATAATGAATGACAGTAATAATTAATAATATTAATAATAATTTATATTAGAATATTTAGATTTAAATTCGAATTATTTATTATTTTCAGTCATTTTTATCACTTTCAACATTCACTTTTGTACAACTATCCAAACAACCAAACTCATTTTTTTCCACTTCCAACAACCATCCAAACACCAAATCTATTTTTTCTTCCACTTGCAACAGGCAAAAAGTACTCTATCCAAACACGTTTTGGAAAATGCCACTTGTTGCAAGTGTCCTGCAACTCATCATGATGTAAGTGCCACTTTCATACTTTTAAAGTGTTACATCTATCCAAACAGCCCCTAAGAGAGAAGAAAATAATCTAAAACATGCGTACATGGACAATGAAATAATTACTTTGCAGGAAGAAGACAGTTAAAACAATGGTGAAAAATATTATAGTTTGGTTTAGGTAACTGAACTAATGATTATGAGCAAATTTATTTTTACAAAAAGGCTATTTATTTTTCAAAAAAATTGGGTGATGCCATCTTTTATTATGTGATATATGACATGGCTGTTGACATTAGCTGACAGCGACTAGCTAGCAATGCCTAGTTGGCGTCGCTAACGGTACCGCTACATCTATTTACCGGCGTCGTATGAGAAATTAGTGACGTTTTGAGACGTCGCTAACATCGTTTAGTTTTGTAGCGAAGATCGGCTGAGATAACCTTCCGATCAGAAAATTTTAAGTACATAGGAACAAATATATATGCAGTAAATTAAACTCAAACAACAATAGTAATGGTTTCGACATGTGAAGACGTGTTGAATAATATAAATATAAACATATAGTTATCCATTCAGCATGAATTATGGCTATGACAGTTTATGTTCTTACATCGATACAACAAGCACAGACAGTCGAACTCTAATGACTTTTGTGGTTACCAAGAAGAGGCATAAGATCCTGGCTGGATGGCGGAAGATCAGTCGATCGAGCCACGGAGACGTATTATTCTTTCTATTTATAAAATGGTGGGAGTTGGAGCTCTTCAATCTTTTAAAGGTAGAGGAATGGCGAGGAGTGGCACAGCTAGAGCGAGCGTAACACCAAACTTCTCCGTGAGATCCACATCGGCCGGCTTCATCCCTCCGGGCAGCTTCCACTCGAAAGAATGTATCAGCGAGGCCAGCGTCAGGTGGACCATCCGGTCAGCCAAGGGCATCCCGGGACACATCCGCCGGCCCGCGCCGAACGGTATCAGCTCGAAGTGCTGGCCGCGGAAGTCCACCTCGTTCCCCAGGAACCTCTCCGGCTTGAAAGCTTCTGCGTCCTCCCACACGCTCTCGTCCCGGCCGATGGCCCAGACGTTCACCATGACCTGGCTGTGCTTCGGCACGGCGTACAGCCCCAGCTCCACGTCCGCCTCGGCCCTGTGGGGGAGGAGGAGCGGCGTTGTCGGGTGGAGGCGGAAGGTATCCTTCACCACCGCCCGGAGGAATGACAAGCTAGGGATGTCAAACTCCATGACTTCCCTTGTTGGTCCTACGGTGTTCGCAAGCTCCGTACGAGCAGTCGCCATCAAGCTCGGATTGCGGAGCAATTCCGCCATCGCCCATCCGACCGTGACCGAGCTCGTATCACTCCCGGCAATGAAGTAGTCCTGCAAATAGACCCAAACTATATATAGAGCATGCAACAATATTTTTTTTAAACAATGGGTAATTGTGGCGAACTCGTCTCCACTGGGACTCGAACTCTCGACCACTTGGGCCACCCTATGGGTGGTGGCTATGTGTCACCTCCCATGCTATCATCATCCACCGAAAAGTGTGCAAATGCATGATGATAGCATGGGGGTGACATATAGCCACCTCACCTCCCTTTTCTCTCTCTCTCTCTCTCTCTCTCTCTCTCTCTCTCTCTCTATATATATATATATATATATATATATCTATATATATATATATATATATATATATATATATATAATAGAAAAACTTAGATGGTGAAACTTTTGAATTCCGAAAATACCCTTATATACTTATACTAATTAAAAATAGTTCATTAATTTTAATAAAGACAACTTAGTAATTAGGAAGACTACCCTTTAATCTTCCTAAACTAATTAAAAAATGTTAAAATACGTGCAATGCACGTGCACATATGCTAGTATATATAAGAGGGAGGTGAGGTGCTACCCTATGGATGTGTTTGGTAGGAAGTTTGGTAGGAATGATGGAAAAGATAAGAGATGCATTTTCCTTTGTTTGGTATGAAAGAAAAAGTGGAAGAAAAGAAAGTAAAAAATATAGGGTTTACCAATTATACCCTCAACTAAAAACACTTATTTATCATTTGACTTCATAAATAATTTTTAAATAATACATTATGGGAATATAATTGTTAATTAATATTATTTGACTTCATAAATAATTTCATAAATATATATATAGAAGTGTTTGCCTGTTTGGTAATGCACAACAAAGTCAAAAACAAACTCTACTTACTGCTAGTAAGGATCTTAAAGTAGGTCTGTCGAGTTGTAAATGGAGAAGTTCATCCAGCAAGTCATAACTCTTCTGTTCCTGTTCTTGTTCTCCTTCTTTCATGAGCTTCAACCGGCGGTCTATGATCTCGTCGATCATCCCGAACAGCCGTACGAAGCACTTGGCCACCTTCCTCCTGCGGCCGTGCGGATCGATCGGTGCGAGCAACGGGAAGAAATCGACGAGGTTCGGCTTGCCGACCTCCTCCATGATCCCCGAGATAACCTCCTTGAAGCCGCCGCGAGAATAATCAGAATGATGATCGAGGCCGACCAAGTCCGAAGAGAAGGCGGTGGCGGAGATCAGATTGAGCGCGGTGTCGAACACCGCGCCCCCGACGTCCACCGCCCGGCCCGTCCGCCCCCTCACGTGCGAGACCAGCTCCCGGACCTTCTGCCGCCGGAGGCCCTGGCTCGCGTCGAGCACCCTCGCGGCGAAGGAGTGGGTCCTCATCACGGCGCGCAGGTTGCTCCACTGAGGGGAAGGAGGCATCCACACGACGGCCACCCGGTCGTGGCTGAGGACCCGGTTGGCGTCGGGGACCCAGCGTCCGGAGAGATCGCGGCCCTTCTTCTGGAGGGCCTCCTTCGCCGCGTCCGGGGATGAGACGACGGTGGCGGTTGTCCGGCCGAGCTTGAGGGACATGACGGGGCCGTGGGCCTTGGCGAGGCGCGCCAGGGACCGGTGGGGCTCGTCGCCGAGTTCGAATAGGTTCCCGACTATTGGGAGGGGGGCTGGGCCTGGCGCGAGCCGGGGCCTCTTGCTCTTGGAAGAAGCTGCCACCTTGAGAAAGTATAGGAAAGGAACGATGAACAAGAGGAAGAGGAAGCATGATGAGGAAGAGGAAGAGAGTTCCATTGGCATAGGCACATCCTAATGTCACAGAGATGGATGATAGTTAGAGCATCTCCAACCCTATTGTCTTGTTAAGTGTTGTGAGTCTTAGGTGGCTCCTATGTGGCATGAGCCACAAGACAATGTCTTGTTTATGTGGCAAAATTATATCTCAAAAGACAATGAGATAGAAAAACTCTCTCCAATGCAAAAGTATTGAGGAGACAATAAAAAGTATTTTTTCCAACTTCCAAGGCAACTCCTCCACTTCTTCAACTTTTTTATAAATATTTCTATTCATAATTGATGATGTGGAGACAAAGTCATTGTGAAGTGCATTGTCTAGATCTAGACAACCAACTTCACATTCTCCTTGCCATGTCATTGCCATGTCAACTTCATGTTTTACTCTACATTTGCATTGGAGAAGAATTTTTGGAATGATAGTTTGTCATTCCTATGTGGCAACCATTTTTTCTAAACTCACAATAGGGTTGGAGATGCTCTTATACCAAGTTGTAGATAAGATATGGAAGTGCATACAAGTGCACACACGAAAGCGACATGTGACCAAGAAAATATAGCAAGACATAAAATAGAAAACAAGAACAAACAAACGTAAGGTAAGGACGATCTGAACCGTCAACATTTGTTGACCATCCCTACTCGGTTGATGGGACATAAGTGCGTGAGCGCCCCGGACTACGCCACGAAATCAACAGTAGTACGATGTCTAAACCTTCGTAATTGTCAAATCACATAAACTAAACAGGAAACAAAATCCAGCGCATACACGATCACCCCAGTCCACTAGTAGAGTTTTAGTACATCTTACAATGTCGTACCTCCGGAGACAAATCCGGTAGAATAACCGTCACTATAGATACATCTAATACATCATAGGAATCTATTCTAATCTTCTAGGTCCTCCAAAATAGTCATCTGAGCCAAGGCTATCTCCATTCCTCGCATATTATGTCAACTATCCAGTCAGATAAAAACAAAATACAAGTACAGCAAAAGAGTTACACAAATATACACAAAGCTATTTGAGAAATATTGTAGAATAACAACAAATCAGAATATATTATGATAAAATATAGAAACTAGAATCATGAAAAGACAACGTGAGAAACTGTAACAAGAACAAAAATATGTAAATACCAAACTCTGTCATAACACATGTACTTGAAATTCGACTTTAGGGCATACAGACGAGTATAGGACAGTCATACGTGCATGACTGAACGCACAAGTAAATAGGACAATCTCAGTGATTGAATGCAAAAGTAATAAGAATAGGACAATCACCCATGATTGAATGCACAAGTAACTTCTCATGTCCGCTAGTCTTTTTCCCCCACCCAGACACGATACAAGTCATGATACAGGAAATAACAAGACATAAATCACGTGCACAATCTCGTGTCAAGAATAAATACCGAAATATAGAAATAAAATAACATCATTTATAATATAATGGTAATCAATAGCAGTAATATACTTGCGTTATGTCCAAAGCTCGTTGAAGTTGTAAGCCATCCAAAACCTATTCAAAATACAAGGTTTAATTATAAGGTTTCCTATACACCTCATACATAGCCTTCCTATTTCGGTTTCCTTGACAGTCTCATGAAATTTCTACTTTAGATTCCTTAAAAACCTTAGAATACTTTAAAGAATCTTGTCCCCATAACATCTGTTTATTATAACCAGGCCCACATACCTATTAGAGTTCATTTATTCCATTAATACCTTAAAGCCCAACTATTATAAACACCCTATTTATATTCACTTTGTCTCATTAAAACTCCAACTAGGTATTTCATTATCAAAGTCCAATGACCAATATGCCAAGCATTCCATTTTATTTGTTAAAATATTCAAATTTCTTTATTTCGGTTATAGCTACATAGTTATTGGCCTTTGAATTATTTATTCTTTTATAAAACCTCTTAATCTGAATTAAGACTGAAACCCAAATATCTAAGAGCCCAAATAACTTGGAATCCCAATTAATTAAGCCTAACTCACTAAGACAGCCCCAAAGTTCCTTTATTAATTATTCTAACTAAAACTCTTAGCCAAGTGTAAATTTTTATTTGTTAAAGGGGGTCCGGCCCAAGAACAATTCTTTCAGCCCATGAATCATTAAAGTCCCCCTACTTACACATGCGGAAGAGCACGTTTGTCGACGAGTCTACACGGCGGAGACCGGTTCAATACACCGAAGAAACATTTATATTTTTGTTGCCGCTCATTTGGAATTTTTCTTAGGAGCTAAGCCGCAACTCGGACTCGTACAAAAGGCACAAAGTGACGCTTTGATGGCGTGAGCTTCTGCACCGACGCAACACAATGACATTGAGAATATACTGCGACAATTCAGGTGCTATCTTTATGGCTAAGAACAACAAAAGTGGTAGTCGAAGTAAACACATCAACATCAAGTATTTAGCCATAAGATAACGTGTTAAGGAGAAAAAAAAAGTGGTTGTTGAGCACATTATGAAATCCACACAACCAAAATACTTCATGACTGGTGACGAAGAACAAAAGCTTCTTGAACAAAACAATGACTCAAACTCTTACAAGACTTCACGACCATGGGAAAACTCCAATCGTCCATTTTTTCTCCATCACTCAGATCAACTAAGTGTTGTCCTCGTTTCACAACCGTTGATGGAAAACAATTATATGACGTGGTGCAGCCAATGAGCATGACACTTACTATCAAGAACCAAAAGGGCTTATTGTAACTCCACTTTTCCCATTTTAGTGGAATTTAAATTTTTAATAATAATACTTCATTTTTTTTCCTATAAATATATGCTTTATGAATATTTTGGAGGGAAAGAATTTGGAGCAGGAATATTTTCTAATTTTTAAAAGTTGGTTACAACTAATTTGAGTGGTCCCCACTCATTTTTGAAATATTATAACTAATTTTCCTGAAATACTGCAATTTATGAAAAGGCAGAGGGGTTTCTTGCATTAAATTATTTGCGGGGAGGTTGATGTGTAAATTGTCCAGAGGGGGAGGGTTTTATTGCATAAAATCCGTTTGTGGGATGGGTTTTGTGTAAATTACATTTTCTTTCCTTGTAAAAACCCAACTGAGGAGAGAGACTCCTCACTTCTCGATATTTTTCTGAGTTCCCCTTTTCCCCAACCGATCGGAGACCTAACCCTAGCTATCGGCAGCGGTTGCGTTCGCTGATCTCCGGCGATCAACGACAGTAACTCCTCGAAGCAACTGCGAGGTCGACTCCTTCCGATCGGCGGCCAGCGACGACGCGTTTTCCGGCGAGGCGGCTCACTTCCTAGCGGCTCCTCCACCGCAGCTAGGACCGGCTTCCTCCACGGTGCAGGCAGACAGAGTACCTCGCGGTGACTTCATCTCCTCCGTCAACAACACAGTCCGCCTTGTCGAGCAACGTCTACTCCCCAACGCCAGGTCGATCATCGTCCCGACGACATAGCGTTCATCTCCGGCGACCGGACCTTCTTGTTGGCGCACGACTTCGATCAGCGATGATGACGACCGATCTACTTCAATCTCGGCGGTGAGTTCTTCTCTCTCTTCTCTTGTTTCTATTTTGGATACGTTTTAATCCGATCGATCAATCAGATCGATCGATCAAATTACGATTGTGGCTCTTTCAATAGAATCTTCAGTGTTTGGATCTGAGTTATTTTTTTGTTTTCTTTGCTCTGAAACTGCTCGAGGAAATGCCGAGGAAGAGCTCGAGCTTATAGCTGGACACGGAGAGATCGTGTCCGATACTTGGGGACGCATTCCTGAATTTGATTATTCTTTCAGGTATTTATGTTATCATTCTATTGATTATTGAATCTTCATTTCTTCTCCTTGAGTACGGGTGTGTTAGCCTGGATTGATAGGATTTGGTGTTGCATGTCAGGTTGTTGTTGTATATGTGTGCCAGACTCATAGCCGAGTCCCATTGCCGATCGTGTCCTAGTGTGGTTCGTGTCCTGCTGCGTTCACTCCAAATTGATGTGTGTGTTCAATTGATGGGTCGCGTACAGGATTCTCTTGAGTTAGAGTGCTATGGGATTTCTCTTTATTGATTTGAAATTCGAACTGGAAGCATGACTTGCTCTGTGTAGTGTTGAGACCTTCCAAACAACTCTGCAGTATATTTTGATTTGGGCTTTAGAGAATCAGTAGCTTGGCTTTATATTTTCGAACTAGAAGCACCAGCATTGGACCTTAGCCTCCTTGCAATCTTTGAATTGTGTTGGGCTTCACCCTCGGGACGTGTCCGGGTTGTTTGTGTCTGGAGTCCAACTGGAGCTTGAAGGGCGTATGAGGAAAACATGTTGAACGTTGGGTGTATGGGTTGGCTGGTTCGATTTGTTTCTTGTAGTATTGTAATATTGAAGACTCTTATTTGTATTAATAAAAAAAGGGAGGGTTGGTTGTATTTATTTTCCTTTATCTTTATTGTGTAAATTTAAATCGAGCTGTTACTCTAAGTTGTGTTATTTGCAGTAGCCATTTATCAGTTTTGGTTGGCTATGGTATGACTTTAAGGGGCTCACTTTTTAGATATAAGTATTATATATATTTTGGTAGAGAGGTTGTGATTTTTACATAAATAGGTTGGCAGGCAGTTAACTAAATAGTAGTATATGACTACTTAAGAGTTACTGTTATAATTGTAACTTGTATGTGTTAGTACCAAGCTATAGACAGAAGTTCAGGATAATTAAACTAGATTTTATTCTCTTAAATCAATTAGTACCTAATTAACTAGAAGTGAAATGATTAGTTAGTTTAGATATTAATCAATTGTCATAGATTAGACCTTAACCAACTTGTACACATTATTAAATACATGAGGACTTCCAGTTCCACTGACTGCCCGTACTTTCCTGGAGCAAGGCAAGTATATTCTATGGTCTTGTACATTTTATTATATCATGTGCTTCCTTGATTGACACACTGCGACACGATATGTTTTTCTGGTGCTCATGTTCCTTGTTCTTATTACTTGTACCTGGGGAGGGAAAATATACTATTTATGTGACCAAAACCAATAAACAACTCAGGTGTGTTTAGCTTAGACCCCGCATCGTGTACGCGGGTCCTAAGCTGTACCATTCATGTGCTTTCATGTGCTTACCCCTAGTCGGTCACATACTTAGTTATATTTCAAATATTGTACACACATGTTCAGGAGATATATCATGTATTTAGTTCCTGTGATTCCTGAGATACCATGTTCTTTCATGTTCTTACATACCATGTTCTTTCATGTACTTATACACCATGTTCCTTCTTGTGCTTTACATACCATGTTCTCTTGTACTTTCATATCATGATGTCTTGTTCATTACCTAGAACTGTACTTTGCTTCGCTCCTGACTGGATAAGTTGCAGGTATGCTTGCAGGATATCAGCCTACCTTATGGGCCAGAGCCCGGGATTTTCGCTGAGCAGGATGGAGACATAATTTAGCTAGAGGCTTCAGGTTTAGACTATTTTTTAGCTTTACTTCTAGATACTGTTTTTAGAATTCATAGTACACTTTATTCCTGATGACTAGTATATTTTGTTAGGGTTATATACTAAAAGCATCACTTTTGTAGTAACCTTATTTCTTTAAATTTTGAATGAGAATCATATGGGCAAATGTTTGCATATTGTATTTGTTGCAAGTGTTAATGCAAATGTCTGATATTCTATATTGTAGATAATATGGTGTGTGGTGTCACACAGAAGATCATATTATCAGTTTCCTATGGAGTATATAAATAGTTCACAACCTAGATGGACTTGGACAATCTATTGGAAAGGTTGAAGTATAATCTGGTATTAGTCTATCTTGACTATAGGTTTACACTAGTACACTTTGTGTGTATTGAACAGGACCACTTGAGGTTGTTCTCTTTGTACTGACTACATAAGAGAACAAACACCTCTGTTATTATGGATGCTTGTACTCTTAATCCGGATATAATAACGGACATGTATATGCAATGTGCATTATTTTGACTCATAAAAGAGTGAGATTCATTATGGATCAACAACCTCTATGAATTGGGTAATAACATTGTATGTATGATGGGCTGTTGATTATAAATGGAATCCATGTCCCGATACATCGGGTTGATGATGTCATCTTAAGGAGCTCATAAGGATTGTCATGTAAATCCTGCAGGTGGATTATATCCGACATGACAAATAAAGTTGAGCGGTACTACTTAAGGATAAAAGATGTCGAATCAATATAGTTGCCAGTAACTTAATTGATCGACGGACATACGATATCTTAACATGGGGAGCCAAACGAGCATATAATAAAAGGAGCCCACAAACATAATTTGGAATTAGGGAGGTAGTGCAACAATAGCTCATTAGTGGACCGAGCTATCGTTAATGGGCCTGGATTGTGTGTTCGGGCTGAACACGGGATATCCATATCGTTAGGAGGCCTAACCCTAATTTCTCCTCATGGTCCCTGCCGTAGCCTATATATATCCTCTATTCTCTGGCCGCCAGATTACTGATCAGAAATCTGAAATTTTCTCTAAATTCGTGATTCACGTAAGGAGAGAAAGAGAGTGCTGCCAAGGAGAAGAAAAGGAAGGGTCCTGGGAATCCCCAGTTCCATCAATTGGTATCAGAGCCACTTTGGATCTACGTATTGATTGATACGTCCATGTTGTCCAATAAAACTTGCGCTATGTAATAGTCGGTAGATGTAGATCTGTTCTAACTCGGTTTTGCAGGCATCTTAGATCCAACTATTATGGTCCAATGCATGTTTTTTGATTATGTTGTTTAAACCACGGACATGTCGTGGATGTTGTTGTTGCTGTGGATGTAATTAAAATCACGAGGTTTGATCGTGCTTATTAATTTAATTTTTCAATCTAGATTATGTGTGAACTCCTTCGGGAGGCATAGGATTGATGTAATTTTAATTATTTTTGATCAATCGTGATGGCGGTGGTGGCTGTTTCTGACGCCGGACGAGATGCTGGTTTTGAGCAATCCAGAGGCAGACAGATGATTTTTGATGAAGGAATCGACAGCCAAAATCTAAAAAAAAAAAATCGGGGCGCTGCCCCGAACCCCGCAACCTGACCGGGCAGGTCGAACCCCGTATAGATCTGCGCAGCGCCAGATTTTGGATTCAGATAGTTGAGGACGGAGCAGCAAAGATGACCATAATAGTTGAATATTTTCTCTTATTTTTTGTCATTTTGCTTTTTCTAATTATGCATGTTTATTATTGTGTGGTTGTTTTTTTTTGAAAAACCAAGCCTACATAAATAATGGACAACATGGACATAATATCAACTAGTAGAAAAACCCTCATTGTTAAATAACTAAGTGGGAGAGGATTTTTATTTAGTATAAATCCTATGGTCTCCATTACTGGTTTGTAGGTGATGTAATTATACTTGCGTGTTGGCTTCAGTGCTTTCCTCCATATCGGATGAGTATAATTATGGATCACCAGTACAAACTTCCTTAGGGATAACTGTAGAAAGTTACCTAGTATGTGTTCACTTCTCCATCTGAAGGAACTCATTACAAGGTAATGGACTTAGTATTAAGTAATGGTATACACTTAGATACAAATAATGGTATCCTCCCCATCGGAGTCACTGCTATTATTTGTATGACCAGAGCAAGACCAGCATATTAATTTTATTTGTCATAAAGTTATATTGACATAATAGTAAAATTAATAAGAAAAATCTACTTGAACAAAGTTTAATTTGTATACGTCCACACTATCGTGGCATGCTAAATTCATGGTGTTCAAGGTGTTGGTGAATTTCTTATTATTGTTTTGAGGGAATCAATATTTAGTTAATTCAAAAAGTTTTTTTGCCCTACATAATTTTATTTATGTGATTCTCAGGATTTCAAAAATGGGTTCTTTCAGTCCACTTATGGTGATTCTTAAAGAAAACAAACTTACTGGACCTAATTATATTGACTGGAAACGTAATTTGGACATTGTTCTGACTGCTGAGGAGTATAAATATGTACTTGTTGAGGAATGCCCACATAAGCCTGATGCTAACTCTGATGAAGAGGTCAAAGAGGCTTATAAGAAGTGGAAAAAGGCAGATGAGATGGCGCGGTATTACATTCTGGCATCTATGTCAAATGTACTGCAACATCAGCATCAGGCCATGGCCACAGCTTATGACATGATGTATAACCTCAAAGAACTCTTCGGACATCAGAGTAGAGCAGCTAGGCAGTTTGCTATGAAATGTTTGATGAATACAAAAATGGCTGAGGGCACACCAGTAAGGGATCATGTTCTCAAGATGATGGGTCATCTGAATGAGATGGAGATCCTTAGAGCTGAAATCGATGGGGAAACCCAGGTCGATATCATTCTCGAGACTCTGCCTAAAAGTTTTGACAATTTCTGCCTTAATTACAACATGAACAAAAGGTTGTATAGTTTGGCAGAACTTACAAAAGAGCTACAGGATGCTAAATCTCTCTTTAGGCAGAGTGGTCATGTTTTTGTTTCTGAAAATGCTTCTACTTCTAAGCCAAAAGGCGGTAAGACGAAGAATAACATTCAGAAACAGACAAACTCAGCAAAGAAGGGCATGGGACCTCAAGGCGCGGTAAAAAAGCCGAAAGGCAAATGTTTCAAGTGCAAAGGGTCAGGACATTGGAAGACTGATTGTCCACTTCTCAAACAAGGGAACAAAGAAGGTATATCTCATTTACTAGTAGTTGAAACATGTTTAGCGGTGTTATCTACCGGCACCTGGTGTGTAGATACATGAGCCACTAATCATGTCTGTAATACATTGCAGGGGTTCCAGGAAACTAGACGGCTCAGTGATGGAGAGATATGCTTGTTCATGGGTGATGCTACAAAAGTATCGGTCGTTGCATTAGGAGATGTTACTTTATCTTTTGGTAGAAATAAATCTTTGACATTGAGAGATTGTCTTTATGCACCTTCACTTAGAAGGAATTTAGTTTCTGTTTCTATGTTAGTTAAGGATGGATATTCAGTTTATTTTAATGACAATATTGTTATTAGAAAGAATAAACATTTTATCTGTTCTGGTGCATTGGTTGATAATTTGTATGTCATTAATCCTATTTTGCCCACAATACAACTTATGGAAATGAATAATATGTCATCTAACTTAAATAAGAGAAAAGAACCTTCTTGTATGAACCAAACATATCTTTGGCACTTACAATTGGGGCATATTAACCTAAGAAGGATTCAAAGACTGGTTGAAGATGGACCTTTGAGTTCATTGGAAGTGGAGGCACTACCAGTCTGTGAATCCTGCTTGGAAGGTAAAATGACCAAAAGGCCTTTTATGGCAAAGGGGTATAGGGCCAAAGATGTGTTGGAATTGGTTCATTCTGATTTGTGTGGACCCATGACTATCCAAGCTAGAGGTGGCTTTAAATATTTTGTCACATTTATTGACGATTATTCAAGGTATGGATATATTTATTTGATGCGCCGTAAGTCTGAGTGCTTTGAGAAATTCAAAGAGTACAAGGCTGAAACGGAGAAACGTCATAGAAAATGTATCAAGTCATTACGATCAGATCGTGGTGGCGAGTACCTCTTTAGAGAGTTTAGGGATTATTTATCAGAGGCTGGGATTGCATCCCAATTGACTGCACCTAGAACGCCCCAACAGAATGGTGTAGCCGAAAGAAGGAATAGAACTCTTATGGAGATGGTTAGATCAATGATGAGTTATTCGGATTTGCCAGATTCGTTTTGGGGATATGCCTTAGAGACTGCAGCTTATATTTTGAACTTGGTTCCTTCTAAGTCAGTACCTCTTACTCCCACAGAGCTGTGGATTGGGCGTAAGCCTAGTCTGAAACATGTTCGTATTTGGGGTAGTCCAGCACATGTGCTGAATGGGAAAGCAGATAAGTTAGAATCTCGTGCAGAAGTATGCTTGTTTGTAGGCTATCTAAGAGGAACGAAAGGAGGTTTATTTTATAGTCCTAAGGATCAGAAGGTCATTGTTAGCACCAATGCCCGATTCTTAGAGGAAGACTATGTGATGAACCATAAACCTACAAGTAGAGTTGTTCTAGAAGAACTGAGACGTGAGACACCAAGTACTTCAGTACCAACAGTACAAGAGGATGGACCATAAATAACTGCACAACGTGTCACAAATGTTACACCACAACCGATAGTGCCTCGTCGTAGTGGGAGGGTTGTGATACAACCTGTACTAACTCGTTTTAGTATGCAAAATTCTAAGAAAGGTTTCTTACCTTTTAGACATGGAATTGCTCTATCAAAGGAGCAGTGTCCGAGGACACCTAAAGAGAGAGAGAGAATATGAAGGTAGTTTCTTATGCTTCAGCAGTAGGAAGCCTAATGTATGCAATGCTATGTACGAGACCAGACATCTGCTTTACCGTAGGCATGGTCAGCAGATATCAGTCTAACCCAGGACAAGAGTACTGGACTGCCGTAAAGCATATTTTGAAGTACCTGAAAAGGACTAAGAGTATATACTAGTTTACCAGGCAGATAGTTTAGTTCCCTTGGGGTATACAGACTCAGATTTTCAGTCAGATAGGGATTCCAGGAAATCTATCTCAGGTTATGTGTTTACTTTGGGAGGTGGAGCCATTGTGTGGAGGAGTATCAAGCAAAAATGTATTGCTGATTCCACCATGGAAGCCGAGTATGTGGCAGCCTCTGAGGCAGCCAAAGAAGCAGTTTGGCTCAGAAACTTTCTGTTGGACTTGGATGTGGTACCTAGTTTGCCTAAGTCTATTACACTTTATTGTGATAATAGTGGTGCAGTTGCAAACTCGAAGGAACCACGAGCCCATAAGGCAGGCAAACACATTGAGCGCAAGTACCACCTGATACGAGATTTCGTAAAGAAAGGAAAAGTTGCTGTGATCAAGATAGCATCAGCCGACAACCTAGCTGATCCCTTTACAAAGAGCTTACCAGCTAAGGCTTTTGACAGTCATGTTGAGGGAATGGGAGTCAGATGTGTAGCAGCATGGCTTTAAGTATAAGTGGGAGATTTGTAACAGTATACTGAAAAGCAATGCTTTGAGTATAAGTGGGAGATTGTTAGGATTATATACTAAAAGCATCACTTTTGTAGTAACCTTATTTCTTTAAATTTTGAATGAGAATCATATGGGCAAATGTTTGCATATTGTATTTGTTGCAAGTGTTAATAAAAATGTCTGATATTCTATATTGTAGATAATATGGTGTGTGGTGTCACACAGAAGATCATATTATCAGTTTTCTATGGAGTATATAAATAGTTCACAACCTAGATGGACTTGGACAATCTATTGGAAAGGTTGTAGTGTAATCTGGTATTAGTCTATCTTGACTATAGGTTTACACTAGTACACTTTGTGTATATTGAACAGGACCACTTGAGGTTGTTCTCTTTGTACTGACTACATAAGAGAACAAACACCTCTGTTATTATGGATGCTTGTACTCTTAATCCGGATATAATAACGGACATGTATATGCAATGTGCATTACTTTGACTCATAAAAGAGTGAGATTCATTATGGATCAACAACCTCTATGAATTGGGTAATAATATTGTATATATATGATGGGCTGTTGATTATAAATAGAATCCATGTCCCGATACATCGGGTTGATGATGTCCTCTTAAGGAGCTCATAAGGATTGTCATGTAAACCCTGCAGGTGGATTATATTCGACATGAAAAATAAAGTTGAGCGGTACTACTTAAGGATAAAAGATGTCGAATCAATATAGTTGTCAGTAACTTAATTGATCGACGGACATACGATATCTTAACATGGGGAGCCAAACGAGCATATAATAAAAGGAGCCCACAAATAAAATTTGGGATTAGGGAGGTAGTGCAACAATAGCTTATTAGTGGACCGAGCTATTGTTAATGGGCCTGGATTGTGTGTTCGGGCTGAACACGGGATATCCATATCCGTTAGGAGGCCTAACCCTAATTTCTCCTCATGGTCCCTGCCGTAGCCTATATATATCCTCTATTATCTGGCCGCCAGATTACTGATCAGAAATCTAAAATTTTCTCTAAATTCGTGATTCACGTAAGGAGAGAAAGAGAGTGCTACCAAGGAGAAGAAAAGGTTGGGAGATCGTCGCCCACACGACGTCCAACTCGAGGAAGGAATACGTGCAGAAGATCTTGGGATCGTCCGCTCGAGATTGCCAGGAATTACTTGTCTCTTTTCTGCCTCAGGTATAATTCGTGAACCCTAGTTTTCGCCTATGAAGGGTTAGAATACGTATTAGATCTGTTTAACTTTCTATCGATCAATACGCACACCAAAGGAAGGGTCCTGGGAATCCCCAGTTCCATCACATTTATGATATTTAGATTTGTGGATTATGGTGATCTTTTAGGGATCGTTTATAGATGCTGTGATTTCATACTTGTTCATGATTATCTGGTTAGATTTTTCTAGATTGGTACAGCTTACTTCGTCGTGTCTAACGACGAAGGCTGGGCGTGTCCGACTCGTATCCGATTATTCGGAAGCAGGTCGTGACATGTTTTTAGTGGTGGCCCATGCAAGTCTATCCTAATAGTACCTAGGTATTAGAGTACTATTGGGAGACTTGATTATACTAGGAAAACTTGATCACAACATAGGAAAAATTAGGAATAAGGGTATATCAGGTATATCAGGTATATTGATATTAATAAACACTTGTTGTTTTAGGTTTAGGACATTTTAACGGTTTTCTATTTTTCAGACGATTTAGACACGCAAATATCAGAACCGTCGATTCACCTGCACTTGACGCTTTCGAGCTTCCACTACCTTTTACCGCTCTACTATCCCCATGGGTAGTACGTAGATGATGGAGACGTTTGAAGAGTCCCTTGACTACCAGAGGGAGCATGCCATCTTTTCTAAGTCAGACTTGTGGATACACTCTCCAAGCCAGGAAGGACTTCTGATTTCCAGACTCTCGGATCTTTGGGCTTCTCCGACACCGAGCGCATATCTTGCACCAAGTAGCAGATTGAGAACCTGGAGCAGCCACTGAAAATCATCCTAGTCCCTGAGGACCCGACTTCTCCGGAGATTGGTGCCACCAGCCAGAAGATCCAGAATATAGTACCGACAATAGAATGAGACTGGAAGCTGAAGCTTATGAAAGACATGAAGACTTATGACGGAGATAGCAGCTACTATAGATCCGTAAAGCGTCGTAACACTCAGCTGGCATTTTTCGGTCACACCACCAGTCGTATCATCGGGAGCAGATCTCAACAGCCAGCACGCCAGCAGACGTATATTCCTATCAGAGGCTGTCACGCCCCAATTCCGTCGAATCGATAGTCGTCCCCCGGGGGTGATGCCGTGCGAACCTAATTTGCGCTCGCATAAGGCATTGTCATAAGGTGATCCGAGACACGAGATCTAAGAGAGTACGCAGTCAAATAGATTCACACAATAAGTAAAGGAAACTTGATCTTGATTGATAACGAACATCTTTTACAGACTCCGACACAAGACTCATTGCCGCACGGGCTACAACATGACTCGATTACAAAAGACTGTCGATGAGATAGCCATTCCATACGTTGCACACATCCCTCAATATACACAAAGTACTCCTGTGATCTGGGTGGGAGGGACGCAGAGTCATCTTCCTTGGACTGTCGAGAGCCTTCAAAAGGGGAGTCGCAAAGAAAGTCTTCGACGCACGACCGAAGCTTCAAAATCACGAACGCCGCCGAGCTAGCTGGCGCGTCCTTCCTAGTTCAGGGGACCTGCAAAGAGCGAGGATCAGCACGAACTCATGTACTGGCGAATGTCTAATTAAATCCAACTTCTGCATTTGATTCAAGAAGTTTCGTAAACATGTTAGCTAGCTATTTCAATGATCTTTCTAACCATCCTGCTCGATTTGCATGTTAACATATTTTGAGGCAAGCGTATGAAATTGTTTAACATTAAGCAACTATCACATTCATCCAGTGTCCCGTGCACTTGTTAAGCAGTGAAAAAGGAGTGTGAAGGCCACTGGCAATGTCAAGCCATTGCGGACTATAGCTGGGTTAGACGACGACCCTTTCGCGTCGGGTAGCGAGCCCTGTACGAAAGTTCCCGCCTAACTCGTGCCGATGAAGGGTTGGCGCTTGCTATAAACACGTTCCTCCCGGGCCGAATCGGTCCCTTGGCCTAGGTAACCGTTCGAGGAAACTACACCTTGTCGACAAGTTGTCCAATGACCGTTTTGCTTACTTAGTCGTATCGTTGTAATAAACGTTAATCGATTCATTCATTGCTTTGCATAGGCTAAGTGGATTTGCATAAGGAACATGTATTCTATTTCCAATACCAGCAGTTGATAACAAGTGTTTCATGAAGAATCGTGCTACGATTTCTTTGATTCTACACTATTATGACAAGCATTTATTTTACTTCACATGTTGAGTTTTGAAGTAGAGGGACGAGGTGAAGGAGGTCAGCCACTCGCTTTAGCCTTGCTTCAAGCGAGCGACCGGTTGGCTGCGCTGACGTCGCCTACGCGATCACCTGCAATCGCATAAGCAACTGATTAGAACACTGTATAATTCAAGGAATTTTGATATGAATGCGAAGCTCGAATACGCAAGTCACGAAAAGCATTCACGAAAACCAAAGCCAAAGCCAAATCAAGTGCGGCATGAAAATCAGAGCAATGGGAGGTCTCTTCCGACTCAGCCGCAGAGCCAATCCTCGAGGCGCAACCCACTGAATATGGGACTTGGTTCCGAAGAAGCCATTCCATAACGTGGAATGGATCTTAATTCAACCGTTCCCGTTCGATCGACCCGGCCGATTCCGACCTATCGGTCCCGACCGAATCGATAGTGATAGTATTCCTTTCTCGCGCACCCCGTGGAGGAAAATGGGGCACGATGTAGGGACGGGGCACTACACCATAACCAACTAATAAAAAGTTTCGTCCTCGAAACTTAAAGATAGAACCTACCTCTACGAGAACAATAAAAGAAATTTCTCATTCATTTCTGATTCAAGCTCCCATGTCGACTCTTCGACCGAATGGTTCCTCCAGAGGACGCGGATGAGAGGGATCGCTCGATTGTGCAGCAGCTTATCCTTGCGTTCTATAATTTGAACAGGCTTTTCAACGTAGGATAAGTCGGACTTTAGCTCCAGCTGGCCAAAATCTACCATATGGCTCGGGTCATGCACGTACTTTCGTAGTTGAGAGACATGAAAGACATTGTGTACACCTTCAAGCACTGGCGGTAAGGCAATTTTATAGGCCACTGGGGTAACCCGTTCAAGTATTTCGAATGGCCCAACGAATCTCGGACTCAACTTTCCCTTTGCGTCGAACCGAGTAACTTCCCGTATGGGCGACACTTCGACGGGTCGACGATGAACGTCCGCATAGCTTTTCGGACGACTCTGTGCAGTCTTTAGTCTTTCTCGAATGAACTAAATTTTCTGCACGGTCTGTTCCACCAGTTCCGGACCGAGAATCTGCCGCTCTCCGACTTCGTCCCAGCAAATGGGTGATCGTACTTGCGTCCGTACAAGGCTTCATATGACGCCATTTGAATGTTGGATTAATAGCTGTTGTTGTATGCGAATTCGGCCAGAGGTAGATGATTGTCCCAGCTTAATTTGAAGTCAATTGCGCAGAGTCGTAGCATGTCTTCGAGAATTTGATTGACGCGCTCCGTTTGGCCGTCGGTCTGAGGATGGTAAGCCGAGCTGAACTGCAACTTGGTACCTAGTGCCGACTGAAGGCTACTCCAGAATTGTGACATGAACCGTGAATCCCGATCAGAGACGATGGATACTGGAACTCCGTGCAGCCGTACTATCTCATCAAGATATATTTGCGCCAGGCGATCAACGCTCCAAGTAACTTTGATGGCAATAAAGTGCACTGACTTGGTTAATCGATCGACGATGACCCAGATGGCATCATTTCCCCGCGGCGTCTTCGGCAGACCAACAATAAAATTCATGCACACGTGCTGCCACTTCCATTCCAGAATCGCCAGATTCTGCATCCCCCCGCCTGGTCTCTGGTGCTCAGCTTTCACCTGCTGACAGGCCATACATTGCGACACGAAAAGTGTCACATCTCTTTTCATCCCGTGCCACCAGAAGTTTGTGCAGAGGTCCTTGTACATCTTCGTACTGCCGAGATACAAGGTGTACTTCGCGTAGTGCACCTCCGACAATATCTCCTTTCTAAGTTCTGAATCATCCGGAACGCATAGCCTACCCCTCAATCGAAGCATGCCGGTCTCGTCTTCCGCAAAGTCGGTCGTCCTGCCCATCGAGATTAGATCTCGAATTTTCTTCAGGTATGGATCGTCCTTCTAAGCGGTCTTGATCTTTTCAAGCAAGCTCGGCTCTAACTGCAACTTTGCCAACTGCTCATTCCGGAATCGGACTCGGAGTTTGATGCCCATCTCTTCTAGATCGCGTAGCAGTCTGCGGTCGATGGATAGCGAAGCTATGTACTTTCGACTCAGAGCGTCCGCCACAATATTTCCCTTTCCCAGCGTATAGTCGATAGTCAAGTCGTAATCCTTGATCAGTTCAAGCCAGCGTCTCGGCCGCAAGTTTAGTTCCCTCGGCGTGAATAGATACTTGAGGCTCTTGTGATCGGTGTAGATCGTATACGCCACGCCATAGAGGTAGTGACGCCACAATTTCAACGCAAACACAATCGCCGCTAACTTTAAGTCGTGCGTGGGATAATTCTTCTCGTGCGGCTTTAGCTGTCGGGAAGCAAAAGATATCACCTTGTTCCTCTGTATTAGCACAAACACCAAGCCTTGACCGGACACGTCGCTAAATATCTAGAAACCCTCAGTCCCTTCTGGAAGTGCGAGTATCGAGGCCGAGACGAGCCGTTGCTTTAATTCTTGGAATGAAGCTTCGTAGTCGTCTGACCAGTCAAATGCGACTCCTTTCTGGGTGAGACGAGTCAGGGGCGATGCGATCTTCGTGAAGTCTTTCAAGAAGCGTCGATAGTATCCCGCTAAGCCAAGAAAACTTCGAATCTCGCTGACAGACGTTGGCCGCTTCCAATCGACGACGGCTTCAACTTTTTTCGGGTCGACCGCAATGCCTTTAGCTGAAATAATGTGTCCGAGGAATGCGACGCTACTCAGCCAAAATTCACATTTGCTTCGCTTCGCGTACAACTGATTCTCTCGAAGGATCTGAAGCACGGTCCGTAGATGCTCAGTGTGTTGCTGCTTGCTCTTCGAGTATACGAGTATGTCGTCGATGAAGACTACTACGAACTTGTCGAGGAATGGTCGGAATACCCGATTCATTAAATCCATGAAAGCAGCAGGGGCGTTCGTTAGGCCGAACGACATTACCAGAAACTCGTAATGGCCGTATCGAGTGCGTAAGGTAGACTTCGACACATCGTCCGATTTGATCTTGAGTTAATGGTAACCGGATGCAGATCAATTTTAGAGAACACCGTGGCTCCTTGAAGCTGATCAAACAGATCGTCTATGCGGGGCAGGGGGTTTTTATTCAAAGATGTATAGAGCCATCCTTCTTCTTGACAAACAGCACGGGCGCTCCCCATGGCGAGACGCTGGGTCGGATGAATCCCTTGTCGAACAATTCTTGTAACTGCACCTTGAGTTCTTTAAGATCTGCAGGGGCTATTCTGTACGGGGCTTTCGAGATCGGTCGAGTGTTGGGGAAGGTATCGATAGTGAACTCAATCTCTCCATCGGGCGGCATGCCGGACAGCTCGTCCGGGAACACATCAAGAAATTCTGCCACAACATCGGTCTGACCCGCGTTTGCCCCATCCTGTCGCATGTTTCGAACGAAAGCTAGATAGCCTTCGCACCCGGAATGCAGCATCCGTCGAACAGATATTACGGAGATTACCATGCAGGTCGGCGATGCCTCACCACACGAGTAACAGAATTCAGGCACTCCAGGTATGCAGAATATGACCTTCTTTTCAGTGCAGTCTATGGTTGCGTTGCATGGACCGAGCCAATCCATCCCCAGAATGATATCGTAGTCCTTAATAGTTAGAACTATCGCATCGAGACTGACCTTTTAACCACCTATACAGATGATTTCGTCTCCGCAGACTAAATTTACAAGTAGTGGCATGCCCGACGGTACGTTAACCGTGAGATCGAGGCCCAGTGGTGTCAAGAAGAATTTGTGCTCGGCGACAAAGTCCGCCGATATAAAACTATGCGTGGCACCTGAATCAAATAATACACGAGCAGGTTTATTATTGAATTACAGTATACCTGTCACGACTGTATCAGATGCGAACGCTTCGTCGTGAGTCATGGCGTAGACGCAGCCTTGGGCATTGGAGTGACGGTCTTGGTCATTCTGTTGTGCGGTCGGTGGAGCTCGAGGTGCTTGGCTTCGGTTTTGTTGGTATTGGTGGGGGCGCTGGTTTGACTTCTCCGGACAGTCGCGTAAGATATGGTCTTTTCAGCCGCACGCGAGGCACGCACCGTTCTTCGATCGGCACTCGTTGATCAAGTGCCCCACTTTGTGGCAGAAAGTACAGACTACTCGATCCTTCGTCTGGTTGTCGCCTTCGTTGCCGCGGTTTTGACGCTTATGTGCGTTGTTGCCTCCCGTATTACTATGGCATTTGTTATTAAAGTGAACATCGCCGATAGTAGTAGGAGGATACTCGGACTCCAGACGGATGGCGTGGTTGAGTGCCTCGCCCACAGTTTTGTATTCACCCACCAAAACGTGAGCACGGATAGTGGAACGTAGACCCACTTCAAATCGTCGAGCTCGACTTGCAGTGGTAGGTAGGAAGTCTCCAGCAAACTTGGCCAGTTTGTTGAATTTGGCCACATATTGTCGTACCGTCATATTTTCTTGCCTTAACTACATAAACTCGTCTTCTTTTTCCTGTCGTACGGCTGCAGAAAAATATTCAGTCTCGAACGCCTTTTTGAATGTCGCCCATGAGATCGCCGCCGTCTCGTCTTCACGTCGAATAGCCCGCTACTGCACAGCCCACCAATCGTGTGCGTTCATTCAAAGTAGAAGTTGAGCACACGCGACTTTTTTTGAGTCCTCGACACCCAGAAGCTCGAACTTATCTTCCAGCTCCTCCAGCCAGTCGATCGCCACCGAGGGATCTTCTGTACCGTTGAAGAAAGTGCGGCAGCTTTTAGTAAATTTTGACACGTCGAAGTTAGAACTTCTCGGTGCCGCAGTTGAGAGCACGGGCGCCTCTGGTTCAGCTTCGTTGGATCGAACCGCAGGCTGGGTCACGGCAGGTGTCTTCGTAGAATTGTTGTTGTTGCCTACGATCGACTGTACAATTTGCTAGAGGGTATTCAGTTGCTGCTGCTGTAGCTTGAATTGAGCCTCGAACTGATTCTCAAATTGGGTTTGACGAGCCTCCGCTTGCTGACGATGGAGCTTGTTTTGACATTGCTGTATTTCAAGCATCTGCAGCATACGTTGCATCGGGTCGCCGGAGGGTCCGGCTGTGATAGGCGTCATTCCCGTTGGGATAACGGAATGCTTGGGTTTGGAAGCACTCGAGCCGCTGGAAGCGCTCGTCTCGTCTTCCGTCTGAGCTCCCATAACTGCAAGAAAAAGAAAGACAACTCTCGTTAGTTTCAAAAAATGTCCTGGGTTCAGCGTATGGAACAACTTATCTCATCAATACGAGGTCAACGGTTGGAGACTAGAACTCGACATTGGAGGCCAAGAACGTAAAGCCGTGCTCTGATACCATTATGTCACGCCCCGATTCTGTCGAATCGATAGTCGTCCCCCGGGCGTGATGCCGTGCGAACCTAATTTGCGCTCGCACAAGGCATAGTCATAAGGTGATCCGAGACACGAGATCTAAGAGAGTGCACAGACAAATTGATTCACACAATAAGTAAAAAAAACTTGATCTTTATTGATAATGAACATCTTTTACAGACTCCGACACAAGACTCATTGCCGTACGGGCTACAATATGACTTGATTACAAAAGAGTGTCGATGAGATATTCATTCCATACGTTGCACACATCCCTCAATATACACAAAGTACTCCAGTAACCTGGATGAGAGGGATGCTGAGTCATCTTTCTTGGACTGTCGAGAGCCTTCAAAAGGGGAGTCGCAGAGAAAGTCTTCGACGCACGGTCGAAGCTTCAAAATTACGAATGCCGCCGAGCTAGCTGGCGCATCCTTCCTGGTTCGCGGGACCTGCAAAGAGCGAGGTTCAGCACGAACACATGTACTGGCGAATGGCTAATTAAATTCAAGCTCTGTATTTGATTCAAAAAGTTTCGTAAATATGTTAGCTAGCTATTTCAATGATCTTTCTAACCATCCTGCTCGATTTGCATGTTAACACGTTTTGAGACAAGCATATACAATTATATAACATTAAGCAACTATCACATTCATCTCGTGTCCCGTGTACTTGTTAAGCAGTGAAAAAGGGGTGTAAAGGCCACTGGCAATGTCAAGCCATCACGGACTATAGCTGGGTTAGACGGCGACCCTTTCGCGTCGGGTAGCGAGCCCTGTGCGAAAGTTTTCGCCTAACTCGTGCCGATGAAGGGCTGGCTCTTGCTATAAACACGTTCCTTCCTGGCCGAATCGGTCCCTTGGCCTAGGTAACCGTTCGAAGAAACTACACCTTGTCGACAAGTTGTCCAATGACCGTTTTGCTTACTTAGCCGTATCATTGCGATAAACGTTAATCGATTCATTCATTGCTTTGCATAGGCTAAGTGAATTTGCATAAGGAACATGTATTCTATTTCCAATACCAGCAGTTGATAACTAGTGTTTCGTAAAGAATCGTGCTACAATTTATTTGATTCTACACTATTATGACAAGCATTTATTTTACTTCACATGTTGAGTTTTGAAGTAGTGGGACGAGGTGAAGGAGGTCAGCCACTCGCCTTAGCCTTGCTTCAAGCGAGCGACCGGTTGGCTGCGCTGACGTCGCCTACGCGATCACCTGCAATCGCATAAGCAACTGATTAGAATACTGTATAATTCAAGGAATTTTGATATGAATGCGAAGCTCGAAAACGCAAGTCACGAAAACTCATTCGGAAAACATTCAAGAAAACGCATACACGAAAACCAAAGCCAAAACCAAATCAAGTGCGGCATAAAAATCAGAGCAACGGGAGGTCTCTCTCGACTCAGCCGCAGAGCCAATCCTCGAGGTACAACCCGCTGAATATGGGACTTGGTTTCGAAGAAATCATTCCATAACATGGAATGGATCTTAATTCAACCGTTTCCGTTCGATCGACCCGGCCGATTCCGACCTATCGGTCCCGACCGAATCGATAGCGACAGTGTTCCTTTCTCGCGTACCCCATAGACGAAAATGGGGCACGATGTAGGGAAGGGCACTACAGAGGCTCCACGCTTCAGCCCCAGCGGGAGATCCAGATGACGACCACTTACAATTTTTACCGCAGCTCAGGACACCACTACGAAGAGTGCCGCAAAAGACGAAGGCTACGCTTGTACTGCGGATCGCCTGCCCACCAAGTCAAGGACTGTCCGGAGGCCACTGATCACATTGCCCAAGGACGAGCACGAGGGGCATCAGGACTACAGCAAGTGGACCCACCTCTCCAAGATTCAGTAATCACATGGAGCACTACCGCAAGGACCAGTCTATGATAGGACAGTTGAAGAAATTAAAGTGATTCCAGTTCCGAAGGAATACTGAAGACAGACTGAAGACAGACTGAAGACAGAAGATTTTTTTTGCATGGTTGGAAAATCATGTATCTTGATTCGCAATCCATCCAGCCTTCCCTTAAATTTCTTAAAGCACATAGATCAATTCTTGAAACTTCTTGTTTGAAACTTTTGTTGATGTAGAAACTTACTTCGAGATATCGTTTCCTATTTCGATAAACTTGTTTCAGATCCCCAAATTGATAATTGTTTGAAATTGATTATTCGATACCGTTGGCATATTCATCATTCCTGACCTTGTTTCCTAGTGATGGCTCCTATTTGCAAATTTGGTTCATTTATCAAACTTCGTGTTATTTGAGATTTTAATCGCTTCTCGAGATTTTATTTCAAAACCATGATCCTCATTCAAAACCTTGTTAAGCTTCGTCTTATTTAGGACATTGTTCAGGATTCCTTTGAAAGTTTGAAGATTTCTTTTCCTATTTTGGGATTATGACTCATTCTCTATATGAGACTTGTTTTCCATTCATGACTTTGATTTGAGAGTTATTGTCCACTACTTTGTTTCGATCTTGCGCCCTACTTATTTCAATTTTCTATTTGAGGCTTTATTGAAATTTGGTTTTCTAATCGTGATTTTGAGATCCTATTTCCTATTCGGGACCTTGCTTTCCTTCGAGATTTTGCCTCATATTCAAGAATTTGTTTTGTTCACGACCTTATTTGACCTCGTTTCCTATTTGAGATTTCGCTTGTTTCATACTCACCATTCAATGCTTGTTTCCTATTCTCTACTTGATACCCTATTTCTCCTCACTAGTCATGACCTTTCTTCTTGTTCGAGAATTACTTTTTATCTGCAATTTTGTTAATATTTTAGTTCTAATGAGACTTTGTATACTATTAGAGATTTTATTTTCCATTCGGGATCTGTTCGAGATTTTGTCGTTACTTGAGATTTTGTTGAACTTCGTTTCCAATGCGCGATTTATTTCTTATTTTGCGACATTGTCTTATATTTGATGCCTTGCTTCTGTTCATCCTTCGAGACTCTGTTATCCCTTCGGGATAATGTCCCATATATAGAATCTTGTTACCATTCCAGATATCAGTTGAAATCCCATTATAATTTAAAATTTCGCTCTCTGTCTGAAATTTTAAATCTTCCTGGTTTCCCTTTTGTACTCACTGATCGGATCCCTTGTCGTCTCTTAGTACCTAATAAGCCCTTGTATTCTAATAGTCAGATAACCTCACCATTTTTTTGACTTGGACTATTGAAACTTATTTTGATTCCTTGAAATTTTCTATGGATAAACTTGAAAGACTATTCGATGACCTACTAGGGCGTGACAGTTGTTCGTTGCAACCATTATCTGGATTACAGAGACTAAAAGTTCACTGCAGCCAACAGCGCACTGGCGGGACAGGAACTCTAAGTTGAAGTGATTTCAGACATTCATAGATTTCGAGTATTATGGAGACTTGTCCTAAATTCTTCATGTCATGATCTCTTGGGATTGCTTCGTTAATGATTGTTGGAAAATGGATATAGTGCACAAAATATTTGGTGACATATTGTTATTTGAGTCACGGAGCCGAAAGTCTACTGCAGTCAGATATATACTGGCGGGGTAGGGATTCTAAGCAAAGTGATTTCAAATACCTATATGTTCTCGGGTATCATAAAAATTATATTTACTTTTTCATATGATTATTGGTTTTCAAAAATCACAGATCCTTGCACGTTCATCCTGATTTGATATTGTATCTCCTGAGTATTTCGTACGTTTCCTCAATCAACTCTTGCTAACTTCCCTTTAGCATTTAATCGTTAGATCATTGAATTCCTCAAAATTATACATTGCCAGAGTTTGATTCCATACTTCGTTTGTGTCTTGACTAGACTTCGCTCTTAAATCATGTCTATCTGACCATGATTTTCCTATCTTGTCCTAGTCCACTTGTGTTAAACTATCAATTTTTGATCGTACTTAATAGTTGTGTCTTCATGATTTTGCTCCTCTAAGTTGTAATTGAAATTTTATTCTATCTCGTGCTTATTTGATTCTTGATTGTCGTTAGATCGTGTTATTTCAACTTCTTGTGTGTAATTATAGTACTGGGCCTCAAGGCTCAAGGCGTCGTAGAGTTGCACAGGATCGGCAGAAGCACTGGGACAGCAGCAGACGGCCACTAGAGCTCGCGGTTGAAGATAGAGTGTTCCTGAAGATCTCACCGACTAGAGGCGTCATTCGTTTCGGCAGAAGCGGGATGCTCAGTCCGAGGTACATCGGGCCTTTCGATGTGACGGCACGGATTGGCGAGGTGGCATATCGACTAGCGCTTCCAGCCAGCTTGGAGGTAGTGCATGATGTTTTCCAAGTGTTCCAGCTTCGACGCTACATTCCAGATCCGAGCCATGTAATGGACTATTCAGAGCTAGAGGTGGATCCGAGCTTGACCTACGAGGAGCAGCCAGTGGAGATCTTGGATAGGAGGGAGAAACAATTACGAAATCAGACTATTCCACTTGTCCGCGTCATGTGGAGACACCACCCTCCGGGAGAGTCCACATGGGAGTACGAAGACGAGATGCGAGAGCGCTATCCTAGCTTGTTTGCTTGATTGTATTCGTGTGTTCAAAAATTCTATTTTTCAATAAATGATTTGTGTTTGAACTCTTTGTGATTTGAGATTTATTTTGTGGGTCTTCGAATTTCGAGGACGAAATTTTTAAAGGGGGAGAGATTTGTAACTCCACTTTTCCCATTTTAGTGGAATTTAAATTTTTAATAATAATACTTCATTTTCTATTTTCAATAAATATATGCTTTATGAATATTTTGGAGGGAAAGAATTTGGAGCATGAATATTTTCTAATTTTCAAAAGTTGGTTACAACTAATTTGAGTGGTCCCCACTCATTTTTGAAATATTATAACTAATTTTCCTGAAATATTGCAATTTATGAAAAGACAGAGGGGTTTCTTGCATTAAATTATTTGCGGGGAGGCTGATGTGTAAATTGTCCAGAAGGGAAGGGTTTTATTGCATAAAAGCCGTTTGTGGGAGGGGTTTTGTGTAAATTACATTTCCTTTCCTTGTAAAAACCCAACCGAGGAGAGAGGCTCCTCACTTCTCGATATTTTTCTGAGTTCCCCTTTTTCCCAATCGATCGGAGACCTAACCCTAGCTATCGGCAGCGGCTGCATTCGCTGATCTCCGGTGATCAACGGCAGCACCTCCTCGAAGCAACTACGAGGCCGACTCCTTCCGATCAGCGGCCAACGGCGACGTATTTTTCGGCGAGGCGGCTCACTTCCTAGCGGCTCCTCCATCGCAGCTAGGACCGGCTTCCTCCACGGTGCAGGCGGACGGAGTACCTCGCGGTGACTTCATCTCCTCCGTCAACAACACAGTCCGCCTTGTCGAGCAACATCTACTCCCCAATGCCAGGTCGATCATCGTCCCGACGACATAGCGTTCATCTTCGGTGACTGGACCTTCTTGTTGGCGCACGACTTCGATCAGCGATGACGACGACCGATCTACTTCAATCTCGGCGGTGAGTTCTCCCCTCTCTTCTCTTGTTTCTATTTTGGATACGTTTTGATTCGATCGTTCAATCGGATCGTTCGATCAAATTGCGATTGTGGCTCTTTCAATAGAATCTTTAGTATTTGGATCTGAGTTATTTTCTTGTTTTCTTTGCTCTGAAACTGCTCGAGGAAATGCCGAGGAAGAGCTCGAGCTCATAGCTGGACACGAAGAGATCGTGTCCGATACTTGGGGACGCATTCCTGAATTTGATTATTCTTTCAGGTATTTATGTTATCATTCTATTGATTATTGAATCTTTATTTCTTCTCCTTGAGTACAGGTGTGTTAGCCTGGATTGATAGGATTTGGTGTTGCGTGTCAGGTTGCTGTTGTATATGTGTGCCAGACTCATAGCCGAGTCCCATTGCCGATCGTGTCCTAGTGTGGTTCGTGTCCTGCTGCGTTCACTCCAAATTGATGTGTGTGTTCAATTGATGGGTCACATACAGGATTCTCTTGAGTTAGAGTGCTATGGGATTTCTCTTTATTGATTTGAAATTCAAACTGGAAGCATGACTTGCTCTGTGTAGTGTTGAGACCTTCCAAACAACTCTGCAGTATATTTTGATTTGGGCTTTAGAGAATCAGTAGCTTGGCTTTATATTTTCGAACTAGAAGCAGCAGCATTGGACCTTAGCCTCCTTGCAATCTTTGAATTGTGTTGGGCTTCACCCTCGGGACGTGTCCGAGTTGTTTGTGTCTGGAGTCCAACTGGAGCTTGAAGGGTGTATGAGGAAAACATGTTGAACGTTGGGTGTTTGGGTTGTTTGGTTCGATTTGTTTCTTGTAGTATTGTAATATTGAAGACTCTTATTTGTATTAATCAAAAAGGGGGGGTTGGTTGTATTTATTTTCCTTTATCTCTATTGTGTAAATTTAAATCGAGCTGTTACTCTAAGTTATGTTATTTACAGTAGCCATTTATCAGTTTTGGTTGGCTATGGTATGACTTTAAGGGGCTGACTTTTTAGATATAAGGATTATATATATTTTGGTAGAGAGGTTGTGATTTTTACATAAATAGGTTGGCAGGCAGATAACTAAATAGTAGTATATGACTACTTAAGAGTTACTGTTATAATTGTAACTTGTATGTGTTAGTACCAAGCTATAGACAGAAGTTCAGGATAATTAAACTAGATTTTATTCTCTTAAATCAATTAGTACCTAATTAACTAGAAGTGAAATGATTAGTTAGTTTAGATATTAATCAATTGTCATAGATTAGACCTTAACCAACTTGTACACATTATTAAATACATGAGGACTTCCAGTTCCACTGACTACCCGTACTTTCCTGGAGCAAGACAAGTACATTCTATGGTCTTGTACATTTCATTATATCATGTGCTTCCTTGATTGACACACTGCGACATGACATGTCTTTCTGGTGCTCATTTCCTTGTTCTTATTACTCGTACCTGGGAAGGGGAAATATACTATTTATATGACCAAATCCAAGAAACAACTCAGGTGTGTTTAGCTTAGACCCCGTATCGTGCACGCGGGTCCTAAGCCGTACCATTCATGTTCTTTCATGTGCTTACCCCTAGCCGGTCACATGCTTAGTTATATTTCAAATATTGTACACACATGTTCAGGAGATATATCATGTATTTAGTTCCTGTGATTCCTGAGATACCATGTTCTTTCATGTTCTTACATACCAGTTCTTTCATGTACTTATACACCATGTTCCTTCTTGTGCTTTACATACCATTTTCTTTTGTACTTTCATATCATGATGTCTTGTTCATTACCTAGAACTGTACTTTGCTCCGCTCCTGACTGGATAAGTTGCAGGTATGCTTGCAGGATATCAGTCTACCTTATGGGCCAGAGCCTGGGATTTTAGCTGAGCAGGATGGAGACATGATTATGCTAGAGGCTTCAGGTTTAGACTATTTTAGCTTTACTTCTAGATACAGTTTTTAGAATTCATAGTACATTTCATTCCTGATGACTAGTACATTTATGATATTTAGATTTATGGATTATGGTAATCTTTCAGGGATCGTTTATAGATGCTGTGATTTCATACTTGTTCATGATTATCTGGTTAGATTTCCCTAGATTGGTACAGCTTACTTCGTCGTGTCTAACGACGAAGGCTGGGCGTGTCCAACTCGTGTCCGATTATTCGGGAGCGGGTCGTGACACTTGTAGATAGAATATGAAGATGAAGATGAAGAGTGTTCCACTGGTATAGGCACATCCTAATGTAACACTCAAATAGATGGACGATATTTATAGGAACTGTGTTAATTATACCAAGTTGTAGATAAGATATGGAAGGTTTCAACATCTAAGGTGGATCCTGTGAATGATTTCAAGCATAAAGTCACCGACACTTTAATTGTCCGGCCTCGAAGACCTGTGCAAGCCTTTTCCAAATACTTAGCAGGATCTCTAACATGAGAATGAAAATGTGGAGCAAAAGAGAGAGAGAGAGAGAGAGAGAGAGAGAGAGAGAGAAAGGGGGCGCTACAACAAAAAGACCTATTAATGACGTTGATAAGTGGATTTCATGACAGCTGATAAAGAAGTGTCATCAAAGTTCAGCAAGACTCCATTCTATGACAATGTCCAATATAAACGTTATTGATAGTCTTTCAGTGATACGAGCGTTATGAAAAAAAGTACCAAAATTTAAGTCAAAAACTCCACTATCTCGCACTCCTCTCGCACTTAAGAAAAAGCCTAAACCCTCATCCTCTCTCTTTCTCCTTCTCCCCCCGCTCCCCAACTCCCTAACTCACCGAGAGATGATGGATTACTATCGAGAGATGATGGATTTGAAGACTCTCGTCACTCGCACGCTCGAGAAGAAGGACGTACTTGCCAAAATTAGGGTTTGTCTCTCTCTCTCTCTCTCTCTCTCTCTCTCTCATTTTTCTCAAATTTGGGTTTCTCTTCGAAAATTAGGTTTTCTTCCGGATCCTTCTGATCGATGTATTCCTATGGGAGAATCTATATACTAGGGTCTCTTCCATACTAGGGTCTCTTCGAAAATTAGGTTTTCTTCCGGATCCTTCTTATTATTGTCTTCAAATCTCCCCACCGTCGCCGGCAGCCAGCGACGGGGGCAACGGGTTCAGATCCCTGGAGTCGGAGTTTGTCCGTCGGCACCACCGCCACGAGCCGAGGGAGAACCAGTGCAGCTCCACCCTCATCAAGCACATCAAGGCCCCCATCCACCTCGTAAGTACACGACAAATCGACCAGATCTCCGATCGATCGATCGTCGACTTCGAATTGATTTTGATTTTGATTTTGATTTTGATTTTTGTAAAACTCCTAAATTTCTACTATATTTTTTCGATTTTGGTGCTGATTTAAAATTTTGTATTGTACGTCACGTAGTCGTATTGTACGTCGTGTGCGGAAGTTCGTTTTTCGAATTTGCTCGACGAGTGCGAATATGTGCGAGCATACATATTTTTTTAGAAAAATATTTTATTTATTATTTTATAGTTTCAAAATAATATATATATAAAATTATTTTGCTATCATTTCCAAGCTGTTATTTTAGTTACTAGAAGCCTTCATTTATGCAGTTATTAATGGTGAATGATATTCCTATTGTATACTAGAAAAGCATAAATATTACTCGTACTTGCATATATATAATTCATAATATTTTATTAGTTATTTTTAAATAATAATGTAATTTCAAAATTATTATATTAACATTTTTGGAAAATATATTTTGAAAATATTTTGGCAATTTAAATCTTGATTCAATTTTTGGAATTATTTAAATAGATTAGATATTTGGAATTTGAATTTTCTCAATTGATTTTTAAG
The DNA here is from genome assembly GCA_029216955.1 of Iris pallida. Lineage (NCBI taxonomy): Eukaryota > Viridiplantae > Streptophyta > Magnoliopsida > Asparagales > Iridaceae > Iris > Iris pallida. The sequence goes on from JANAVB010033017.1 coordinate 24,176,269, forward strand.
CCAAAAGAATTTAAATTCGTGCATACATATATTTCGAAATTATTTATTAGTCTATTTTTAATAAAAATATAATTTTCGAGATTTATTAATATTAATATTTTATTATTCAAAAAGACATTTAAAAATATTTATTATTTTCGAAATTATTATTATTGGTAATTTTAAAAATATATTTGGAAGTTATTGTAGCCATTTAAATATTGATTTAATATTTGGATTTATTTTTATAGAGTAAATTTATATCTATATATGGAGTTTGAATTATGTTGTTGATTTTAAACTAAAGCATAAAAATTTATTTGATTTAAAATTAGATTTTGATTTGGATTTAGATTTATTAAATTAATTTAAATTTATAGATTGAATTATCTATTGGAATTTGAAATATTCCTAATCCTATCCAAACGGGAATTCCCACATCCTATAAATAGGCAGGTACTCATCCGTGTATTCTATTCTCCAAATTTCCACCACAAGTGTGTGCACCGTGTCAGTGTCTTTCCAATCTTATTCCAACCTTTACATATACATTTTCTTCGTGTCGGACACACCCCCCGACACAAATAAAACCCAAACCCTAAACCTAAGCCTAAACCAGACACCAGCCACCACTATCTCCCTCATCTCCCTGCCATCTCCACCAATTCCCCCATCTTCGACCAAACCTACAATGCCATTGCTGCCGACACCAACCTCCACGCAACCGACCAACCTCGCAGTTGCCTGCATCCCGACAGCCATCGCCTCATCGTCATCAACACCACAGTACACCGCCACCACAACCACCCTCGCCACCTGTCCTGGTTCCTCCGGCCAACCCATCAAAAGACCAGATCTCCCGGCCTTCATCACCACCCAACCCAGCCACCTTGGGCTTCAGTCGTCCCCGGCCATAACCGCAGCCTCCACACCATACCATCACAATCGCCATCACACTACCATCACCACGTCCGCTATCGCAGCGACAGCCGACCCCGACAAAACCATCTGAACTACCACCCCGCCATGACCACAGCTGAAAACCCCAAATCCCGTCACTGCCACCAAACACCAGAAAAGAAAAAGAAAAGAAAAATAAAATAGAAACCCTAAAACCTAAACTCACCTCCGCGCCCGCCGCCGTCGAGCCGGAGCGCCGCCCTCCGCTACGTGCGTCTCCCCGCGCCTATCCTCGCAGCGCCGGAGCACCGCAGCCCGCACCCTCCGTCTTCCTCGATCCCCGATCTCCCGCTTCATCTCCCCTTCCAGCCGCCGCACTCGGCGCAACCGCCGTGACTCCGCCCCTCTCCGGCCTCCGCGTCCATCCCGCTCGAAACCCCCGTCCATGTCCGCCATTGGCGCAGCCCTCACCGCCATTAAACCCTCCGCCCGAATCCCACACCTCTCCTCCGTGAGCGGCGCACCACCGTCGCCGCGCAGCCTATCGCCGGCCACCCCCTCTCCGGCGCTTCTCCCCGTTCCTCCGCCTTCTCCAACTTCGCCCGACGCCTGACTCCCGACCCTCTCTTTCCGGTCGACCGCCGCCCCTCTAATCTCTCTCCCTCTCAGTCTCTCTCTCGATCTTTCCCTCTCTCTCCTTTGATTCTTTCTTCTTCTTTTTTTTTGTACACCACTCCAGTCTTCTGTAAGAAGACAACAAGCGTTTAGATTTTTTTATTTTTTTTATTTTTATTTATTATTATTATTATTATTATTATTATTATTATTATCAATATTATTATTACTATATTATGGTTTAAAATGTTGTTTTATAAAATATATTACTATATAGTAATTCAAAGTATAGTTTTAACCAAAGGGTATATTTGATATATTTAGAGTTGAACTTAAATTTATTTTAGTATTTATCTAAAAATATTTTTTGACCAATAAAAGAGAGCTTCCAAAAAGATTATAATTATTATTTGAAAATTTTCTTATTAGTTATGTACTTTAAATAGACCTAATTACCTAAGTTTAACGTTAACAAAAATTAGGCTTTTGTCTTAAAACTGGTGTTCTAAATTTATAAATGTTTTTAACTAATATAGTTTACTACCAATAATTTCATTTTGACAAACTTAAAATTTTTGCCAAAGAAACGACTTTCGACTTTTGGGTATTATTTTGAAAACATATATTGACAAGTAAATTATTTTTCAAGTATCATAAATAATTTTCAAAAATCGTATATAGTTATTGTTATCCATTTTTTCTTTGATTTTTTTTCTTCCATCCATGACCAACCCTATTATACCTACTCTCTCTCAAATTTCGTAACTACCTTATGTCCACCCTAACTATTTCGCATGTCCTGGGCCCAATGGAACCGTCCGTGTCATCGTCCGAAATCACCTTGTATAGTGGTTGCACCGAAGTCACAGTTTATGCCAGCTTGACCATTGCGGCACACCAGGCGTACTACCAGGCAAGACACCGTGCCTTTACTGTTTAATTTTTTGCTCAATATCATGCATGTTTTTACTTATTCTAGAAAATATAAATTATACTTGCAAATTATTATATTTAGTTGCACATGGCATAGAGTTAAGGGACCACCTTTGTTTGTGTCGTATTCATTGGCCCGACACTTGTGTATCACGAGTCACGAGTCTCATATAGATCTCGGACGTACGTATCGACTGGCCATCGGTGTGCACATGCCGTGCGATAGGCAATAACTGCTAAATTGTTATGGTTGTCTAGAAGACTTAGTGACTTGGCAGTTATTAGGAATGTCGTGATGTGGATTCAGCACGAGTAGTGCATGGGGAGGGTGAAGACAGTTATTAGGCGCAGGGGCTTTCACACATTTACTTTTCTCTAGATGCCATTTGTGACTCAGTCGAGAGACTAGTGGCCGTGTATTTATTTACTTTTGTCTAGATGCCACTAGTGCCTCGATTGAAACACAAATGTGCCGTGCATTTACTTTCCTCTAGCCGTCGTTAGTGACTCACCCAAGAGCTAGTGGCCGTGCATTTATTTTTCTCTGGATGCCCCTTAGTCCTCGCTCGAGTGCTGATGGGCCGTGCATTTACTTTTCTCTAGACGTCACTAGTGCCTTGGTTGAAACGCTAACATGCCGTGTTTCTAGCTTCGGGAGCCCTTGTGTGGAACGTTGTCTTCAAATGCATATTCACATAGAATGGTTAAGAACCTTTATTTGTGTAGTTTTCTGTTGATCTTTATTTATTCAGTTTATGGCATGATATTATGTGTCTTGTTACGTCCCTTCGAGGACCTGGTTGTCTTGCCAGGTGTGTGCTATTATCTTTCGCAGGTGTTCTAGCTCTAGCCGTGTTCATCACTATTTCTTCGAGGATGATTGCGCTTGGATCGTCTTCGCTTCGCTCGCCAAAATATTTCTTTTGTTATGTATTTCTTTTCATCGTTGGTAGTGGATTTGTCTCTGCCCAACTACATGTACCAAATGACAATTTCATGGTTGATTATATGATATCATTTATTCATATATTTTTGTGGATGAGAATAGTTATAGTTCTACTACATTTTACAGCTTATGTATTCATACGAGGCCCATGTATGTCGTATGAATACAGCTGGCATGTCTACGTTCTTAGTCCTACGTATTTTGGGACTGGGGCGTTACATGTTTTTGTGGTGGCCCATGCAGGTCAAGATAAATTGTTTGGTTACTTTACCGTACCAAGCAAGCCTGCATATAGGATTAGAAGCCTAGGATCTCATCCACATATTTGACCTCTTTCCTTGATTTATCTACAGTTTGACTTATCAACTGCATCTTGCTTGCTTCCTTCCATCCATATTCTTATCTTCCCTTCGTGCTTGCTAGAGATTGACCTTACTAGTTAGTCGTCCCAAAACACTATTAGTTTAATTCTTTTAGGTTGGGTAAAATGCCTTATGAACTAGCAATCCCTTTGACCAAGTAACCTATATTAGCAAGCTTATTTAGATCCTGAAATCTAGAGGACCTAACCCGTCTAGACAACCAAGGACTTGGACAAGAAGACTATAGGACGACTGTATGACTTAGAATATTCTACCTTCTTTAAATTTTAATCTCTCATACCTATGTATTTACCGTTTTGACTAATGATGCTAATGTAGCCTAGTTTTTGCAAACTTATTCTTTATCGAGTTTGTTCATGACATATGCTATTGAGCGCTCACTAGCCTATTGTCTAATCAGAACCGGTGCATAATGGTCTGATCAACCAAGTGCACTTTGGTTCGCTTTTGTCTATCGTTTTACGTGGATGGGGACATAGTTAAACTTGTCCTCTAGAGTCCCATCCGCGACTGCCTTGACAACCCCTTTGAAAATTTTTGATCATCTTTGGATCACGTATTCGTATTCGATAACGTCTCCTTCGAACTCTATATTGCTTTCGCCTTCACCTATTTGAGAAGAACAAAAGCGGTGTACTAAAACTTCCTCTAAGCCTTCATATCGATTATGACCATACCATATTATTTTTCTATGATCTAGATCGCGATTTCTTACGGCATGATTTTGTTATCGATTGTTTCTCATCGATGCCCCCTTGTGTCTTCTCACCCCTTCCTAATTCTTAATTTCGAGGACGAAATTCTTTTAAGTTGGGAAGGATGTAAAATCCCTAAATTTCTACTATATTTTTTCGATTTTGGTGCTGATTTAAAATTTTGTATTGTACGTCACGTAGTCGTATTGTACGTCGTGTGCGGAAGTTCGTTTTTCGAATTTGCTCGACGAGTGCGAATATGTGCGAGCATACATATTTTTTTAGAAAAATATTTTATTTATTATTTTATAGTTTCAAAATAATATATATAAAAAATTATTTTGCTATCATTTCCAAGCTGTTATTTTAGTTACTAGAAGCCTTCATTTATGCAGTTATTAATGGTGAATGATATTCCTATTGTATACTAGAAAAGCATAAATATTACTCGTACTTGCATATATATAATTCATAATATTTTATTAGTTATTTTTAAATAATAATGTAATTTCGAAATTATTATAATAACATTTTTGGAAAATATATTTTGAAAATATTTTGGTAATTTAAATCTTGATTCAATTTTTGAAATTATTTAAATAGGTTAGATATTTGGAATTTGAATTTTTTCAATTGATTTTTAAGCCAAAAGAATTTAAATTCGTGCATACATATATTTCGAAATTATTTATTAGTCTATTTTTAATAAAAATATAATTTTCGAGATTTATTAATATTAATATTTTATTATTCAAAAAGACATTTAAAAATATTTATTATTTTCGAAATTATTATTATTGGTAATTTGAAAAATATATTTGGAAGTTATTGTAGCCATTTAAATATTGATTTAATATTTGGATTTATTTTTATAGAGTAAATTTATATCTATATATGGAGTTTGAATTATGTTGTTGATTTTAAACTAAAGCATAAAAATTTATTTGATTTAAAATTAGATTTTGATTTGGATTTAGATTTATTAAATTAATTTAAATTTATAGATTGAATTATCTATTGGAATTTGAAATATTCCTAATCCTATCCAAACGGGAATTTCCACATCCTATAAATAGACAGGTACTCATCCGTGTATTCTATTCTCCAAATTTCTACCACAAGTGTGTGCACCGTGTCAGTGTCTTTCCAATCTTATTCCAATCTTTACATATACATTTTCTTCGTGTCGGACACACCCCCCGACACAAATAAAACCCAAACCCTAAACCTAAGCCTAAACCAGACACCAGCCACCACCATCTCCCTTATCTCCCTGCCATCTCCACCAATTCCCCCATCTTCAACCAAACCTACAATACCATTGCTGCCGACACCAACCTCCACACAACCGACCAACCTCGCCGTTGCCTGCATCCCGACAGCCATCGCCTCGTCGTCATCAACACCACAGTACACCGCCACCACAACCACCCTCGCCACCTGTCCTGGTTCCTCCGGCCAACCCGTCAAAAGACCAGATCTCCCGGCCTTCATCACCACCCAACCCAGCCTCCTTGGGCTTCAATCGTCCCCGGCCACAACCGCAGCCTCCACACCATACCATCACAATAGCCATCACGCTACCATCACCACGCCCGCCATCGCGGCGACAGCCGACCCCGACAAAACCATCTGAACCACCACCCCGCCACGACCACAGCCGAAAACCCCAAATCCCGTCACCGCCACCAAAAACCAGAAAAGAAAAAGGAAAGAAAAATAAAATAGAAACCCTAAAACCTAAACTCACCTCCGCGCCCGCCGCCGCCGAGCTGGAGCGCCGCCCTCCGCTGCGTGCGTCTCCCCGCGCCTATCCTCGCAGCGCCGGAGCACCGCAGCCCGCACCCTCCGTCTTCCTCGATCCCCGATCTCCCGCTTCATCTCCCCTTCCAGCCGCCGCACTCGGCACAACCGCCGTGACTCCGCCCCTCTCCGGCCTCCGCGTCCACCCCGCTCGAAACCCCCGTCCCTGTCCACCATTGGCGCAGCCCTCACCGCCGTTAAACCCTCCGCCCGAATCCCACACCTCTCCCCCGCGAGCGGCGCACCACCGTCGCCGCGCAGCCTATCGCCGGCCACCCCCTCTCCGGCGCTTCTCCCTGTTCCTCCGCCTTCTCCAACTTCGCCCGACGCCTGACTCCCGACCCTCTCTTTCCGGTCGACCGCCGCCCCTCTAATCTCTCTCTCCCTCTCAGTCTCTCTCTCGATCTTTCCCTCTCTCTCCTTTGATTCTTTCTTCTTCTTTTTTTTGTACACCACTCCAGTCTTCTGTAAGAAGACAACAAGCGTTTAGATTTTTTTATTTTTTTTATTTTTTTATTTTTTTATTTTTATTTATTATTATTATTATTATTATCAATATTATTATTACTATATTATGGTTTAAAATGTTGTTTTATAAAATATATTACTATATAGTAATTCAAAGTATTGTTTTAACCAAAGGGTATATTTGATATATTTAGAGTTGAACTTAAATTTATTTTAGTATTTATCTAAAAATATTTTTTGACCAATAAAAGAGAGCTTCCAAAAAGATTATAATTATTATTTGAAAATTTTCTTATTAGTTATGTACTTTAAATAGACCTAATTACCTAAGTTTAACGTTAACAAAAATTAGGCTTTTGTCTTAAAACTGGTGTTCTAAATTTATAAATGTTTTTAACTAATATAGTTTACTACCAATAATTTCATTTTGACAAACTTAAAAATTTGCCAAAGAAACGACTTTCGACTTTTGGGTATTATTTTGAAAACATATATTGACAAGTAAATTATTTTTCAAGTATCATAAATAATTTTCAAAAATTGTATATAGTTATTGTTATCCATTTTTTCTTTGATTTTTTTTCTTCCATCCATGACCAACCCTATTATACCTACTCTCTCTCAAATTTCGTAACTACCTTATGTCCACCCTAACTATTTCGCATGTCCTGGGCCCAATGGAACCGTCTGTGTCATCGTCCGAAATCACCTTGCATAGTGGTTGCACCGAAGTCGCAGTTTATGCCAGCTTGACCATTGCGGCACACCAGGCGTACTACCAGGCAAGACACCGTGCCTTTACTGTTTAATTTCTTGCTCAATATCATGCATGTTTTTACTTATTCTAGAAAATATAAATTGTACTTGCAAATTATAATATTTAGTTGCACATGGCATAGAGTTAAGGGACCACCTTTGTTTGTGTCGCATTCATTGGCCCGACACTTGTGTATCACGAGTCACGAGTCTCATATAGATCTCGGACGTACGTATCGACTGGCCATCGGTGCGCACATGCCGTGCGATAGGCAATAACTGCTAAATTGTTATGGTTGTCTAGAAGACTTAGTGACTTGGTAGTTATTAGGAATGTCGTGATGTGGATTCAGCACGAGTAGTGCATGGGGAGGGTGAAGACAGTTATTAGGCGCAGGGGCTTTGACACATTTACTTTTCTCTAGATGCCATTTGTGACTCAGTCGAGAGACTAGTGGCCGTGTATTTATTTACTTTTCTCTAGATGCCACTAGTGCCTCGGTTGAAACACAAATGTGCCGTGCATTTACTTTTCTCTAGCTGCCGTTAGTGACTCACCCGAGAGCTAGTGGCCGTGCATTTATTTTTCTCTGGATGCCCCTTAGTCCTCGCTCGAGTGCTAATGGGCCGTGCATTTACTTTTCTCTAGACGCCACTAGTGCCTTGGTTGAAACCCTAACGTGCCGTGTTTCTAGCTTCGGGAGCCCTTGTGTGGAACGTTGTCTTCAAATGCATATTCACATAGAATGGTTAAGAACCTTTATTTGTGTAGTTTTCTGTTGAGCTTTATTTATTCAGTTTATGGCATGATATTATGTGTCTTGTTACGTCCCTCTGAGGACCTGGTTGTCTTGCCAGGTGTGTGCTATTATCTTTCGCAGGTGTTCTAGCTCTAGCCGTGTTCATCACTATTTCTTCGAGGATGATTACGCTTGGATCGTCTTCGCTTCGCTCGCCAAAATATTTCTTTTGTTATGTATTTCTTTTCATCGTTGGTAGTGGATTTGTCTCCGCCCAACTACATGTACCAAATAATAATTTCATGGTTGATTATATGATATCATTTATTCATATATTTTTGTGGATGAGAATAGTTATAGTTCTACTGCATTTTACAGCTTATGTATTCATACGAGGCCCATGTATTTCGTATGAATACAGCTGGCATGTCTACGTTCTTAGTCCTACGTATTTTAAGACTGGGGCGTTACAATTTTGGTTTTGATTTGGGTTAGGTTTGGTCGTTGGTGAGGAGATTCGACCAGCCGTAGAAGTACAAGCCATTCGTGAGCCGGTGCGTGGTGCAAGGGGATCTGGAGATCGGGAGCATCAGGGAGGTCAACGTCAAGTCCGGCCTCCCGGCCACCACCAGTAGGGAGCGGCTCGAGCTGCTCGACGACGACGAGCACATCCTCAGCATCAGGATCGTCGGCGACGACCACCACCTCAAGGTCCCAATCTTCAATTTTACTCCATCTATATAATCAATTAACAAGAATTAGATTATTTGTTGTTGTTCGCTCAGTCTGCTAACAAAATGTATGCATACAATTAATATGTGCAAAATGATAAGAATCAACCGCATTTAGAAGCATCAACAACTTAGCTACCTAGCTAAGATGTCAGTTTAATAAAGAGGATTGCTTAATCTGTATAATTTTTTCCTATGACAATATTCTTCGGTTTAGATGGAGCTGGTCATGTAACCAGACATCGAGACAAATAAGCTAGAATTCATCCTAAACAAACTAATGTTACATGTTAAACACTTGAAACCCAAGAGTGCTTGTAGAAAAGAAATATTTAATTAGAGAGGAGGAGAGATTCATAGCTAAAATCAGAAACAAAAACGCATAAAAAAATTGTTCTCTCTGATCACATTGAGAACCATCAGTTTTAATGCGTAGGTAAGTCAAATATGATTTAAGCTGGTATGTGAAGCTATGAAGGGAAAGTTCAGAGCATAAAACCTGAAAGATTTGATGAACCAAGATACCGACAAATGCTGCAAAAGAATGCTCTGCACACTTTAGCCTAAGTGAAACTAGAAGCAAGCTAATTTGCTCATCAAAATCCAATTTTGACGAGAAAGTATAAATTTTTTAACTTTATGGAAAGTCAAATGTGTCAAGCTAATTCATGAATAATAAATTAAACAGCTTAACCAAGGGCACATTGCACATTTGAAACAACGAACATCAAAGAAAAATTAATACAAAACCAAGGGAGAACTACCCATGTGCCAGACTAAACTCTTAGGTTGGTTTCAATCATGTATCAATCTTTTATATATATATATATATATATATATATATATATATATATATATATATATATATATATATATATATATATATATATATATAAGCCTTGTTTGCAAACTATGAAGCTGTATTCAGCTTAATGATATTTTTTTTCAGCTTCATAGTTTGCAAACAAGGCTTATATATATATATTTTTTTTTTTTTTTTTTTTATATATATATATCTATCTATCTATCTATCTATCTATCTATCTATCTATCTATATATATATAAAAAAAAAAGGCTTATATATATATATATATATATATATATATATATATATATATATATATATATATATATATATATATATATATATATAGATAAAAAAATATATATATATATATATATATATATATAGATAGATAGATAGATAGATAGATACAGTGTGTGTACGAAAATAACAACTTCACCATGCCTGGTTCAGTTTGTGTGAACTATAGACCTTCACATTGATACAACTCATAGAATGTTTTATATTTGCCACCAGACATCTTCAACAACTAATGCAGGACAAATTCATCTCTGGTTTGAACTAAATGTATCTCAACCATGCGCAAGCCAACCCAAGCCAGCCAGCATTGAAAAATTGTTCGAACAAAAAGCTATTGATTAGTGTTACCTAAATTCTAAATGCTATTGATGACTCCAGCAAACTTGCATGCTCTTGTTTGGACAGGTCAACTGCAAACATGACACATTTAAGTTTGATCCTTTAAGTAGTAAAACAAAAAATCTAGCAGTCAAAAGAATTCACAAGGTGCATGAGAATATAACTGACCAAAAGAAGAGAAAGAAACTTAGCCCCAAAAGTTGTAATATTAACACAAAACTCGGCAAGATTTAGGAATTCATGATACATGGATACAAAACTCCAAATTCATAATTGTGCTAGCATAGCATAAGGTTTAACAGCTAATAAGCTACTGTTTCTCACGTTGTCTTTTCATGATTCTACGTGCTATATTTTAACATAATATATTCTGATTTGTTGTTCTTCTACAATATTTCTCAAATAGCTTTGTGTAACTCTTTAGCTGAACTTATATTTGTTTCGATATTGACTGGATAGTTTACATATTAGGTGAGGAATGGAGATAGCACTTGGCTCAGGTGACTATTTTGGAGGACCTAGAAGATTAGAGTAGATTCCTATGATGTATTAGATGTATCTATAGTGATGGTTATTCTACCGGATTTGTCTCCGGAGGTACGACATTGTATGATGTACTAAAACTCTAATAATGAATTCTGGTGATCGTGCATTCGATGGGTTTTGTTTCACGTTTAGTTTATGTGATTGAACAAGATCGATATAATGAGCATTTTACGATTATTAAGATTTAGACATCATACTACCGTCGATTTTGTGACATAGGCTAGACGCTCACGCACTCCGATCAACCGGACAAGGATCGTAACAAAGGTTGACGGTTTAGATAGTCCTTACCTTACATTTGTGTGTTCTTGTTTGCTTTTTTATTCAGTATTTACGTCTTGCTATTTTTTTTTCCGTCATAATCATTGTTGTTTCGTGTCGCTTTCGTTTTTGTGCACTTTGTTAAATTCTTTTTCTCGATTTTTTTTAAATTTTCTTTTCGTTATTGCAGTTTGTCATAGCATTGATGACCTACTTCTTCTTCTTCTTCTTTTTTTTTTTATTTTTTTTTATTTTTAGCAACGTTAGGGCTTGCACTACCTGGGCGGTGGCCTTCTACACAACAATTAAAGATCACAAAGAAAGTTGCACGGATATTCTCTCTTAGGTTGTTTGTTTTTTCTACCTCAACTATCCGCGGATTCAGAACAAAGATGAATGATATAAAGCTACTTGCCACCCACAAATTTTTCACTCCACCAAGACAATGTTGTAAGAGTAGAGCTATTCGTATTTCTAAATTATTCCTCCAAACTATTTCTCCTTATATGGCAGTTGACATGACAGATTAAATAATATTATATGTTATATGACATGACAGATTAAATAATATTATGTGTTATATGACATGACAGATGACATGACAAATTTTAACAAAAAATTGCCAAAGATTATCCAAACATTTGCCAATATACAGGTTTGTTGGATGGTTCTGAAATTTATCATGGATGATTTCAGCTTAGCCGTAGGTTTTCCTCTGAACTGAAAGCTTATCCAAACATTTGCCAAAGAAGTGATCAATGTTATATCATCTAATAATACGGGTTTGTTGGATGGTTCTGAAATTTTTCATGGATGACTTCAGCTTAATTTGACTAAATTTTTTTTTTTGGGTCGGATTTAGTCGGTCTTTTTCGGGACGGGTTTGGACAGGTTTGCATTGGGCGGACCTCCGACCGGGCTCGGGCGGACGGATGCTTAGTCCAAGCCCTGCCCTATACTAATATGGAACGGACCGGGCTATCATAATGGTCGGGGTGTATCGGGCTTTGGCCCTCGGGCCAGACGTGCTTTTCGGTTGCCCATGGGCCTCGGGCCCAGTGATGATCCTTAGTTGGAAGGTTCCAGAATCCTCTAGAGTATGGTACATTACTCTTGATCTCTCATGAAGCTTCCCCAAATTTTTAGAAATTCTATAACCTTTTCATCATGTAAATATACCAGGCTTGGAAGTTTTTTTTTTTTTTCTTCTTCGAAGTTTCGTAAGTCCTTTGAGACCCTATAAATAATGTGAGAGCTTCATTTGTTCCTCATCACCCAAGAAGGAGATGTAAACTCTCTCTAGTATATAAATGTAAATTTAATTGTCTTCTAATTAATTTTGTATGTATTTGAAAAGAGCAAAAGATACTTAAATAATAAAGTAATGTATTGGAATACCAAAAGACATATTTTATAAGTACCTACCTACTCTTAGGTCTCGTTTGGTTCGCGGAATCTCCCGGTTGGGAAAGGAAAGTGATTACTTTCCTATGTTTGGACGTCCAAAGAATTGAGGAGGAAAGAAAAGTGATTCCCAATGGAAGGAAAATTAGGGGAGAAAGTGATTCCATCCATCCAAGGAAGGAATCACTTTCCCACGTTGAAGTATTCACTTTCCTTTCCAAATTCCTTGGCATTACCAAACATCGGAAAGGAAAATAAATAGGAATTAAAGTTTTCCAAAGGAAAGGAAATGACAAGGAATTGATTTCCTTTCCCTTCCATTCCGCGAACCAAACGAGGCCAAGTAGAATAGATTTTTTTTTGTATTGGAACAAATATGTAAGGTTACTTTTCGAATTAAAAGTTTCACAGTGAAGTCTAACATTTGGTATTATACAGTAGAATAGATAATGAATATTTCAACATCGCATTTTCTCGTACTCACCTTAGCGACCTTTCTAAGTGTTTGAAAAATGCTTGCACGGACGAAGATCCGTGCTCCGCATGAATTAAGTTTGTATGCAAAAAAAAAAAAAAAAAAAAATATATATTAAGTCCCTGACAGTATGCTCGAGATCATTCACAGGATCCATGTGGAAACCTTCCATATCTTATTTACTATGTCAGAAGAATTTCTTGGTATTTATTTAGTTGCAAACTAGTGAAAACACAGCTCCTATAAATATCATCCATCTCAGTGACATTAGCATGCAGTTCATGTCAATGGAACTCTCTTCATCTTCCTCTTCATGCTTCCTCTTCCTCTTGTTCATCGTCCCTTTCCTATACTTTCTCAAGGTGGCAGCGACAACATCACTGGCAGCTTCTACCAAGAGGCCCCGGCTCGCGCCAGGCCCAACCCCCCTCCCAATAGTAGGGAACCTATTCGAACTCGGCGACAAGCCCCACCGGTCCCTGGCGCGCCTCGCCAAGGCCCACGGCCCCGTCATGTCCCTCAAGCTCGGCCGGATAACCACCACGGTCGTCTCGTCCCCGGACGCGGCGAAGGAAGCCCTCCAGAAGAAGGGCCGCGCCCTCTCCGGACGCTGGGTCCCCGACGCCGACCGGGTCCTCGGCCACGACCGGGTGGCCGTCGTATGGTTGCCTCCTTCCCAGCAATGGAACAACCTACGCGCCGTGATGAGGACCTACTCCTTCGCCGCGAGGGTGCTCGACGCGAGCCAGGGCCTCCGTCGGCAGAAGGTCCGGGAGCTGATCTCCCACGTGAGGGGGCGGACGGGCCGGGCGGTGGACGTCGGGGGCGCTGTGTTCGACACCGCGCTCAATCTGATATCCGCCACCGCCTTCTCTTCCGACTTGGTAAGCCTCGATCATCATTCTGATCATTCTCGCCGCGGCTTCAAGGAGGTTATCTCGGGGATCATGGAGGAGGTCGGCAAGCCGAACCTCGTCGATTTCTTCCCGTTGCTCTCACCGATCGATCCGCACGGCCGCAGAAGGAAGGTGACCAAATACTTCAAACAACTGTTCGGGATGATCGACGACATGATCGACGACCGGCTCAAGCTCATGAAACAACAAAAGAACGATACCAGCAGTGTTTCCAGCGATGGTTGCGACCTGCTCGATGAACTTCTCCGTTCACAACTTGACAGACCTATTTTAAGATCCTTACTAGCGGTAGGTAGTGGTGTGTTGTGCATTACCAAACACTTGTATATATAACGGAAATGCTTTTTTGCCCGCCCGCTTACGTAGCACTCTCCCATTGGCTCCCTGTTAGCATGGGGGCTCACGCTGTTGACAGGCCAATGGGGGAGAGCTACGTGGCGGACTGGCCCGCCCGCGAGCCAAATAGCAGTGTTGTATTGTTACATATGTTGTACTTTGGGTCTCTGCAGGACTACTTCATTGCCGGGAGTGATACGAGCTCAGTCACGGTCGGATGGGCGATGGCGGAATTGCTCCGCAGCCCGAGCTTGATGGCTATGGCTCGCGCGGAGCTTGCGAGCGTCGTAGGACCGACGAGGGAGGTCGTGGAGTCGGACATCCCTAACCTGTCATTCCTCCGGGCGGTGGTGAAGGAGACCTTCCGCCTCCACCCGACATCGCCGCTTCTCCTCCCCCACAGGGCCGAGGCGGACGTGGAGCTGGGGCCGTACGCCGTGCCGAAGCACAGCCAGGTCGTGGTGAACGTCTGGGCCATCGGGCGGGATGAGAGCGTGTGGGAGGACGCAGAAGCGTTCAAGCCGGAGAGGTTCCTGGGGAGCGAGGTGGACTTCCGCGGCCAGCACTTCGAGCTGATACCGTTCGGCGCGGGCCGGCGGATGTGTCCTGGGATGCCCCTGGCTGACCGGATGGTCCACCTGACGCTGGCCTCGCTGATACATTCTTTCGAGTGGAGGCTGTCCGGAGGGATGAAGCCGGGCGATGTGGATCTCACGGAGAAGTTTGGTGTTACACTTGCTCTAGCTGTTCCACTCCTCGCCATTCCTCTACCTGTAAAAGAATGAACCAGCTATGTGTTTTTTATAAATAGAAAGAATAATATGCCCCGTGGCTTGATCCATTGTGTCTTATGCCTCTCCTCAGTAACCATAAAGGTCATTCGAGTTTGACTGTCTGTGTTTGTTGTACTGATGCAAGAGCATAAGCTGTTACGATGATATATATATTATTCAACACGTCTTCACATGTCGAAACCATTGTTATTGTTTGATTTTAATTTCTTGGTATATATTTCATCTCATTTGCATAAAATTTTCGGATCGAAACATTATCCCAACCGCTCCAACTACAAAACTAAACGAGATTAGCGATGTCTCAAACATTACTAATTTCTCTTACGGCGTCGCTAAATCGATGTAGCGACGCCAATTAGGCGTTGTCAAGTAGCTAGCTAGTCGCTGACTACACAACGTCGACACTGCACATTGCGGCAACAACTCCTAATAGAAGCCGCCAAAAATATCATCGCGATGACATCTTTTGTGTCGAAATATCGACTTATATTAACACATTTTTCGTTGTCGTAAACAATTTGACGTCACTCCAGCCACGCGGTTGCTGCATGTTCAATCTAACCTGGCAATCAAATCAACAACGTCGAGCGACACATCAAACACAGATATATACATGACAATTTATCTTCCAGGTATCAATATGGTATATCGAGTGACATTAAACGACAACCAACTACGTTCTTATACAGTTAGCGACGCATGTATGACATCACTAGATGTCACTAAGACATCGCTAAAATACAAAATATGCAAAATAAGGATTACTATAGACAAGAGTGAACCTGCTTTTAATACGACATATTCATATTCAAATGTTTACATATGTTGGAGTCCAGTCTGAATTTGATAACAACATATTTGTGGAATCTAAATTTAATTAAATATTTAATTTAATTTGGATGTCCATAATTAGTACTGGACTATTTTAGATGTTTTAATAAAATTCTTATTTGAGGGTTTCCTATTTAGGTGATCCTATTATAATCTAAAATAGGATGTTTATGGAATATTTTAGGTATTGTAGGATTCCTATTTTATTCATATTTAGAAAATCCTATTATGACCTAAAATATAATTTTCTCATCATATATATATATATATATATATATATATATATATATATATATATATATATATATATATATATATATATATATATATATATATGGGGTGAGGGTGGAGGCACATAACATAGCAAAAAGTTGAGATTCGAGGTGCTCGTCCACAGGAGATCTAAGAGAAAGTTCGCACATTGCTCTTAGGACTTTGCCATACAAGATAGAAGGAAGAAGAGTCGATCAGTCGTCAACTTAGGTTAGGAGATTGCTAAGGATTGCTGAGCAAATTTAATTGTAATCTCTTTTCCTTTCTTCTTGAGTATTGTGAGAGAGTTGAACTTATTAGGGCAAATGGTTCAACAATATTTTTGTCAACCTTGTAATTTTATCTGAGTTATAGAGATTAGGATTTGTCCAGGTGACATAGTAGCCGCCATATACTGTCTTTATTTGTGCTTAGTCACTACCAAAATAAGTCATATCATGCAGCGACGAGTTTAGCGACGCTTAATGAAAACGTCGCTATTATTTGGCAATTTAGCGACGTATAATTTTTACGTCGCTGGACGTCACTACTACCGACGTTCAGCGACGTATTGCGACTAATTTTTTTATAACAAAATTTTACATCGCCCAAAAGTTGGTAAACGTCGCTATTGTTTTACTATTAGCGACATTTTTGCGACACTAGAATACGACGTCGCTATATTTTTAGAATATAGCGACGTTCAACGACGTCTTTCACTGACGTCGGTAAATCTTTTCCATTAACCCGATCGGATTTTCCTTTCCCCCCCATTCACACACAAAAATTTCCCAAAAAATTTGTTTTCCCCCCATTCTCCGCCGTCGCCCAGCCTTCTCCTCCACCGCCTCTTCGAGCTCCTCCTCCTCCTCCTCCACCGCTCCTTCTCCTCCACCGACCTCCTCCTCTGCCGACCGGTCTCCTCCTCCTTCTCCTCGTTGCTGCGTGCTCCTCCTCCTCTCCGAGCTCCTCCACCGACCCCTCCTCCTCCTCCACCGCGAGCTCCTCCTCCTACTCGGCCATCCCAAGATCCCCTCCTCTTCCAATCGAGCTCCTCCACCGAGTTCCTCCTCCTCCAACCGCCTACACGCGCCGCGGAGCTCCTCCACCGCGAGCTCCTTCTCCTCCTCCTCTCGGCCACCCCCTTCCTCTATCAGCCCCAAAGCTCAGGTAAACCCTAACCCGATATCTCTAGTAGCCATTTGACATGGACACGACACAGACACGAATACGACACGAACATATATAATATATGTGCTAATTCTCTTGAGCAGTTATGTCATTTTGTAACTTTACTAAGGCAAAGTTATCTGTAGTTGAGGGTAGACCTCTGTCAACTTTGCTTCTGGCAAAGTTTATCATTGTGGCGATGCTAGCGATGTGACAAGACTAATACCTATGCCATTTTATTAACTTTGTTTCTGGCAAAGTATATTGTCACGATGATGCTAGCTATACGGCAAATTTAATGTCCTAGCCATTTTTATTAGTGTATTACGAACTTCAGATTCTTATGAATTGGTAAACTGCATGTTCAGGAATCAATTTACAAACCAAAGGTTTTCGATGGTATGTCGAGGCTAAGTCCCTAGTTATATTTTTGTTTCTGTCAAATGCTAAGCCTTTGCGGGGTTGTCGAGCTGAGCCAATATAATAGGTTCCGTTTGTTCGGTTGAATATTTTCAATGTTTAATAGACTGGACCTAATATTGAACTTTTGTCAAAAATATAAATTTGATAAACATACACTGAATTTTTACATTTCAATCATTTACAACAAAATACATCACTAAATTTTACATTTCAATCATTGGGTATGTAATATCACAGAATTGTGAAAGCGTTGGAACAAAGGCCTCGTTTGGTTCACGAAATGGAAGGAAAATGAAATCAATTCCTTGGCATTTCCTTTGAAAAATTGCAATTTCTACTGATTTTCTTTTCCATTGTTTGGAAATGGCAAGGAATTTGGAAAGGAAAGTGAATACTTTAATGTGGAAAAGTATTTCCTTGCTTGGATGGATGTAATCACTTTCCCCCCTAATTTTCCTTCCATTGGGAATCATTTTCCTTTCCTCCTCATTTTTTTTGGCATCCAAACATAGGAAAGTAATCACTTTCCTTTTCCAATATACATGATTAGAAATGATATCCCAAATTGAGGATACCTGAATATTTTAGTTAACCATAGTGAATATATATCTAAAATTCTTAAGAAAGAACATACATACTAAGACTGAGATGAATTGAACTAGAAAGAAAACAAATTGTTTTTTTTAGAGAAAACTAAACTGAGAGAAACATGTATTTAAGTACTGTTCCCAACTTGAGATTTTGGAAACACTTGAAAAGGATTTCCCTTTTGAAAGTCTCATATGTAGTTATGTTTCTCTAAGAGAAGAGCCTTGTCCAACTTTGTACTAATTCTTTCTAAACCGAGTTAGTTATCCTTCTTCCTTCATGATTAAAGTTCGGTCATCATAGTCATGATTATGGATATCCGATATCTTAACCAAAGTAAAATATATCTGAAATGTTAATAACATACATCTTATGAATTAAGCAAGGAAGTAAACAAACACAAATGATCCGAGAAATTGTATACGAGCACATTGGACTTGGACACGAGCACATTGGACTTGGACTCGATACATTAGACTTGGACTATTAATCTAACATATACTTCATAGGAATGGTCGATATTACCGATTTCGATATCGATACTCATAGGAATGGTATGTTATCGATTTCGATATCGATGCTCATAGGAATGGTCTGATACCGATTTCGATATCGATACTCATAGGAATGGTCGATATGACCGATTTTAACATCGATACTCATAGGAATGGTGTGATGCTGATTTCGATATCGATACTCATAGGAATGATCTGATACCGATTTCAATATCGATACTCATAGGAATGGTCTGATACCGATTTTGATATCGATACTAATAGGAATATCCTCAAATGGTCCCCTGCAGTAGGCAGTAAGGGCATTTCAAGTATATATTTCCTTACCTTATTGGTGTGATACCGATTTCGATATCGATACTAATAGGAATATCCTCAAATGATATTACTTTCACAAGTGTTTCAACGATGTGCTTGTATCTATCTTACAGAATTATCCTCAAATGGATATGGAGCTGAATTACTATCTGCGGAATCGTTCGCGGATGTACAACCGTCATCCTGATGACATGTGCGGTGTGCGGGATGAATTCATAGAGGGTGTACACCAGTTCCTGCAGTTTGCCAAGGCATTCCCTCAGTACATAGATGGTACCAAAATTAAGTGTCCGTGTGTGAGATGTCGCAACTTGAAATATCATCCAGAAGTGGATGTCACGTATCATTTATACTCGAAGGGTTTCACGTCGAATTACTATCAGTGGAGCGAGCACGGAGAACTTATGTCTTTAGCATCGGAGTACGAGCCTTATGTGGATGTCCACAATAACGCTCCTTACGACGATGGGTTGGTGAACATGGTTTTTGACGCGGCCGGGCCTAGTTTCGATCCGGATGATCATGATGCACCTGAGGAGGCACCGAATCCCGATGCTGCACAGTTCATGGAGTTGCTGGAGAATGCAAGGACTCCATTATATCCTGGTTGTGAGGATCATTCACCGTTGGAGGTGGTTACAAGATTGTTGAGCATCAAGTCCGATTTTAACTTGTCGTAAGATTGCTACAACCGTCTTATGGAGTTGCTTATAGAAATAATGCCTGAGGGTGCGAAGTTGCCAAAAGACTTCTACCGGTCTAAGAGGATGGTTAGATCGCTCTGGATGGGATACAAAAAATCGATGCCTGTCGTAACGGGTGCATGTTGTACTACAAAGACGACAAGGATGAAGACGCCTGCAGATTTTGTAAGCACCCTGAATTTCCGAAATTTATTTTCGAATTTTCTAAATAATTTATTCTCGATAATTCATTCTATTTAAATTAATTTTGATCTTTAAATACTCTTTACCGTGACTTGGACTTCTAGAGCATCAGGGATGCCAGTCTCTGGAAACTTCCTTCTTGAAGTTTGTAGTAGACGAGATTATCTTCATATTGATATTTCGTGTCCCACTCGAACTTGTTCCCTTGTACTCTTTTTGCTTCGTGCAAGTTCGGGTCAATTTAGACCATTTAATTATTAATTGACTTCCCACTCTTTTCCTTGATCATCATATGTACGTTACCGTGACTTTTAATTTAGGAGCACCAGACCAGTCGTTTTCTCAGAACCAACTTCTCATGAATGATCTACTCGAGATGCTCTTCACCCATGACCTTCGTGTCCCACTCAGACACTCTATTTTGTGTCTATTTCCTTCGCACAACTTTTGGTTCAATTTAGGACAATTAATTATCTACCGTAAAACCTGATTTAATTTCTTATTTAATTTTGGGACCCGACATCGATCCAACCTAGTCGACCCAAAGTATGGACATGGCCTACATGAAGCCTACTACCCCCATGAAACTGGTGTCCCATTTATTTGAGCTCCCATATGTTACTTATTTACCCATGATCACTATTTTAATTCAAATATTGCACCATGTTCGATTTTGACCCGACCCGGCTCGACCGAACCCGAACCCAAGCTCCATGTTGCCCTCTCATGACAATCCATACACCCCACATAATTTCTCTTTTTTTCTATTTTAAAATATCTCTCTTCCTCTCTCTAATTTAAAAATATCTTATTTCTTTATCTCTCCTATATATATTTATATATATATATATATAAAACTCTCTTTCTCTCTTCTCCTTAAATCACTCCACACTCCCACACACATACACCCCCTCTCCCATCAGCCGACCACATTCCTCCTCTCTTTACTTCCTCTCTCTAAATATCTCTCTCTAAATATATCTCTCACTCTCTCTCT
The DNA here is from genome assembly GCA_029216955.1 of Iris pallida. Taxonomy (NCBI): domain Eukaryota; kingdom Viridiplantae; phylum Streptophyta; class Magnoliopsida; order Asparagales; family Iridaceae; genus Iris; species Iris pallida. The sequence goes on from JANAVB010033017.1 coordinate 24,197,377, forward strand.
CTTTATATATTATATACACACACACTCATAATATATACTAACTCTCTCTCTCTCTCTTTCTATACTCACACAAATACCCCTTCACACATCACCATCAGCCCCTTTCTTCCTCCATGGCCGACACCCTTTTCCCCTGTCACGTCCCGCTCCTGTAGGAGCGATCGTCCTCGCTAAGGCGTGATGCCGCACGAGCCTAGATTGCGCTCGTGCAAGGCAGGTTCCATAACGGCCGATTACAGCGACGGCGACAGGGTCGTCGCCCAGAAGTCCCGAGTAGAGACATTAAACATGCAGCAAAATTTAGAACAAAACACAACTTATTCAAAAGCTCTTTATTGATATCGAAACAACGGTTACATTGGAGGCACAAGGCCGAGATTACAATCACTCAAATTTACTCGTCTCACATTACAAATCACTCTGCTCTCTCTCATCTCTCGATTTCAATGCTTGAGCCAGTAAAAGCTTCGGAAGGCGATGTCCATACATTATGTCCCGTATAAGTCTTTGATCCATGCGGCCGCAGTACGCTTCGAATCGCCAAGGAACTCCGTACCTCGACGCATCCAAGCGAGCTCCGTGCCACAAGCTTCTACCTGCACCTGCACATGAAAACTGTGTGGGTGTCAGTACTCAACTGTACTGGTGGAGTGAGCTCCTCGCCCACCCATACAAAACCGACACGTTTTATTTTACTTGTGTAATACAAGCCCCTTTACGATTGTCTTTCTAGTCTTGTCTTAGGATCGATTTTAAGACCGACGCTTGGCCTATTTAGTGTCTTTAGACCATCTCCGTGCCTTGCACTGATAACGTACTCATACTTTGCCTCTAGACCTTTCTCGTGCTTACATTGTCAACGTACTGACTCATAGTTGTCTTTCGTACCATACTCTTGGACGTAACGACTAGGTCGTGTCAAATACTTGCCCGTGCCTCAAACATCGAGGCCGTGCCTCGTAGCGTAACCTGACTTATCCAAACTCGACTTACGGCCCTTCTCGACTTAACGCACAACGACTAACCAAACTTGTGGAACCGGTATTGAGAACTCAAGTACGACGCCATATCTCGTGCCGAAGCACTTGTCTTTACGTATAGCCGAATCGTAGGCTTTATAATACCTTGGGTGCAACCGAGCACACATTTCACCATTCAACGCATACCGTGCTTACACTTTCTTTGTTATGACCGACACCGTGCATGCGGATTCGCCGCTTAGCATGCCAATTATCTATATGAAAGGCCACTGGCATGACAAGCCATCACGGACATAGCTCGGGTAGGCGGCGGGTCCTTCAGCGCAGGTAGCGAGCCCCGTTGAAAGCCCCCGACTACCCACGCAATAAAAGCATGCGCTGCTATAACGTCTACCTCCTAGGACGACTGGGCCCGGTGCCCCGGCGTATAACCAATTTAGACAGAAATCCTTGTCGACAAGGTGTCCAATGACCACGCACCTACGAGACATCTAGACTCACGTAAATGCATGGCCTAATTGTTGGTACGATTGGAACTATACTTAGCAACTCGTGCTCCGAATCACACTTGGCATAACGTGCATCGGGACCGCGAGACTCCCAACCGAAGGACCGCCTCGAACATCTTAACGTGGATAGGAACGCGAGACTCCCAACCGAGGGACCGCCTCGAACATCTTAACGTGGATAGGAACGCGAGACTCCCAACCGAGGGACCGCCTCGAATACTTAACGTGGATAGGAACGCGAGACTCCCAACCGAGGGACCACCTCGAAACACCTTAACATGGATAGAAACGCGAGACTCCCAACCGAGGGACCGCCTCGAACTTCTTTGAACTCGAGGGAACGACTACTACGTAGCCTTCCAACTTAACTTGAACAAAACATATTCCTTATGTGCCATGGACCGTGGCTAACTTTACATCGTGCCAACCGTGGCTCGTGCCTTTAACTGAATTACGTCTTACGCGACGCTATCACCCAAGTCATACGTTATATGACGGCCCACGAGATCGTGGGACTATTTGACTTGACAACCGCAGAACGAGCGGGACGGCACTTAGAATGACTTAGGTCGACCGGCATAACTTTGCCTAACTTACTCAAGCCTACAACTTAACCCGAGGGACGAGCCAAGGCTATGCCAAGCCTTGTGCAGTGGAAACGTGCATACTTTATCGAGCATTTATGCGGGCGACGCCTATGACTTAGGCTAACTCATCGTTTGTGTCGAATACCAACTTTTCCTTCTCCCAAGCCGTGGGACGGAGGACCGAGTGTCATTTTCAAAGCACGCTGAGCACCAACTCTAATCAGACCGTGGGACATTTTCCATGTTCTAAACTCGATTTCGATCCGTCGGGATAATTCCCTTTAGCTATGTGGATTCGTCTCTTTTATTATTAAGCCTACTTGTGCAAGTTGAAAGCACACGAATTATTAAGTGAAGGCTGAGATGAGGCAAGTTCAACGAAACTACCCCACCTGAGCGATGTCTTTGAGTCGCCGTTGTAAAGCCAAGTCCGAACGCCGTCGGCGTTTCGATTCCTCCGATTGACTTTTGCGGGACGGGGCACTACAACATACACCACTCAGAACAAGTCTCGTTCTCGAGACTTTCCTGAAGGCAAACCATCCTACCATTTCTATGGCCAAGACTTAATCGTACACACTCCGCCTACGCGTTTCTTCGATTCCGAGCCATGCTCGTACTTATCGCTAACTTAGTCGTAAGGCACACCAACCGACCTACCAACATTCGAACTCGTCTCAATACAATGATCGCGTTACCGTCAATATTTCTTCGAAACTTACGATTTCAAAATCCACAACACTTTACCGTTCCTCAAGTCTCACTTGATTCAACATATCACTAAGTTGGATCGTGCATATATTCTAGGCGTCCCCAAAATACATGCATTTCAGCCAAGCCTCGTGATAGAGAATCCGCCATCACCACTCGAGTCGGATCATGCACATATTCGGGCATCCCTGATATACGTGCATGTCAACCGAGACTCACGAGTGGTGCCTCCGTAACTCCTGTCGCTTCGCGCTCGAACGTCTGCCTAACCGCTAGGCTATGTCTTTTCGTCAGTACTGGAATCATAGTTCCCAAACAACGATATCAACACTGACCCCATCTTAAGGTCAAACCAAATCGATGGTACGGGGTTTTCTACCCAAGCTCGCATCACTCCAATTTCTAAATATCGAGCATCGATTTCCTACGCACATCCCAATATTCGTTGCACGGGGTACGAGTCGTTCGGTAAAGCCATCCTACGATAACTCACGTTTCGACCAATTTTACGTCATATCAATATCATTTTGTTCATCAAGACGGTTCGTATATTTTATCACTTCGAACACGTTCGACATTAATTCGTCTATCATTCATTCTCAAATCAAGCACGCTATGACACAATTCATCTCTAAGTCGTAATTCACATTTCACGTTTCCGAAATTATCTATTCCAATTCACGTAATCGATCACAAGGTCGTCTGACTTAACAGTATGCCACGCTCCGATCTCACGCGAGTCCGATTATCCATGGTGGGCACGAATCACCATGCACGCTCCCGTGAGATAATCATTCTCATCGGGACGTAACTCTTGTTTGTGTCTAGACTAGTTCATTCTCGATGTGCGGATTGGACCTACTCAATCCTCAAGTTTATTCAATCATCAATCGCAAGTCCTAACATCCTCGAATTTGACTTCGCATTAAACCAACAAGTCAGGACAATCAAAGTTGCCGTGTCCTGATTTTCTGAGTTCGATTATTCCCACGACATGAATCACCATGTGAGCGCTCACGCGGAATGATCGTCCCAAATCCAACGCAACGCATGTGCGAGGCTGGAGTTGCGCTCGTACAAGACAAAACCGTCGACGTTGTGGTTATCAACGCAACCATCAGAACACGATTTCTTTTACCCAACATTCGTCTCAATCAAGATCCTAAGTATGGCATCCAACCGAACAATAACACTTGCACGATCGTCACTCCTCGAATTAGAGTGCCCCCGAGTTATCGCATATCGATCTTTGATACGCCTCAATACCATCGACGATAGGCGTAACCTGACGATCTTCCTTTGCAATGAATTTTGAGTCGTGCGAATGATGCTATCGTCCGACTGGATAATCTCCTCGAATCGTTCAATTTCAAGTTCGATCATTATCCCTCGAATTGTTTACAAGATCAATTCGTTCAAATCCGAAATCACGTATCGTTCATCCGTCTATCTTAAGTCACCGACTACGTATTTTCTCAATTCGTAATATTCCTTGCTAACTCAATCATCGAACGATATCCATTCGAATCCTCAGAGTCATTCACGTAACTTTAAAATCGAACATTTCATGCACGCTGTCACGACCCGCACCCGTTTTTTTTTAAACGGATACGAGACGTGTCCAAGCCAGCCTACGCCGCAGTGTCGACGGTAGAACGCTGTCACGGCCAGGAAGATCAGAATCACAAATAATACTCATTCATAAAATTAATTTAACTTACAATGGTCACAAGTTTTACATTTGTAGAAAATAGAAACTTGTACAACTGAATGACTACAACTCAACTATCTAGCTAGTCTCTAGGCTTTTCTCTGCAAGTATTTCCGTCACTCCCCAAGCTAAGTAAATCCACGGCTAACCTAAAAATGTTGGTTTCCAGTCAGGAATGAAACGAGCACAATTCACTGAATGCAATTTCAAATAAAGAAAATGACTATAAAATAAAGGTTAGACATCAATCATGAGTTTTGAAAATAAACAGTAAATACGGAAAACCAATATCAATAAATAGACACAAAACTACTTTCCCCAACTGTTAGAAGTACCTTTGACATGTGATCGGTCTGGGGTGCTACACCGCACGGTCTACGAGGTCTACTTGCAGAAATTAAACAATGTCTACGAGGTCTACTTGCAGAAAATAAGCACTGTCTACGAGATCTACTACAGAAAATAAACACTGTCTACGAGATCTACTACATGAAAATAAACACAGTCTACGAGATCTACTGCAGAAAATAAACACTGTCTATGAGATCTACTGCATGAAAATAAACACTGTCTATGAGATCTACTGCATGAAAATAAACACTGTCTACGAGATCTACTGTAGAAAATAAGCACTGTCTATGGTCGGATCACACATCCTTGGTACTTCTCATTCCCGACTCAACAATTTATAATAGAGTATAAAAATCATATAACCAATGGCTAATCAATGAAATATAGTAAAAATTAATATCGAAATGCAGACAATAAACTGTACTCGCCTGTGGTCCTTTGCTGGTGAAACCGACAAATCTGAACTACTCAATGAGCCACAATAGTCAAAACCCGTACAACAGTCCCCGAAAGCTGAAATAAACATTACCAATGTTTTTAGAATAGTCAAATTAGCTAGGATTGCCTGTCCTTAAGTCCAATTCTGGACACAGGGGCAAAACGGTAATTTCGGGTCAAAACGATGTCCGCCGTTGGACCCGTTTTGCACCGAAAAGCGTGCCAGCATCAACGGTCTCTAAAGTCGTCAAACTATATGTCTACGGATCCAGTTTTTCGATATGAACCCAACCGTATGTCCAGAGTTGGATTCCGGCGGGCCGTGCACAAAATCGCCCGTTGAGTGGAACCGCGGGGCCCGCAAAACGGTAATTTTATCAACAGTCTCAGAATCGGACCAAACTTGGCATGCAGGACCAAAAAAATGATACGGTCCTATTGGCACAAGTTTCGTTTCGATTTGGCGAGCGTGCACAAAGTAATTGAGCAATTTGTAAAGTGCACGATACGATAAATTTCGACGGATACGTATCAAATTCGTCGCGCACACGCGACCAATTTGAATTCTGTCAAAGCCCACACGACCACGAAGCCGTTACGCAGCTTTCGATGCTTTCGGTTCGCGACCACGTCGCCCGGTTTGGCGGGACGCACGTCGTGTGGATGAATTTTCTAATTTTCGAAAACTGTTTTCATAGGTTTTTCTCGATTTTCCATCCCATTTATCTTACTGTATGATCCACTAGAAATCAAACTAATGATGGGGTTTCCATCTCCTATAGGTCTTCTATGACTCTGTTGAAACACAAATTTTGAATTAGTCGATGGATCGACGATACGTCGCCTTCCAAGTTAGGTCCCTTATCTACAAAACTGTTCGGTTTCGAACAGTTATTCGCCAACTTTGGCATAGATTCCTCGGTCAACCTAGGGCACCACAATTAAGTCTATTTAAAGGAACATGAAGGTGGTTATACTGAGGCCATACCTGAGCGATCGGCTCGACAAACGGTCGACTGATCGTTGAGAAAACTTCGCACGAAGTTAGCCCTCTCAACCGCCAAAACCGCCATTGCTGTCGGCGCGGTTGCTGTCTTAGGCCGCGCGTGGCCGGTCCGCCCCCCTGCGCGGCTGCGCAGATGTCCGGGGAGGTCGCCCGTGGAGTGGGGATGGCGCGGCGGTTTGATGGTTTAGGGTTTCGATGTTTCAAACTGTCGATCTCCCGATCTCTTATATATGGTGTTATAAATATGGTTCGGCTCTGCTGTGCTCGGGTTCAGGGGTGGGATTTCTTGCTCGGGCTGAGAATTACTCTCGGGTGTAGGGTTTTTAGAGGAGGAGGGGTCGGCTGGTACTAGTTTGGGCTTAGGGTGTACCAGCTAGGCTGGGCTGGGAACTCCTTTTGGTCTCCTGTGCATTTCTTTTTTTCTTATTTGGAAAATAATTCACTTATATAACTATATATATATACATATATGTATATACATGCTAATATATATTAATATATATGCACATACACACATTTATATATATATATATATATATATATATATTTTTTTTTTTATATATATATATATATATACAATTACGCACATATATTTATATATATATTTATATATACAACACACCTATATATATATATATATATATATATATATATATATATATATATATATATATATATATATATATATATATATATATATATATACAAACACACATACACATGTATAATATATATTTATATATGTATACGTATACGTATATACGTATAAATTATAAATCTCAATATAACAATTAAATGTTACAAATAATCCTTAGTTACCATATTGGAATCTCCATTTGTACAATAGGCTATATAAAATTAACTTAGATAATTATACATACATATATTTGTATAAAGCCTAGTTATATCAGGAATGTAATCATATATATGCACATGTATATACCTGCATGGCCTACATAAATCCCGACATTCCAAAATACATGTTTAAGGAAATAATTCACCACATTATCAACTAAAATAATATATGCTTATATATATTATAACAAAACTTTGATCATAACCATAACTCGTAATATGGCATACTAGACCACAAGATAAAATTAACTAGATACCAACCAAACATCTACATAGAGGTCCTTAGACACACTACCTGAGTACATCGGTTTGGTCTCAACTCAGGCTAAATCGACACAAACGGATCTTCTACAAGTCAATAAATATAATAATAATTAATTAAACTTATTTATAAGGGTCATGCTATAACTTGACCTAGTTTTCCTAGTTAGGACACTCCTATGGCTCGGCATTCCTCTACCATGGCTAAAAACTAGTCAAAGTACGCCACTGCACTATCCGTGCCATGATTCCTAGTCACCTTGCACTCCAAATCTCAACTGTGGCTAAAATAATCTACCTTAATAATTAACTAAATAATTTTTTTATAAAATCTAAAAATCACCATTTAATTAAAATAAATAATAAAAATATTATAAAAATTTTGGGAAGAGGGGCTACAAATCTACCCACCTTAAAAATAATTTCGTCCTCGAAATTCTAATTCATAATTATGCCTTAAAAAAAATCAAAGTATACCTTCATCTCCTCAAATTTAATTTCTCCAAAAAATATTTTATAGCCCTCTCTAGCCATTTATAATTATGAAACCTCGAGGACTTCTACCCACCTTTGGTCACACTACTCCCTCAAATCTCATGTCACTTAAAACTTATAATCATCCAACTAATTGCTAAAATTGCTATCAATAGTTATCCACTGTACATGGCACCTATAACCTCTCCTATCTATCAAGCAATCCAAAAATTTAACAAGCAACAACTTACACCGGTAGCTAAGAAATATTGGTAGATTCTAATAAGCGTGACCCTTCGTCACTCTGAAATAGGAAGAACAAGAAGATAAAGAAGAAAAATCGAGAGCATTTATGAAATTTTACGAGCGATAGAGAGTATCCAATGATGCGGATAGAATGAAAGTCTATGAACCATTGGCTTATTTGCTAGATTGGGCTACTCTAGTCCAGTCGCTTGCTAAATCATAGAACCCTTTTTCCTTAGAGGGGCTAGCAATCCGTGAAATACAGAATTTCTGTTCTCGGAGTCTTAGACAACATTCCAAAATAGGACTGAATTTGAGAAATCAAGATTGTGATCTTTTCCGGGGTTATCTAAACACACAAACAAGGGATATATATATGCAATACAAGATCATATCGCAACTTCTAGGTAGATGGAACAAGGGTTACGAATGACCTCTTATTCAAAAAGGGAGAGGCTACATAATAGGTATGGGGACCTATTTCAAATGGTTCGGCTTTATAGTCCAAATATAGTGGTATGGGTATTACTGGGTCTTAATGGGTTCCCCAATTGGACATCAGTCGTCGGTTGAATGAACCTTGGGCTTCAATCTATATGGACTGAACAAGATCCCAAGATAAAACTATAACCACTAGTTTAGGGTAACCTAGAATAGGTTTCTACCCAAGGGTTGAGCTAGTTGGGCAGTCGGATTGGTAAAATAGGTTTTGTAAGCCCTGAAGATGCGCCTTCCGTGTCTTTTATGTTTAAGTAGCACGAGAAAACATAATTAAATGGCACACTAGTGACATGTGCGTAGTGGGCTTCCAGTAGGTCACAACCATATAGTGGGTCGAAAGGTTTGAGTTGAGGTTGAAGCTCTAATGAAAGTCGAAAAGTATACCGTTGTTACGGTAAGGGTTATAGCTAGTCCTATCGTCCTGAAAATCGTACCATAAAAATAGAGTACAAGGGGACGTGTTTGAGTGGGACATGATATACCTAGATGAAGGTGGACTCGTCTAGATCTAGCATATGAAGTTTGTTAGAGGGTAACAGCTGGTCTCGTGCTCCGAATATTAATGACACGGCCGGGGACACAAAATAGTCTAAATGGAAAGTGGGAGTCCATGGGACACTAATTGTCATCCTAATGGAAATTATTTAAATCACTAGGTAATCCTTGTTTATTCCAAACTTTAGGAAGTTTACAGTCTACCCACCTTAGAAGCTAAGTCATGGCCTTAGGAATAATGAGGTCAGAAGAATTTTCAAAGTCCGGATACTGTACCCCGACTCTTGTTAATAAAGAATAAGGCACGACGTAACAGAATACAGTAGATATGAGTCAACTCAAGAATTGTTCCTCGTTAAATAGAAAACGAGTGTGTACGATAACACATGGTCGATATAATAGAATGACCTACTCGTCCACAGTACACAAGAGTTTCCGATGGGGTAACCAACTCTAAGGCACATCATCTAAAAGATTTCTAACAACTGAGTCATGAAACTCTACACGGTTCAAGCTTGCCAGACTATTGTCACAAGAGCTGTAATGATCGTGTATTGCTGTTGACAACTGGTAGATCATAATACGACAGATATTTAAGCCATGGTATTGGCTAAGCTAGTGACTGTGGTGTTCCAACACTAGTTAGGTCTTAATAATAAAATTTACATAACTAGGGTAATATTTGTTGGAATCTAATCTCGGGATGAGCATCTACCATAGTCACGGTAAATAATTGTCCTTATCCTTGTCTATTCATCTCATGTCTAAACTGTGGGCTTTGGTCGAGGAAAGGTTGGGTTAAGGTTTAAGGATTGCTAGTTAATGCAAGCTTCCAGCAAATAGTTAGAGGCTCACAACAATTGGTTCCTTGAGGATAGATGGTCTCTTGGGTTGGCATTTCGACTAAGGGTAAAACCCTAATCATTCTCAAATTTAGGTAGCTAGAAAGTCCCGATAACAGTTTGGGGTCGAGAGGAGAACGAGTAACTCAATCACATGGCTGGCTGACGATAGTTACCCTCGTGTATACAACTACCATAGCCATGGGGATACTCGGTATCTCTCTACCAATTACGAGCTTCTGTCTTTCCAAATCAGTGAGAGACAAAACAATAAAGAGTTCAAGAAAGATGTTACTGAATACAATCACGTGATCCAAAGACGAACGTACAATTCAAGAGAAATTGTCAAAGCAGTCGCGGATGAGATCCTAGATACATCTATATCTCAATCCACGTAGGGTAATTAAATAAAGTGCGAACTAAATGCATCATGGTTGATCAGACCATAATACACTGATTCTGATTAGACAATAAGTTAGTGGACGTCCCCAATAAACGTATGTCTTGAATCAAGCTCGATAAAGAGTAAGTTTGCAAAACTAGACCGTGATAGCAATATTGGTCAAAATAGTCAAATTATAAGTACGCGAGAATTTGAAAGGAGTTACAAGTAGTTTGAGTTTTGTGAGAATCAAACCTTACCCGGCGTTCTTGCTTACACGGTTATCCTACTATCTTCTTATCCATAATGCCTTGGCGACTAATGGGTTATGAACCTCTAAACTCTATTTTCTAGGTAAACCTATTGGCGTCAAACAATATCCTCGTCGATAGGCCACAAGGACCACGGAATGCTAGATCGGGAGACACGCTACCCAATCTCACAGAGCTTCCACTACTATTGGCTTCGGATCTTATAGAACATACAGGGCACTGTCCTATCCTCCATGGTATTCCAAACTTGTATTCATGTTTGAAGTCGTTTCACCGCGGATTACACCTCGCCCGTATACTCTGGCTGTGGTAAACCCTTGGTTTCGTAACTCAACATGATACAAAATCGAACACCTCTTAACTCTACCCAATATTGGCTCAAGGGTATCAACGATCAAGAGAGGACCACTAGCCATAGTTTTGGCAATAATCCATCACCTATATTTTCTTAAACTAATTTCACCTCTAGGGGTTGTGTCTCGCCAGTGCACTGCTGGCTGCAGTGAATTCCTAGTCTCCAAAATTTAAATAAATGGCGACAGTGCGCTGCTGTCCTGCCAGTATGAGTTAACTAACATTCTCGTAACTATATCTGTAAATAAATCCCTGAGCTTCTAGAGATTCAAACAAGTTGACTATGAAATAAGACATAAATATTTGTCCTATCAGTCACAATCTTTAAAATAACAGATTGCACAGGGAGGAATAAACTGAAGACAAAGAACTACAAACATTCTGGTATCTCTTTCATGTGTATTCGAACCATGGGAGAAAATTTTTGGATCAATCTACCTCGAGATTTGCATTTGAATAACCGAATCAGGAATTTTAAACTATTCCCTTACGGCAAAATAGGATTTTAAATGGGCAATCTAGACTAAGATATAGTGACGATATCCAAGGAGGCAAGAGAATGAATTGAATAATCTATCAAGGCTAGATCATTAATTCTATGAAGCCCTGCCTTACCAAGGAAATAAACTATCCAAATTGGATTACATCGTCGTATCAAGAGATAATAATGTACCTATGGGGATCTGATAAATTATCAAAATTAATAACTCCTTATCTACATTGCATGGCCTAGACTACCCATTGGTAAATTTGTATAAGGGACTCCTAGTCCTAGTCATTCTCGTAAATTAAATTAATTTCTAATTCGTGAATGAGCATTTCTAGTCGCAGGCTCGCAATAGTACGACTAACTTAAGTACTATCACGAGTTCGCATGATTTGCAAAGACTGACCTGCATGGGCCACCACAAAAACTTGTCACGACTCACACCCATTTTTTTTAAAACGGATACGAGACGTGTCCAAGCCAGCCTACGCCGCAGTGTCGGCGGTAGAACGCTGTCACGGCCATGAAGATCAGAATCACAAATAATACTCATTCATAAAATTAATTTAACTTACAATGATCACAAGTTTTACATTTGTAGAAAATAGAAACTTGTACAACTGAATGACTACAACTCAACTATCTAGCTAGTCTCTAGGCTTTTGTCTGCAAGTATTTTCGTCACTCCCCAAGCGAAGTGAATCCACGGCTAACCTGAAAATGTTGGTTTCCAGTCAGGAATGGAACGAGCACAATTCACTGAATGCAATTTCAAATAAAGAAAATGACTATAAAACAAAGGTTAGACATCAATCATGAGTTTTGAAAATAAACAGTAAATACAGAAAACCAATATCAATAAATAGACACAAAACTACTTTCCCCAACTGTTAGAAGTACCTTTGACATGTGATCGGTCTGGGGTGCTACACCGCACGGTCTACGAGGTCTACTTGCAGAAATTAAACAATGTCTACGAGGTCTACTTGCAGAAAATAAGCACTGTCTACGAGATCTACTGCAGAAAATAAACACTGTCTACGAGATCTACTGCATAAAAATAAATACTGTCTACGAGATCTACTGCAGAAAATAAACACTGTCTACGAGATCTACTGCATGAAAATAAACACTGTCTACGAGATCTACTGCATGAAAATAAACACTGTCTACGAGATCTACTGCAGAAAATAAGCACTGTCTATGGTCGGATCACACATCCTTGGTACTTCTCATTCCCGACTCAACAATTTATAATAGAGTATAAAAATCACATAACCAATGGCTAATCAATGAAATATAGTAAAAATCAATATCGAAATGCAGACAATAAACTGTACTCGCCTGTGGTCCTTTGCTGGTGAAACCGACAAATCTGAACTACTCAATGAGCCACAATAGTCAAAACCCGTACAACAGTCCCCGAAAGCTGAAATAAACATTACCAATGTTTTTAGAATAGTCAAATTAGCTAGGATTGCCTGTCCTTAAGTCCAATTCTGGACACAGGGGCAAAACGGTAATTTCGGGTTAAAACGATGTCCGCCGTTGGACCCGTTTTGCACCAAAAAGCGTACCAGCGTCAACGGTCTCTAAAGTCGTCAAACTACATGTCTACGGATCCATTTTTCGATACGAACACAACCGTATGTCCAGAGTTGGATTCCGGTGGGCCGTGCACAAAATCGCCCGTTGAGTGGAACCGTGGGGCCCGCAAAACGATAATTTTATCAACAGTCTCAGAATCGGACCAAACTTGGCATACAGGACCAAAAAAATGATACGGTCCTGTTGGCACAAGTTTTGTCTCGATCTGACGAGCGTGCACAAAATAATTGAGCAATTTGCAAAGTGCACGATACGGTAAATTTCGACGGATACGCATCAAATTCGTCGCGCACACGCGACCAATTTGAATTCCGTCAAAGCCCATACGACCACGAAGCCGTTACGCAGCTTTCGATGCTTTTGGTTCGCGACCACATCGCCCGGTTTGGCGGGACGCACGTCGTGTGGATGAATTTTCTAATTTTCGAAAATTATTTTCATAGGTTTTTCTCGATTTTCCATCCCATTTATCTTACTGTATGATCCACTAGAAATCAAACTAATGATGGGGTTTCCATCTCCTATAGGTCTTCTATGACTCTGTTGAAACACAAATTTTGAATTAGTCGATGGATCGACGATACGTCGCCTTCCAAGTTAGGTCCCTTATCTACAAAACTGTTCGGTTTCGAACAGTTATTCGCCAACTTTGGCATAGATTCCTCGGTCAACCTAGGGCACCACAATTAAGTCTATTTGAAGGAACATGAAGGTGGTTATACTGAGGCCATACCGAGCGATCGGCTCGGCAAACGGTCGACTGATCGTTGAGAAAACTCCGTGCGAAGTCAGCCCTCTCAACTGCCAAAACCGCCATTGCTGTCGGCGCGGTTGCTGTCTTAGGCCGCGCGTGGCTGGTCCGCCCCCCTGCGCGGCTGCGCAGATGTCCGGGGAGGTCGCCCGTGGAGTGGGGATGGCACGGCGGTTTGATGGTGTAGGGTTTCGATGTTTCAAACTGTCGATCTCCCGATCTCTTATATACGGTGTTATAAATATGGTTCGGCTCTGCTGTGCTCGGGTTCAGGGGTGGGATTTCTTGCTCGGGCTGAGAATTACTCTCGGGTATGGGGTTTTTAGAGGAGGAGGGGTCGGCTGGTACTAGTTTGGGCTTAGGGTGTACCAGCTAGGCTGGGCTGGGAACTCCTTTTGGTCTCCTGTGCATTTCTTTTTTTCTTATTTGGAAAATAATTCACTTATATAACTATATATATATACATATATGTATATACATGCTAATATATATTAATATATATGCACATACACACATTTATATATATATATATATATATATATATATATATATATATATATATATATATATATATATATATATATATATATACAATTACGCACATATATTTATATATATATATTTATATATACAACACACCTATATATATATATATATATTCATATATACAAACACACATACACATGTATAATAATTAACTGTGGCTAAAATCTCAACTGTGGCTAAAATCATCTACCGTAATAATTAACTAAATAATTTTTTATAAAATCTAAAAATCACCATTTAATTAAAATAAATAATAAAAATATTATAAAAATTTTGGGAAGAGGGGCTACACACGCTACCTACCCGTCGTGTTAACTTTTTGTATACGATCCGTATCAATTTCCTCGATTCGATTTCACCTACTCAATCGTTTTTGCGTTTTATCTTCGTGCAATCCTCAATCTTTCGCTCGAATGATTTCCAAGACGGACCATACACCACTCGGGATTCGAGTCATCCAATCTAGTCCAAATCACGTTCGCGTTATTCGCTAAGACACGTTTCGGATTCGTTCGACGAATCCCTAGCGTAATCGTTCACGTCGCATCGACGCACTAAGTCGTTCGTACTATTCCTCAAAATCCAAAACAATCTTCCGTGTACGCCTAAGCGTTAGTTCGATAGCGTTCCTCGTTCTCGACCGAGCGATACTTAATATTGCTCGCGACTCGTTTGCACCAAAAGGTCGAGGTGTGCGATAATCAGCATAACTTAGCCAAAGGCTGTGTGCATAACCATCATGTATGGACTATACTCCGACTCTGTGCGCTCATTTGCTCATGTAGGACTCGTTAGGCACGCACGCGACTTGCTAACTTTAGCACGCATTTTCTATCAACTCAAGGTCGGCACCGTTCGGCCCAAAGGCCATCACCTATCGATGCGTTCGATTGAACGCTTTACGAGCTTTCGAAAATATTAGACTTATTGTATGGACATCCCGTGGGACAATCGAGAGAGAGCGCACCAACGATATCAACTTTGCGGAAGCAACATTCAGAGTTCGCGGAAACATCAGAGTTAAAAAATTCAATCGATAGTCCAAGGACGTAAAGCCGTACTCTGATACCATTATGTCATGCCCCGCTCCCGTAGGAGCGATCGTCCTCGCTAAGGCGTGATACCGCACGAGCCTAGATTGCGCTCGTGCAAGGCGGGTTCCATAACGGCCGATTACAGCGACGACGACGGGGTCGTCGTCCAGAAGTCCCGAGCAGAGACATTGAACATGCAGCGAAATTTAGAACAAAACACAAGTTATTCAAAAGAAGCTCTTTATTGATATCGAAACAACGGTTATATTGGAGGCACAAGGCCGAGATTACAATCACTCAAATTCACTCGTCTCACATTACAAATCACTCTGCTCTCTCTCATCTCTCGATTTCAATGCTTGAGCCAGGGAAAGCTTCGGAAGGCGATGTCCATACATTATGTCCCGTATAAGTCTTTGATCCATGCGGCCGCATGCTTCGAATCGCCATGGAACTCCGTGCCTCGACGCATCCAAGCGAGCTCCGCGCCACGAGATTATACCTGTACCTGCACATGGAAACTGTGTGGGTGTCAGTACTCAACTGTACTGGTGGAGTGAGCTCCTCGCCCACCCATACAAAACCGACACGTTTTATTTTATTTTGTGCAATACAAGCCCCTTTACGATTGTCTTTCTAGTCTTGCCTTATGATCGATTTTAAGACCGACGCTTGGCCTATTTAGTGTCTTTAGACCATCTCCGTGTCTTGCACTGATAACGTACTCATACTTTGCCTCTAGACCTTTCTCGTGCTTGCATTGTCAACCTACTGACTCATAGTTGTCTTTCGTACCATACTCTTGGACGTAACGACTAGGTCGTGTCAAATACTTGCCCGTGCCTCAAACATCGAGGCCGTGCCTCGTAGCATAACCTGACTTATCCAAACTCGACTTACGGCCCTTCTCGACTTAATGTGCAACGACTAACCAAACTTGTGGAACCGGTATTTAGAACTCAAGTACGACGCCATATCTCGTGCCGAAACACTTGTCTTTATGTATAGCCGAATCGTAGGCTTTATAATACCTTGGGTGCAACTGAGCACACATTTTACCATTCAACGCATACCGTGCTTACACTTTCTTTGTTATGATCGACACCGTGCATGCGGATTCGCCGCTTAGCATGCCAATTATCTATATGAAAGGCCACTGGCATGACAAGCCATCGCGGACATAGCTCGGGTAGGCGGCGGGTCCTTCAGCGCAGGTAGCGAGCCCCGTTGAAAGCCCCCGACTACCCACGCAATAAAAGCATGCGCTGCTATAACGTCTACCTCCTAGGACGACTGGGCCCGGTGCCCCGGCGTATAACCAGTCTAGGCAGAAATCCTTGTCGACAAGGTGTCCAATGACCACGCACCTACGAGACATCTAGACTCACGTAAATGCATGGCCTAATTGTTGGTACGATTGGAACTATACATAGCAACTCGTGCTCTGAATCACACTTGGCATAACGTGCATCGGGACCGCGAGACACCCAACCGAGGGACCGCCTCGAACATCTTAACGTGGATAGAAACACGAGACTCCCAACCGAGGGACCGCCTCGAACATCTTAATGTGGATAGGAACGCGGGACTCCCAACCGAGGGATCGCCTCGAACATCTTAACGTGGATAGGAATGCGAGACTCCCAACCGAGGGACCGCCTCGAACATCTTAACGTGGATAGGAACGCGAGACTCCCAACCGAGGGACCGCCTCGAATACTTAACGTAGATAGGAACGCGAGACTCCCAACCGAGGGACCGCCTCGAAACACCTTAACGTGGATAGAAATGCGAGACTCCCAACCGAGGGACCGCCTTGAACTTCTTTGAACTCGAGGGAACGACTACTACGTAGCCTTCCAACTTAACTTGAACAAAACGTATTCCTTACGTGCCATGGACCGTGGCTAACTTTACATCGTGCCAATCGTGGCTCGTGCCTTTAACTGAATTACGTCTTACGCGACGCTATCACCCAAGTCATACGTTATATGACGGCCCACGAGATCGTAGGACTATTTGACTTGACAACCGCAGAACGAGCGGGACGGCACTTAGAATGACTTAGGTCGACCGGCATAACTTTGCCTAACTTACTCAAGCCTACAACTTAACCCGAGGGACGAGCCAAGGCTATGCCAAGCCTTGCGCAGTGGAAACGTGCATGCTTTATCGAGCATTTATGCGGGCGATGCCTATGACTTAGGCTAACTTATCGTTTGTGTCGAATACCAACTTTTCTTTCTCCCAAGCCGCGGGACGGAGGATCGAGTGTCATTTTCAAAGCACGCTGAGCATCAACTCTAATCAGACCGTGGGACGTTTTTCATGTTCTAAACTCGATTTCGATCCGTCGGGATAATTCCCTTTAGCTATGTGGATTCGTCTTTTTTATCATTAAGCCTACTTGTGCAAGTTGAAAACACATGAATTATTAAGTGAAGGCTGAGATGAGGCAAGTTCACCGAAACTACCCCACCTGAGCGATGTCTTCGAGTCGCCGTTGTAAAGCCAAGTCCGAACGCCGTCGGCATTTCGATTCTTTCGATTGACTTTTACGGGACAGGGCACTACACCCCCTCCATTCTTTTTCTTCTTCTTCACTCCTTCTTCAACAACACCACCATCTCCACGACCAATACCATCATCAACCCCATCTTCACCACCACCATCAACAACCAACACCATCACCCTCGCCACCACAACCACCTCGATTACCCCCTGGCCGAGCAGCGCTGCTGCAGCAGCGGTGGCCGTGCGCCATCGTGGTCGACCGCCTGTGGCCGAGCCACGCAGCAGCAGTAGCTGCCTACAGCAGTGGCAGCAGGCAGCAGCAGCAGCGGCTGCAGCCGCGCACGGCGGCGCCGGCGGCCGCGCGCCACCGCGTGGCCGGCCACCCATGGTCGTGCGCAGCCCGGCGTGCCACCCCCTGGTAGTGGATCGCCTCCCCGAGCAGTGGGTCGCCTCACAGGAGGTCGATTTCGACTTCGAAATCGAAGTTCCGTCGACGCGCGCGAATGGTTAAGCCAGAATACGTGTCCCAAAACAGCGACTTCGTGCACATTTTTTGGAAAATCCAACCGTTGGATCTTCGATCCGTTTCTTCCAACTCCATCTCAGTATATACCCCTTCATTCCTCTCAAATTTCATCCGTTAATTTCGTCGTTTGATAGATCAAAACTGGCCACCAAGTTGACGTTTTAATTTGAACTATTTTTGGACAGTTTTATGGAGCCGACTTCGTCAGCTCGTAACTCCGCATTCGCAGCTTCGTCTGGCGTACTACTATTTCTTATGCGAAGCTGGTATAACCCTCTTCTTTTTCCTCCAGTTTTGTTTCATTGTAAGCACGTTTGATTGGTTGAATTCGACGCCAAAGTTGGTCGTTCGAATTCGTAATTTCCAAGTTGTTAAATTCTATTTTTGAACCCGGGACTCCGGATTCAATTTATGACACCACCAGTTGACTCGTGGCATCGTTCTAGCACGTTTTCATATAAAGTTTGTTAGATTTGGAGGACGTGGGCCCTGGCACGTATTTTGGTGCAAAGCGGGCCCCACAGTCCGGGTCAATAGGACTTTTGACGTCGGCTCATCGGAATCCAATTCCGGATATACCGTTGAATTCGTATCGTCATTCTGGATTTGTTGACATATAATTTGCTAGGTTTTAGTGGATATTGGTTTTGGCACGCATTTCGGTGCAAGTTAGATACCAATATTCGGGTCAACGGGTCATTTTGAGATCGGCTCATCGGAATCCAATTCCGGATATACCGTTGAGTTCGTATCGTCATTCTGGACTCGTTGACATATAATTTATTGAGTTTTGAGGACATTGGATCCGACACGCTTTTTCGTGCAAATCGGATTCCAATATTCGGGTCAACGGACCAATTTGAGATCGGGTCAACGGAATCCAATTTTGGATATACCGTTGGGTTCGTATCGTCATTCTGGATTCGTGGACATATAATTTGTTAGGTTTGGTATACTAGTTTTCTTGCACATTTTTCGGTACAAAGCGGGTCCGACACGGACACCGTTTTGACCCAAAATTACCTTTTTGCCCCTGTGTCCAAATTGGACTTATGGATAGTCTATCCTAGCTGATTTGACCATTCTGGACACGTTGGTGATGGTTGTTTCACTATCCGACAACACTTGTAGGTTTTCACCCTATTATAATAATCCTTCTCTTTTTATTCGTATTTTTAGATCCTTGTATCGGAATTTAGATCCATCGATTCGAGTGATTTCACAACCACTGAAATTGAATGTATTAACCCTATAGATGTTTATAGAGACTAGCCTTGACCCTGTTTGACCATGGTTGACTACTTTGACTGAACGTCGAAGTAGAGTTAACATTTGACCCAGGTTAGACTAGCTTTGACCTTAGTTGACCACAGTTGACTATGCTGACCAAAAGTCAACTGTAAGTCAACCATTGACCCAGTTTGACCTAGTGTGACTTAACTTAGTTGACTGAGTCTGACCTAGATTGTGTAGCTTATACTATAGAATCAAGCCTAACACTGTTGAACCCTGATTAGCTTATATGTATCTTATCTTTAGGTCTGTGGCATCACTCTGAGCATCGACCCCATTTGACAGCTCAGGTCCGCAGGCGAGTACATTCACTGATAGTTTTCATTGTCTTGATATCTGCTATATCCGATTCAGCCGTAGTGTCTTACTTGATTCTCAGTCACGATAGTTCACGGACTAGTATTGTCGGATTCCAGTCATGAGATGTCATTCCTGGATTTCTTGGGATACTGGTACTTGCTTGGCCTTGATTCTTGTGCTTGTATTGACGCTGATTCCTGAAGAGGACTTGCTCCCCTCTTAGGAAATCCCATGTCATGACGTGTCATATCTGGATCCGTATACTATTCGGAGAATGGAGAATTTTATAGATAGTGTGATCAATGCCCACCTTGAGTTACTACTTGTATCATAGCTATACCCTCACCTCACGATGGGTATAGCCTGACCTGTGCTACTACTTGCTCTATAGCTTGCCATCCCGGCCGGGCCGAGTCCACGCACTTGTAGCCGGTCGGCTGGAAGCCTGATCTTGAGCCATACCGATCACATTATGCTATAATATTCGAGGCACATTTTATTTTTAATTATCTTATCATATATCATGTTCTGTTCTACATTCAGTACTTTCTCACCATGCTATGATATTCAGATTACTCACATGTTCTACATGCCTTTATATTGTACCTTGATTGGAGACTAAGCTCTGCTCGGGAGAAGAGTTACAACCCCGATCCTTGTTTGGTTTAAGGGTTGTAACTCAGCTTCCGAACAGTTCCCAAGTCTTCATATATCTTTGTCTTGTAGTTCATTATACTATCTCTTATAGAATTTGTCAATTCACATGGAACTGCTGTTAGTGTTTGTACTTGCTCATTTTCCTGACAGGATACCGTTGATAATATTTTAGGAGTTGTTATACCATTATTGGATTTCATGATGTTGCTAGCTGAGGTGGATCTCACTATTCTTCTACGTGAGTTGCCTGGTAGTTATCCTTAGTTCGTCTTGTTTTTTCTTCTTTATTTTTCTGTCTTATGATTCCTTCTAGTAGTTTCTAGTTGTTCTTGTGCTTTAGTTATCTTTCTTGTCTTATCATCCTTAGCTGTTGTGATGTGACTAGAGTATATTTATAGTTGTAGACCTTCTAGATGTAGTGTATATTTATTGGGTACTAGACAGCGTTCTACCGTCGATACTGCGGCGTAGGCTGGACATGGCCCACGTATTCGTATCCATATATCCGGGTGCGGATCGTGACAGATTTTGTGGTGTCGATCGCTACAAGGCATATGTAGAGGAAAGTCTGTCGGTGCCAGGAAGCCTACCTCTTCGATGCACTACTTGTCGTTGACGTCGCATTTGCAGCGGTTGTTTATGGTGAAGGAAACTGCAGAAAACATGAGTTGGCATAAGCGGGAACATACCGTAGGAGTGTTGGATCACCTATCTTGTCACGACCCGCACTCATCGTGAAGGTACGAATACGTAACAGCGTCCAGCCTACGCCGCAGTATCGGCAGTAGAACGTTGTTCTAGGTCATGAACTATAACTAACTAACATGAAATACTCTCCATAAGGAGGCCAACACTGAGGTACAACTCAATCACAATCTAGAGATAGAATATGGTATGATGAAATAGATAAAAAACTCCTCAACTGAGGCACAACAGAATGAAATAACATAAGTTAACAACTACTAGTCTCAACATCTCAAATTATACAACTCTGAAAATAAGGACAACAACTAAACATGAAAAAGGAAACAATCTAGACTATCTAAACTATGCAATGGGTATCATCCTCAGCAGCTGCCTGAACCTCCCCAGGGGTCCAGGTCGCGAGTGTCATCTAGGCAAGCTCCATAGTAAGGGGTGCAGGGTTCCTCATCATCCTCTATAAAATTTTCAACAGGTCCAGTCAGGACGGGAGCGAGCACAATACATCTCACGTAGATCATAACAGGTTAGAGTATATAAACATGCAAGAGAGTACGATACATGAAACTGGAAGAAAGTACATGATGTAAACAGAGAGAGAACTGTAATCGAAATATCTACTATAAGTAGAGAGCTACCAGTGACTAGTGATTTAGAGTACAAAGTCGACATGTGAACGGCTTGATTTGCACATGGATATACTAAAGAGACGTACATGGCTATACTACTTTGGAATTGTTCACATGACTATTTATACTCCTCCATACCCCAATCAATACACAAGGATCCAGACAAGTTATGTTACGTACATGGTTTTCACATGAAGCCCATAAATGGGTACACATGAAGTATACATGAGAGCTCATACATGAGTGCACATAAAGTTCACATGGGGGCACATGAAATTCACATGAAGGCTCATAAATGAGTGCACATGAAGTATAGGTTATACATGAGATACATGGGAAACATGACCGATCATGAGAGCTTATGAGAGTACACGAGCTTGCATGAACGAGCATGAAGCACATGAGAAATATGAATAACATGAGAGCGAGGAATACATGATGTACATGAAACACATGACACGATGTATCCGATGCTCCCGAGGGGGATAACATCTCAATGTAGGGATCCATATAGTACCAATCCGTGATAATATCGTGACAGCATCAAATAAGGTAAACTAGAGCAGGAATATAATTCTAAGCAAGTTATGAAATGATCGGAGAATGTACTCGCCTGGTATCTGAATGTCTGAAATAAATGTACTATCCGAGATGAGGTATCTGACTCCTATTTAGAGCAACACAAGTCAAGATGTAAACAGGGAACGATAAATGTAATCTACAATGCATCTGCATGCTGTCTAGGTCGAACTAGACTAAAGTCAACTCTTGGTCAACTCTGGTCAACTACACTAGTCAAACTAGGTCAACTATCCATTCTAAGTCTAATCAAGGCTATACTAGTCCAACTAGGTTATACTAGGTCTAAGCTAGTCCATACTAGTCCGACAAGCTATTCTAGGACCCAACAACAATATGCTAAGCTAACATCACACATAGTACATATACACATATATATTAGGCATTCAATATTACATATAGATGTATACATTATGTATATAGGCTACCACCCAATATATATAGGCATGCATCATTCATGTCATATATACACTATAATTATATAGGCTACATAATAACATATGCCTCACACACACACACATATATATATATATATATATATATATATATATATATATATATATATATATATATATATATATACATATATATATATATATAGAAGGATAGGTAAAGGCACATGTGAGTATATACATATATATATATATATATAGAAGGATAGGTAAAGGCACATGTGAGGTGTGTGTGTGTACATGAGTATCTAAGATTAGCTAATAGTGAGTGTCACATAGGAATAATGTGTGGCATGGTGTGTAATATGGTAAATCAGTTAACAGGGTAGTGTAAAACCTGTGTGTGTGTGTGTGAGGGTTTAAAGTGGCATGTGTTCTAACCTTCATTCAATTTATACAAATGACAGTTAACATTTCATTGGATCCATTCACAGGTTTAAGAATTGACAGCCCAACTAACTTCGAATCCCCATACTAACATCAACCCATGAATAATCAGTAAACTATCATTGGGATAACAAAATTGGAAATGAACTTAAAATTCAGTTGACAGGAATTAAAGAACTCAATGACAGTGAGCAATAAACCATAGTGATCTATCACACTTTATTGAATCAACCAATGCATAAGAAATTAACATTCAAATTTCCAGTTCCAGGAAAGGAAATGGGAATCAATCATCAGGTTTGGGTTGACAGTGAAATAATGAATCAAATGACTGTCATATAACCCAATCCCAAATTTGACTTTCCATTTCCCTTTGGAACCTATGTATCCAATTTGAATCCAACAGTTAACTAACAATGCTAGTGCATGACTGAGCATGGCAAATAAATCATTCAAATTCAGTTTAAAAACAGGAATGAATGGGACTCAATGACAGTGTCAAAATAGGGATTAAATGTTCAACAGAACAGTAAATCAATAAATCAATTAACAGTTTACTAACAATCCAATCCAATTAAATCACAATGTTTCCAACACAACACAATAGTGAATCAACAAAAAACAATGAATCAACACGGCTAATAATTCTCCAAATCAGTTTAAGGAAAGGAATGGAAATCAATTTACAGTTTTTAAAGGAAATCAGTTGGTTAATATATATGTTTCAGTTTTTAAAGGGAAGGAGAATCATTCACATTCTAAACTGGAAATTTAACATCTAACTAATAATCAACATGGCATTCTCAGGTTTAGGGAAAATCTAGAATCAATTTAACAGTTCTAAATGAATCAATACAGTGAGGAATTCTCAGATTTAAAACTGGAAGTTAATGACAATTAACATGAATCAAACAGTGTGATGTTGAACCATTCGACAGTTAAGGAAAATGAACATTCAATGACCAATCAATTAACTAATTAACCCAAGGCACAATCAATGTGAATCCAACTCCAAAATCAGTTCTCAGATATTGGAATCAAAATTAGTTAAAGAAAGAACCATTCTCAAGTTCATCAACTGTACAGTGCTCATAATCAGTTTTGTGTGTGTGTGTGTGTGTGTGGGCATGTAGGGTGAGTAACTAAGTGTGTGACACATGAGAAGCAAGTACACAAACTGTTCTCAGGTTCATGATTTAACACATGACAGTGTAATATGCCAAAATTAGTGTGTGGGCATATGAGAGAGGGACAGGGAAATGGGTGTTCAGACATCAAAACATCAAGCCTATTCTCAGTTCAACTGAAAACAATCTATTTAGTAAGTATCTCACATATATAAGCTAATGTATTATGCATCACAAGGTACAATACAAACCTTAACTCATTAAACCAATGTGTGTGAAATCATTCTCAGCTTCTCAGAAATTCAGATTTGTGTGAGTGTCAAAATGTACACGAAATCAGGGGTATGTAAACATGTGATGTGATAGGGATATCAGTTTCCAGGAACAATAGGTAGGCTGCAGTGGTGTTGTAGTGTCAGTGACAGTCAAGAAGATAGGGTGTGACATAATGTGAATCAGTGAATGGGGTCAAACCTGTGTAATAAAATTGAACCCAGGAATCAGTGCTCAATACTACTATTCCAGGAATTACATGATGTTCAAAGTGACAGTTTCATAGTCCTAAACCCATTTCGAAATCCCAATTCCTAACACCAAATCAGGACTCAACATTGCAGTAACCAATACACAGGTATATGAACTAATCTTGGTAATTAAAACATTAACAAACAGTTGAAAATATAATTTAAACTTAGGAAATCAGATTAATGAACTGTGTATCAGTAAAAAAATAGTAAATGCTATCTCGGAAGTCAAAACATGATAATAATCCTAGTTAAATGGTTGGTAACCCATAGTGTAGGTGTAACAGTGTCGTAGGTATATCCCTGTGTCAAAGAACTGGACACAACGTGTCCGAAATGATTTAACACACACGAGTGCACAGGACTGTGCACAGCGTCGTACACACGTGCACGTGTGTCCAGTGCACGACACAGGTCATGTGGTGACACGTGGCCGTGCACACGTGTACGCCTAGACTAGGGGGACGTGTCCAAGTGCCTGTCTCGTGTCCACGTGGTGTCTACGTGTCGATACGAGACCGTATCAGTGGATCGAAATTCGCGTGTGTGCATGCCAGAAATTTCAGTACGAGTGAGATTTCTCACTAACCACTCAACGAAACCCGACCAAATTTTGTGAGTGTCGTGTCAGACACTAGGCGCACGTGTCCACCAAAAATCAGGCCATGAGAGGACATGTCGTGTCCTGTGCCGGCCCCGAGCAGCAGGACAGTGCACGGTGTCCTCGTGCATGCATGTGTGTCCAATTTTGGACACGAAGAGTGTCAGAAACATGCTCAGTAAGACACGAAATAAATAAACACATATAAAACAATATTTCCATTCAAATAGTTTTCAAAAACAACATAAAAATTTCCTCACAAACATTTCATCCAACACTTGTAAACAGGGACTGATACGTGTCCAATAAGGACACGAAATGGACACCACTCGACACCAAACCTATGCTAGCAGCTAGGGGACTCCTAGGGCTATGCACTCATGCAAAAAAATCGAAATTTGAATAGGTTTTGAGAGTTTTACCTATAGGTTTCAAAGCTCCTTGAAAAGCTCCAAAAGAGGGGTTTCTCCTTGCTAGCTAATCTCTCCAAATTACACCAAACCTGAGAATACTCTCCATGAGCAGCAAGAAGGGATGGATTAGAACCTAGTGCAAAAGATTTGAGCTAAAAAGGACCTAAAATGGGAAAGTTATGGATTGGGGAAGATGGATATACCTCTTTCTTCAAAAACTTGAAAACTTAATGAAAGAGGCAAGAACAATCAATGAGAGACTTTATAGGGGGCTCTTAGGGTTTATGTGGCCAGCCATAAAGGGATTCTAGGGTTAGGGTTTCATGGCATGGGCCTATGGGCCAAGTCACATGAGCAATGGGCTCTCTACCTTAGCCTTAAGTCCAACCTTAAAATCCTTCCTAATTTCTCAAGAGCTAAATCACTCAAGTCAAAACCAAGTCAACTTAAGTTAGATTAGGGTCTCACCATGCTAATCAAGTCACCTTAACTAGGGTCACATCTAGGTTAGTCTCCTATGACACAGCTAGCAAAAGTCAAAATCAACAACCGTCAATCCAACAAATAAATCAATAATTCTAAAAAGTCAAAATGACCAAATTACCCCTAGACTAAAAATGATAATTGAAACACCCTAATCACATAGCGAGGCTCTAGGTCAAGCTATCTCTAGGGTTACACTAGCAAGACACCAAATCACAAGTCATAATTTTAAGAGTTTAAAAATGATTAAAAATCACCAAAAATCATAATATGAAATAAATATCAATAATAATAATTATAATTACAAAATTTTAAAATTACCCTCATCTGGAAAACTGGGTGTTACAATCCTACCCACCTTATAAAAAATTTCGTCTTCGAAATTAAGATGATCGTACCCCCTTCTAGGTCAAACATAGTCAAGGGTCAATCACTAGTCAATTTTCTTAACATCCTAGTACTTGGTTATCAGCTGGTCAACTTCTTAGGATTTTACCTATGCTAGCTACCTAAGTGTTGGCAACCAGAATTTAGCAAAAAAAGAGAAACTCTATAATAGGCTAGCTCTTAACTTTCCAATCCTATGAAGTCATCCGTAACTAAATACCTACAAGCTAAGCACATCAATCCCAAATACCACATATACATAAGCTCAAGAACAACAATCCATCACATATATCCTAAGTATATCATCTGCAATCTATATGTATATAGGCCTCTCAGTCTTAGGTGAACTACAACTATACTCAAGGACAGGCTCTGGTCATGGGTGCCTCACTGGAAAAAGGTAAGGATAATAACAATCATCAAGGCTGTAAGGCATACTAACATCCTATATATAAACTGGTTGGTATTATAGATAACAGGAGAATTATCTGCAATGGGTTACTATTCTAACACCAATGCTAACTATCACCTCTAGGGTACAGACACTCTACAAGTCATCATATTATTATACTATGAAGGAACTACCTATGAATAAGCTCTACAAAACTAAATATCCCTACTCCTAAGCTATTTACAACAACAAAAGGGTATGATGTTCAAAAACCTTCAAGATACAATCTGATAATCATATGCGTCTGTCCAAAATCATGTTACTCGGAGTCTTCGTCATGCTAGTGAGCAAGGCTACGATAATCACAGAGTCCTTGACTAAGGTACATACCTCTAAGTTCATGGTATTTAAAATTTCTGCATTGTCGCATGCGACGGCGAAAACCTTAAATTCTCACACCCGAGAAATACGTCCAAAATCTGACTATATGTCCTCACTATGCCAGCTAACACGACTATCGAAGATTCTAGATCCCATGATTGAGGTGACCTAGCCCATATGATTTTCTCAGAAGAAAAACAAACATAACAAAAGCGCAACATGACAAAATTAATCAATCAACCAGGAACAGATGGAATCGGATTTCAAGGTAGTTATAAAAGACAATTACGGGAATGGAATCGAGAAGAACGAAACTTGCAGCAAGATCTCTAATGGTCTGTGCATCCTTGACTGTCCTGACGATAGCTCGCCCATGCCGGTTTCCCCTGGTCTGCTGCTGATGCTGCATAAACCGCTGTGAGACTCGTCTCACAGTATCGGTATTTATATACGGATACGTATTTTGTATTGCATTTCGTATTTTCTCGGTTTTTGGAACGCTTTAAATTTTTTCCCAAAATATAGATTTTCCTTGGCCGACATACCGATGGTGTACCGGAGTATACCGACGGCATGTCGCCCGGACAGATTTTTCCACATTTTAGATATTTTCGATTTCAGATATTTTCGTGAATAGTGTTTCCGATATTTTCATGAATAGTGTTTTGGATATTTTGATAAATAGTATTTAGATATTTTCGTGAATAGTGTAGATGCATTCTATTATCCAATGGACAATTGGTTTTCTTTCAATGGCTAGGATTGATCTAGAATTTTGACACGGATCACGATCCAACGGCTAAGATTAATTCACCCCTTCTATATATATCCTATGAGTTTCTCTCTCCTCTCTCTTTTCTTTCCTTCACCATTTCCTCTTCACTCTCTTCCCTCTTCCTCAAGCTTAGGAAGTGTCACGACCCGGTCCCCAAATACTTGGGTCGAATCGGATCATGCCCAGCCTGCGTCGTTGATGAGACGGCGGCAGTAAGCTGTAATCCATATTGCAGGTCATTTCAACAACAAGCTTGAATTTAAAAGTTGCCACAACATTTAATTTACGATAATAAAAACTTGTCTTTCAATACAAAGTTCATAAACTGGAAATAAAGAAACAACTAAACTCTCAACTAATGTAGCATCTATGGAGACGCCACAACATCATCATCAGCTGGGAGTACCGCCGGGTACAAGTCAGGATCATAATAGCTATTGATCATCATCTCCAGATCCTCAGTAATACCTAAAATGTTATCTCCAGTCAGGAGGGAGCAAAGTACAATTCATGCAAACTTTTAACAATTAAAATACAATTAATGACATGCACTTTTAAACAATTTAAAGATGAACAGTTTTGAAATAATTCAGTACAGTGATGTGAATAGATAATGAATATGACCGGATTGGGTTACAGTAGTATCCTAGCGATACGGTATGGCTTGTCCCCGTGTGAAGAGGGGAAAGCTAACACAGTCATTATCCTAAGGTTGGAATTGGTCATATCCACTATTCTACTCCCCCAGTCCCCAACAGTACAATCAATGCTCCCGAAGGAGTTCGTGTATAATGGTGGTTTAAAATTGCAATAAAACAATTGTAAAATGATTGTAAAATTTACATAAAATGTACTTGCCTTAATTTCCAGTTGTCAAGGTCTTGCACTTCGGTATTCGTAGTTTACGCACTCCTTGGAAATCCTACAATTTTCCGGAGAACTGGTTTCAGAACAAACTCAGAGCTATCTAGTTACCTTTTCTATTTGTCTTTCCTAGTCATTTTTAGTTGTTAGCTAACTACCACAAAACACAAAGTTTACTAGTGAGTTGTACTTTTGGAAATTCCATTTTATTTTGCTTTTTCAGGAAAACTTGTAATTATCTTCTAATTTATTAAAACTTTGTATTTTGTACATAAATTATTATTTATTTAAAAAAATGAGAAGAAATCATAATTCATCAATTAATTACTAATAATCTACTATTTACGTTACACTACAATACCCAGAAAAGAAAATAGAAATAAGTCCTAAAATTATTACATTTTCACAGCACGCATAGTAATTTGGACTTATGCCCTTACAAACCAATTTACACGAATTTAAATAAGACAAAATGGTTAGTCTTAAAATTAAATATTAATAATTCTTCAAAATTCCTAATTTTAAATTATAGAAAAAACTGTGAGTCTCAGACTCTGGTCCATTCTTCACATTTAGCTACTCTGCCTCAACGTCCGGTCGAACCGGTGCGTTTGCATTTCACTGGGGCCCAGTGACCGTTTAAGGTCGTCGCCCAAAATATTATAAAAATAATATTTAACTCGAAAAATCATTTCGAAAATTATTTAATAAAATTCCCGAAAATTTCGGCAGCATTTCCTCTGTTTTCGGGATAACCCAAAAACTGGGAATGCGTCCGATACCTGCAAAATAACTCCTGAACCCGAAATATATATAAAACATCCACAGAAATAATTTTCCGAAGCCAATTCGGAATCCCGAAATAATATCGAAATTTTCCGAAACGGACTCGGAATTCCCGAAAACATATTGGAAACCACAGAAAATCACAGAACTATTTTCCAAAGCCAACCATTCATTCCAAAACCCACAGAATAGAAATTTCTATCACAGAACTATGATCGAAATATCACAGAAATTACTCCCGATTGATTCTCGGAAAACCCGAGAATTCACAGAACGTAGTTCTGTCCAGAAAATTCGATTTAAATCACAGAACCAAACCACAGCAAACAACTTCCGAAAATTTCAGAAATGCCGAAATGATAACGTAATTGTAACGTTATCGAAAAACCCGATTTCCCGAAGGAATCGGTTGGACCAGGAAATCATCACAGACTAAAAAGTATACTACAGGATTATCCAGAAGTTACCAGAACCGAATCTAAAAAGATTCCGAAAATCCAGCAATGGAACCCGGAACACGTGGTGGCGGCGACTAGCAACGGATAGCAACCGGGAAAAGCACAAACGGACGGGACAACCGGCAGTCGACCGGGCTGTCGCCGGCGGGCGGACGGGAAAGGCCGCGGAATCGGGGCGCCGGGGCGTCGGGTTGGCGGTGGTCGGCCTAGGGGCGGATCGACTCCGGACAGAGGCGCCGGGGTCGGATCGGAACAGCAGTTCGCCGAGATCGGCCTCGGATATCACCGGAAAGTTGTGGGAAATAGGGGAAAAAGTAGTTTGGAGTGAGGAGAATGAGAAAAAGGGTTTAAATAGGGAAAGGCAGGTTGGGGGTTACCCAATAGGAGGCGAACGGACGGCAGTTCAAGGCGGGAACTCCGGCGATCGCTGACGGTTGGGGAGGCAAAGGGTCGGCCACGAAGAGCCACCCAAACCGAAGTCTTCTTCGGTTACAACCTTCTGAAGAATGTAAATTCTTCAGAGAACTCATAAAGAGTTGGATCCAGAATATGGGTTATGGACTTAGTCCATCTAATGGGCTTTAGGAGAAAGAATAGCTATTAAATAGATGACTAAATGGATTATAAATAAAAGAAAGAGTTGGCTCATCAAATGTATAAATGGGCTAAGGTCTTAAATAGTTTGGGCCAAAAAAATCAATAGCAAAATAATTTTCCCTTCTTTTTAAAATATAATCAATATTTGAAAATTCTAAAATTCGTTTTAAGAAATAATTTAAGTTGCATTATGATTTAGGATCGGGTCTGGCCAAACAAGCAAAAATTTCCATGTTAATTATTTTTAAAAAAATAATAATTAATATCTACACTAACAATTCACAAAGAAAAAAAAATGATAACATTATTCTAATAAATAAAATTTTTTTTTTTTTAACATAAAAATAAAATTACGGGTTTCACAGGAAGGCTTGGCCTTGAGGCCTAGAGTGTGGTTTCGGAACCCCTCTTGGTGGTGGAGTGGAAGATTACGCTTGGTTGCTAAAACCTAGGCAAGTACATCTTGCTCAAAAGTGACATGACCATGCTATAATTTTGTTTTCCATAGAAATTAAAGTTTTATTGTTCTATAATATGCTCCTCTAAATTGTTAACATCTTTAGTATATAGCACTTTTAGTTTTGACCGATAATATTGCGTAGATCTGAGTTTCTAGATATGATTTTGAGTATTTTGAAGTTTTGATCTATCAAATGTTTTAATTTGTGAAAGGGTTTTTTGGTGGCCCATGCAGGTCTGTCTTCAGACTTGTGGGGGATTCATCTTGTTAAAATCTCAATCCTATATTTGTCTTCATTTGATCTCCCTTTGCTTATCGCATTCTCATTTTCCTTGAACTGTAAACATGATTGACATATCCTTGTTCTATTCCTGTCCATTATTGATACCTCGTGTCCTTATCTTTCAGGGACACACCGCCTACTTCTTCTTTCGAAGGTTCAGTTGCTCCGCCATCTCAGGCAGCTCAGATGGAAGGTCATGATCAGACCCCTCCTCCGCAGAATCAGAATCCCGCACAATCTCAGCATCCGTCGGCAGCTCAGTCTGTTCCTGTTCAGTCAGCTCAGCCAGCTCCGTCAGTCCCTTCAGTACAGCCAGCCCAGGTAGACCAGTATGCCCTACTCGAGATGATGCGGGGCATGATGGAGGCACAACAACAGCAACATCAGAATCAGCTTCAGATCCAGCAGCAGGTGGTTCAGTTGTACCAGCAGTTGCAGCAGGGCCAGGACCATACCAACAACACCCTCTGCCAGGGCGTTACAGTAGCTTTGGAGGCGAGTGGACGTCGTGGTCACAACTCAGCATCCGACTTTAGTCGCCTGCGTCCAGCTCAGTTCTTCGGCACCGAAGATGCAGTATCAGCTGATTCTTGGCTTCAGGACACCGAGGCCATTTTGGAGGCAGCTAGGACTCCAGCTGAGGATCAGGTAGCAGTGGTGAAGCTACAGTTATCAGACATTGCCCGCGACTGGTGGGCAGCACAGGAGATGGGTCTTCCTAGGCCTATCAGTTGGGAGACATTTCGGGAGCGCTTCCAGGAGAAGTTCTTCCACACCTCAGCCAAGTTCCAGCTTCAACAACAGTTCATCAACCTTCGTCAGCAGACGAGAACCGTAGATCAGTATGCGGCAGAGTTCAGTAGGCTCAGTCGATTTGCATCACACATGGTAACTTCCGATGGTGATAGAGCTCGGAGGTTCGAGCAGGGCTTGCACTTGGAGCTTTAACAGCTTATGGTGGGCCATTTTTATGACACCTATGATACAGTACTGAGAGCAGCCAGATCCTTGGAGATGACCAGTCAGAGGATAGCAGAAAGGACCGGAGGTCAGAAGAGGTCACACTCGACTATGAGGGGCATTACCATTCAGTCCTCAGCCCCAGCTCCAGCAGTCAGAACTTCAGATCATCGACCTCCTCGTCAGACAGTATCATCAGCCCCGACAGTGGCATCAGTACAGCAGTCCAGACAGTCAGGTCTGCCAGGATGTGATTACTGTGGAAAGCCAGGACATACCAGGGCCCAGTGCAGGAAGGCCAACGGTCAGTGTCTCGGATGCGGGGCATCTGATCATATGGTTGGGTCTTGTCCTCGTAGACGTCCAGAGGTTTCATCAGTTGCCCCAGTGCCATTGGTGATTGAGGGTCAGAGGGGACCAACAGAGTCAGCACTATCCTATGTTCAGCGCCCGCTTCCGACGCAGTCCCAGTAATTTCACCACCAGCGTCCAGCACAGTATGCCCAAGCCCAGCAGGAAGGACCGAGCCAGCAACAGACTACACGAGTACCCGTGAAGCGTGGGCAGGCTTTCAACATGAGCTTGCAGGAGCTGTTGGCCGAGGGCGGTCAGATTGTAGGTGAGATTTTGAGCATTCCTTCAGTTTATCTTACTCTTGGGTTTTGTTGACGGTCTTGTATTCTACCTACATTTAGAGTACATTGGTCGCCTCGACATATTCGACGAGTGAAAGCGAGTTTCTTATACCACTCATCTGCCTCCGTATCTCGTGATATACGATATCTATCATGTATCCCGACTACGTAGGTGCGTCCTGGATTAGAGTCATGTCTTCGACTAAGTCATTGGTACCGACTTACTTCGAAACTTGACCCTTGTCCACTTTGTGAGTCAGCGTAGGCAAGCGAGGACGAATCCCTACTCAACTGACTCAGGGGTATATTATTTCATATGCCTCCTTTTCTTGTATTATATATGTATATATTTATTTTTCTGCATTTATTTAAATTCTGTATCTCAAATATCACTTGTACACGGGATGTTTTCTTTTAATGTGTTATGATTTTACATTATTTTAGCATGTGTATTTTTTTGCTCGATTGGCTTTAGGAAATTTCGAGGACGGAATTTTTCTAAGTTGTGGAGAGTTGTGAGACTCGTCTCACAGTATCGGTATTTATATACGGATACGTATTTTGTATTGCATTTCGTATTTTCTCGGTTTTTGGAACGCTTTAAAATTTTTCCCAAAATATAGATTTTCCTTGGCCGGCATACCGATGGTGTACCGGAGTATACCGACGGCATGTCACCCGGACAGATTTTTCCATATTTTAGATATTTTCGATTTCAGATATTTTCGTGAATAGTGTTTCCGATATTTTCATGAATAGTGTTTTGGATATTTTGATGAATAGTATTTAGATATTTTCGTGAATAGTGTAGATGCATTCTATTATCCAATGGACAATTGGTTTTCTTTCAATGGCTAGGATTGATCTAGAATTTTGACACGGATCACGATCCAACGGCTAAGATTAATTCACCCCTTCTATATATATCCTATGAGTTTCTCTCTCCTCTCTCTTTTCTTTCCTTCACCATTTCCTCTTCACTCTCTTCCCTCTTCCTCAAGCTTAGGAAGGCTTGGCCTTGAGGCCTAGAGTGTGGTTTCGGAACCCCTCTTGGTGGTGGAGTGGAAGATTAGGCTTGGTTGCTAAAACCTAGGCAAGTACATCTTGCTCAAAAGTGACATGACCATGCTATAATTTTGTTTTCCATAGAAATTAAAGTTTTATTGTTCTATAATATGCTCCTCTAAATTGTTAACATCTTTAGTATATAGCACTTTTGGTTTTGACCGATAATATTACGTAGATCTGAGTTTCTAGATATGATTTTTGAGTATTTTGAAGTTTTGATCTATCAAATGTTTTAATTTGTGAAAACTAATACTTCTATGTTGTTGGAAATTCAATTCTATTCAATTTTGACTTTTAAAAGTCCGAATTTCGATTTAAAACGAAGTTTTTTATGGCCGAAACAAGTTTTGAGTTCAAAAAATCAACTTTCTGTGACGGTTCGGAAAATCCGTCGGAAATCCGCGGAAATCCGTCGGAAAATCCGAACTTGCACCACAAAACTTGCTGTTTCAATCCGGAAAATCCGCCGGAAATCCGCTATAATCCGCCGGATAATCCGGTTAGGCTATTTTAGGCTGTTTTTGTCCATTTTTGTCCGTTTTTGTCCGTTTTTGAATGTTTCTCGATTGTAATGGACTCTTAACATGATTAGATGACCTTGGATAGTTAAAGAATGATTGTACACTCTATATACATGGTACATGCTTATGTTCACGTATTGTTCTATGTCCAGATTATAGATAGTGGCCTGTTACGGTGCACTCCAGATTACTGTATATGCCTAGCTCGATTTAGTGGCTCGTAGTAGCGCACATATGTACTGATTTTCTCGATTGAATTCTAGATTAAGATTTGATCGCATGTTCTTTATTGACACCGTGGATTTAACTTGTTGAATGTTAATCTATTTGCATCTTGGCAATGGACAATCGAGTGTGAGTATTGTCTATTGTATCGCGCGTAATGTGTATTGAGAACATTTGCCAGAGATATCTCGCAAATGACTTGTACCCATGGCTCGTCATTATAGGACGATTCTTGAGTGTCCACGACTTGAGAATTAAAAACGAATGTTATAGGTAATTGACTAGTAAACTCATATAGATCATTGGGAGGGGAGGACACTTCATGCTACCGCGTACTCGGATCGCTATGGGCCCCCACAGTGGCAGGGATAACCCCGATTGGCGTGGGCCCCTGTCCACTATTGATTGAGTAGATGTTTATCTACTATTGATATGTTATTGAGTAGATGTTATTTATCTACTATTGATATGTTTCATTTTTGGAGTAGATGTTTATCTACTATTGATTGAGATTGTTTGGTTGATTTTATTTCTTTTCTTCTACCGTCGTCGCCCCCTTGGCCATCCGAGTTACTGCAGCGTAGGTGGTAGTGAAGTTCCTCAACTTGCATACTAGTAATTAGGATTGTGATAACCCTAGCTAGTTAATGATAGCAAGCCGTAGGTAATGATTGGCCGTGCACTTTTGATTGTGTGTTACCTTATATGCTCTTGTGTCAGTGAGTGACCAGAGGCTATGTTCTGCTAGGGAAAAGATCTGTAACCCCGGTCCTTGTTTGGTTTAAGGGTTGTAGCTCCGATTCCTAGTAGTTCCTAAACCCCTTGTTGCTCATCGGATTATTCTGTTCCATAGCTATATTATTCAGTATTTCCATTCAGTCATTATATTCTTGAGATACGTGCATTGGTACCACACTAGTCTCGATCCGCATTTATTTACTTCTGTCATTATGTTATTGTGTTGTTGTTGGGTTTTGTCGTGCACCTCGAGCTTCCTTGTGGTACTTGCTATTTGGGGCCTGACCCCACTGGTTTTGTTTGGCCAGATTTACCGCTGGAGCCCGAGGATTCTCCATACCTTTCTCTGGATGACCCGCCGCCTGCTTAGATCTGCGGTTGTTCCTCCTCGCGAGTGGGTTCCCTCTTCTTACCACTTGCGGTTCATTTCATTTTGGTGGTGTTAGCTAGGGCATGTGTTAGCCCTATTATTTTGAGACTTTCTCAGACTTCGGTCAACATGATGTATTATATTAGATCTAGACTGATATAGTGATCATGTATATTGGTACTTTGCTAGTGTAGCATTTTGTATTCACTAGCTTCATGATCATGTATGATATAGTATTTTGGGACGCCTCTTTACTTTCATATTTGATATACTCTTGATACTCGTTGTTGTT
Source organism: Iris pallida (assembly GCA_029216955.1). Taxonomy (NCBI): domain Eukaryota; kingdom Viridiplantae; phylum Streptophyta; class Magnoliopsida; order Asparagales; family Iridaceae; genus Iris; species Iris pallida. Next base: position 24,234,156 of record JANAVB010033017.1, read on the forward strand.
GGATTGAGATAGGATTTGTTCGACCATAGGAGTCGTCAGTGGCATGCTAGAGTCTTCCCACTTGTCTTCTAGACAGCTTTTATCGTATATTGGGGTACTGGCGTACTCAAATACACGTAGCTGGCTTTGTCTCGCCCTCGATCTCCAGTATTCTGGTTCTGGGGCGTGACAACCGCTGCTGCTGAGAGAAATCGGGAATGACGGAAGAAAGCCTCTGTACAGACAGAGGTGCACCTCCAATGTAGCAGAAACGCCAACCTGAGTCGGCACAACAGGAGCTGCGGTCTCGAGGCCCTGATGAACAGGACAAGAGGTGGCCAGCCTCTCGATAGTATTCCCCGGACCGGAGTGATGAGATCGTGTCTTCATAACCATCATGAAGACAGATCAAAACAAGAAGCAATTTCTAAGAATGAAGCAAAAATTCATAGGATGACAGTTTATATTCAAGGAAATTCAATAAGCAATAATTTAGATAAAGGAATCTGATTAAGAGTTTTCCTAGTGTGATTGAGTACCCTAAAAAATATCCTAATCATACTGCAGGCTGTAGTGGTACTCTAGTTCGAATACCACTACACAAACTCGACCTGCATGGGCCACCACTAAAAACGTGTCACGACCCGCACCTACCGTGAGGGTACGAGTACGTACCAGCGCCCAGCCTACGCCGCAGAGTCGGCGGTAGAATGCTGTTCTCGGTCATGAACTATAACTAACTAACATGAAATACTCTTCATAAGGAGGCCAACACAGAGGTACAACTCAATCACAATATAGAGATAGAATATGACACGATGAAATAGATAAGAAACTCTTCAACTGAGGCACAACAGAATGAAATAACATAAGTTAACAACTACTAGTCTCAACATCTCAAATTATACAACTCTAAAAATAAGGACAACAACTAAACATGAAAAAGGAAACAATCTAGACTATCTAAACTATGCAATGGGTATCATCCTCAGTAGCTGCCTGAACCTCCCCAGGGGACAGGTCGCGAGTGTCATCTAGGCAAGCTCCATAGTAAGGGGTGCAGGGTTCCTCATCATCCTCTGTAAAATTTTCAACAGGTCCAGTCAGGACGGGAGCGAGCACAATATATCTCACGCAGATCATAACAGGTTAGAGTATATAAACATGCAAGAGAGTACGATACATAAAACTGAAAGAACGTACATGATGTAAACAGAGAGAGAACTGTAATAGAAATATCTACTATAAGTAGAGAGCTACCAGTGACAAGTGATTTAGAGTACAAAGTCGACATATGAACGGCTTGATTTGCACATGGCTATACTAAAGGGGTGTACATGGCTATACTACTTTGGAATTGTTCACATGACTATTTATACTCCCCCATACCCCAATCAATACACAAGGATCCAGACAAGTTATGTTACGTACATGGTTTTCACATGAAGTCCATAAATGGGTGCACATGAAGTATATATGAGAGCTCATACATGAGTGCACATGAAGTTCACATGGGGGGACCATAAATGGGTGCACATGAAATTCACATGAAGGCTCATAAATGAGTGCACATGAAGTATAGGTTATACATGAGATACATAGGAAACATGATCGATCATGAGAGCACATGAGAGTACACGAGCATGCATGAACGAGCATGAAGCACATAAGAAACATGAATAACATGAGAGCGAGGAATACATGATGTACATGAAACACATGACACGATATATCCGATGCTCCCGAGGGGGATAACATCTCAATGTAGGGATCCATATAGTACCAATCCGTGATAATATCGTGACAGCATCAAATAAGGTAAACTAGAGCAGGAATATAATTCTAAGCAAGTTATGAAATGATCAGAGAATGTACTCGCCTGGTAACTGAATGTCTGAAGTAAATGTACTGTCCGAGATGAGGTATCTGACTCCTATTTAGAGCAACACAAGTCAAGATGTATACAGGAAACGATAAATGTAATCTACAATGCATCTGCATGCTATCTAGGTCGAACTAGACTAAGTCAACTCTTGGTCAACTCTGGTCAACTACACTAGTCAAACTAGGTCAACTATCCATTCTAAGTCTAATCAAGGCTATACTAGTCCAACTAGGTTATACTAGGTCTAAGCTAGTCCATACTAGTCCAACAAGCTATTCTAGGACCCAACAACAATATGCTAAGCTAACATCACACATAGTACATATACACATATATATTAGGCATTCAATATTACATATAGATGTATACATTATGTATATAGGCTACCACCCAATATATATATAGGCATGCATCATTCATGTTATATATACATTATAATTATATAGGCTACATAATAACATATGCCTCACATATATATATATATATATATATATATATATATATATATATATATATATATATATATATATATATATATATATATATATATATATATTTTTTTTTTATATATATACATTATAATTATATAGGCTACATAATAACATATGCCTCACATATATATATATATATATATATATATATATATATATATATATATACATATATATATATATACATATGTATATGTATATACATAGAAGGATAGGTAAAGGCACATGTGAGGTGTGTGTGTGTACATGAGTATCTAAGATTAGCTAATAGTGAGTGTCACATAGGAATAATGTGTGGCATGGTGTGTAATATGGGAAATCAGTTAACATGGTAGTGTAAAACCTGTGTGTGTGTGTGTGAGGGTTTAAAGTGGCATGTGTTCTAACCTTCATTCAATTTATACAAATGACAGTTAACATTTTATTGGATCCATTCACAGGTTTAAGAATTGACAGCCCAACTAACTTCGAATCCCCATACTAACATCAACCCATGAATAATTAGTGAACTATCATTGGGATAACAAAATTGGAAATGAACTTAAAATTCAGTTGACAGGAATTAAAGAACTCAATGACAGTGAGCAATAAACCATAGTGATCTATCACACTTTATTGAATCAACCAATGCATAAGAAATTAACATTCAAATTTCCAGTTCCAGGAAAGGAAATGGGAATCAATCATCAGGTTTGGGTTGACAGTGAAATAATGAATCAAATGACTGTCATATAACCCAATCCTAAATTCGACTTTCCATTTCCCTTTGGAACCCATGTATCCAATTTGAATCCAACATTTAACTAACAATGCTAGTGAATGACTGAGCATGGCAAATAAATCATTCAAATTCAGTTTAAAAACAGGAATGAATGGGACTCAATGACAGTGTCAAAACAGAGATTAAATGTTCAACAGAACAGTAAATCAATAAATTAATTGACAGTTTACTAACAATCCAATCCAATTGAATCACAATGTTTCCAACACAACACAACAGTGAATCAACACAAAACAATGAATCAACACGGCTAATAATTCTCCAAATCAGTTTAAGGAAAGGAATGGAAATCAATTTACAGTTTTTAAAGGAAATCACTTGGCTAATATATATGTTTCAGTTTTTAAAGGGAAGGAGAATCATTCACATTCTAAACTGGAAATTTAACATCTAAATAATAATCAACATGGCATTCTCAGGTTTAGGGAAAATCTGGAATCAATTTAACAGTTCTAAATGAATCAATACAGTGAGGAATTCTCAGATTTAAAACTGGAAGTTAATGACAATTAACATGAATCAAACAGTGTGATGTTGAACCATTCGACAGTTAAGGAAAATGAACATTCAATGACCAATCAATTAACTAATTAACCCAAGGCACAATCAATGTGAATCCAACTCCAAAATCAGTTCTCAGATATTGGAATCAAAATTAGTTAAAGGAAGAATCATTCTCAAATTCATCAACTGTACAGTGCTCACAATCAGTTTTGTGTGTGTGTGTGGCATGTAGGGTGAGTAACTAAGTGTGTGACACATGAGAAGCAAGTACCCAAACTGTTCTCAGGTTCATGATTTAACACATGACAGTGTAATGTGCCAAAATCAGTGTGTGGGCATATGAAAGAGGGACATGGAAATGGGTGTTCAGACATCAAAACATCAAGCCTATTCTCAGTTCAACTGAAAACAATCTATTTAGTAAGTATCTCACATATATAAGCTAATGTATTATACATCACAAGGTACAATACAAACCTTAACTCATTAAACCAATGTGTGTGAAATCATTCTCAGCTTCTCAGAAATTCAGATTTGTGTGAGTGTCAAAATGTACACAAAATCAGTGGGTATGTAAACATGTGATGTGATAGGAATATCAGTTTCCAGGAACAATAGGTAGGCTGCAGTGGTGTTGTAGTGTCAGTGTCAGTCAAGGAGATAGGGTGTGACATAATGTGAATCAGTGAATGGGGTCAAACCTGTGTAATGAAATCGAACCCAAGAATCAGTGCTCAACACTAGTATTCCAGGAATTACATGATGTTCAAAGTGACAGTTTCATAGTCCTAAACCCATTTCGAAATCCCAATTCCTAACACCAAATCACGACTCAACATTGCAGTAACTAATACACAGGTATATGAACTAATCTTGGTAATTAAAACATTAACAAACAGTTGAAAATATAATTTAAACTCAGGAAATCAGATTAATGAACTGTGTATCAGTAAAAAATAGTAAATACTATTTTGAAAGTCAAAACATGATAATAATCCTAATTAAATGGTTGGTAACCCATAATGTAGGTGTAACAATGTCGTAGGTATATCCCTGTGTCAAAGAACTGGACACAACGTGTCCGAAATGAATTAACACACACGAGTGCACACGAGTGCACAGGACTGTGCACATCGTCGTGCACACGTGCACGTGTGGCCAGTGCACGACACAGGTCACGTGGTGACACGTGGCCGTGCACACGTGTACGCCTAGACTAGGGGGACGTGTCCAAGTGCCTGTCCCATGTCCACGTGGTGTCTACGTGTGGATACGAGACCGTATCAGTGGATCGAAATTCGCGTGTGTGCGTGCCAGGAATTTCAGTGCGAGTGAGATTTATCACTAACTACTCAACGAAACCCGACCAAATTTTGTGAGTGTCGTGTCAGACGCTAGGCGCACGTGTCTACAAAAAATCAGGCCATGAGAGGTCGTGTCATGTCCTGTGTCGGCCCCGAGCAGAAGGACAGTGCACGGTATCCTCGTGCATGCATGTGTGTCCAATTTTGGACACGAAAAGTATCAGAAACATGCTCAGTAAGACACAGAATAAATAAACACATATAAAACAATATTTCCATTCAAATAGTTTTCAAAAACAACATAAAAATTTCCTCACAAACATTTCATCAAACACTTGTAAACAGGGACTGATACGTGTCCAATAAGGACACGAAATGGACACCACTCGACACCAAACCTATGCTAGCAGCTAGGGGACTCCTAGGGCTATGCACTCATGCAAAGAAATCAAAATTTGAATGGGTTTTGAGAGTTTTACCTATAGGTTTCAAAGCTCCTTGAAAATCTCCAAAGGAGGGGTTTCTCCTTGCTAGCTAATCTCTCCAAATTGTACCAAACCTGAGAATACTCTCCATGAGCTGCAAGAAGGGATGTATTAGAACCTAGTACAAAAGATTTGAGCTAAAAAGGACCTAAAATGGGAAAGTTATGGATTGGGGAAGATGGTTATACCTTTTTCTTCAAAAACTTGGAAACTTAATGAAAGAGGCAAGAACAATCAATGAGAGACTTTATAGGGGGCTCTTAGGGTTTATGTGGCCAGCCATAAAGGGATTCTAGGGTTAGGGTTTCATGGCATGGGCCTATGGGCCAAGTCACATGAGCAATGGGCTCTCTACCTTAGCCTTAAGTCCAACCTTAAAATCCTTCCTAATTTCTCAAGAGCTAAATCACTCAAGTCAAAACCAAGTCAACTTAAGTTAGATTAGGGTCTCACCATGCTAATCAAGTCACCTTAACTAGGGTCACATCTAGGTTAGTCTCCTATGACACAACTAGCAAAAGTCAAAATCAACAACCGTCAATCCAACAAATAAATCAATAATTCTAAAAAGTCAAAATGACCAAATTACCCCTAGACTAAAAATGATAATTTAAATACCCTAATCACATGGCTAGGCTCTAGGTCAAGCTATCTCTAGGGTTACACTAGCAAGACACCAAATCACAAGTCATAATTTTAAGAGTTTAAAAATGATTAAAAATCACCAAAAATCATAATATGAAATAAATATCAATAATAATAATTATAATTATAAAATTTTAAAATTACCCTCATTTGGAAAACTGGGTGTTACACATCTGATGGAGAAGCATGGAAGCACTTTGATCGAGAGTATCCAGATTTTGCTTCTGATCCGCGTAATGTCTAATTGGGTCTCTGCTCCGACGGTTTTACCCCATTCGGACTTTCGGGATCCCAGTATTCGTATTGGCCTGTGATCGTCACCCCGTACAATCTACCGCCTTAGATGTGCATGAAGACTCCGTATATGTTTTTTACCGTTATTATCCCAGGTCCGAATAATCCGAAAAGGAACATCGATGTGTATTTACAGCCATTGATTGATGAGTTGAATCATCTGTGAGAAGTAGGTTCCAACACGTACGATGTATCTAGAAAACAAAATTTCCAGATGCGGGCAGCACTTATGTGGACCATCAGCGACTTTTCGGCCTATGAAATGTTATCTGGATGGAGCACGCATGGTCGTCTTTCATGTCCGTATTGCATGGACAACACTAAGGCTTTCCGTTTGAAATACGGAGGCAAACCGTGCTTCTTCGTTTGTCATCGACAATTTCTGTCGAAGGATCATCCGTACCGGAGGAACATGAATGCTTTTCGTGCTGGCATTGTGGAGAAGGCTAATCTCCCGCCACGGTGGCCCGGATACACGATATAGGAAGAGGTAAAAGATTTACGAAGAGCTATTGAGCAGCCTGCTACGGGCTACAAGTGTGACGGATTTGGTCACACTCATAACTGGACGAAGAGGAGTATATTCTGAGATCTTCCATATTGGAGCACCAATCTGATTAGACATAACCTTGATGTCATGCATATCGAGAAGAATGTGTTTGACAATATAATTAATACTGTAATGGACGTAAAGGGGAAGACGAAAGACAATCAAAAGGCTAGATTGGACTTGGAAGAAATATGTAGACGTCCTGTATTGCATTTGATAGAGGACGGGAATGGGAAGTTGAAGTAGCCTAAGGCAATTTTCTCACTGGAGAAGGAGGATAAAGTGAGGCTTTGTAGGTGGATTCAAGGTCTGAAATTTCCAGATGGGTATGTTTCGATCTTGAGAAGATGCGTCGACCTCAAGGAGAACAAACTGACATGTATAAAGAGCCATGATTGTCACGTATTCATGGAGCGATTAATTTCGATTGTATTTCGGGAATTCTTACCGCAGGCAGTTTGGGATCCATTGACGGAGCTTAGCATATTCTTCAGGGACCTTTGTTCTAAGAAATTGCTCGTTGATCGTCTAGAAAAGCAAGAGAAGGATATTGTGGTAACACTGTGCAAGCTAGAGAGGGTGTTCCCTTCTGGATTTTTCGACTCGATGGAGCATTTGCCGATTCATCTTTCCTACGAGTTACGTGTTGGTGGACCCGTCGAATATCGATGGATGTACCCGTTCGAGCGACATTTGAATCACCTAAAAAGAAAGGTGAAAAATAAGCTCAGGTCGAGGGTTCTATTTGTGAAGCCTATATTCTCGAGAAGATTACAAATTTCTGCTCCTCCTATTTCAAACCTCATGTTGCTACGAATAGAACGAGGGCTCCGAGAAATGACGACGGATATCAAGAATTTAATGATGGAATACTGAAAGTATTTAATGCGTCCGGAAAGCCTTCGGGGAAAATGAAGAAGAGATATTTGAATGACGAAGAGCTAAGGGCTGCTCAGTTGTATGTATTACTCAATTGCGACGAGGATGAAGTGGAGAAGCTAGAGGGGTAAGTAAGAAATAATGAGTTTACGTTATCTCAATGTAATAGTATAAGCTAATATTATTGTACTAATCGGCGGTTGCTTTATTATTTTCCATCACATATAATGATGAGTTGAGGCTGGTTAGACCCTACCTAACAGACGAAGCATTAGGACAAGAAATGAGATGTCATTTTCCTTCTTGGTTGAGCAAATATGTAAGTAGCTCGGTAATTACTGGCCTCTTCTAATGCAACTGCGCAATAAATAACTTATTATCTCTTCTTTGATATTCAGGTCGATCGTCTAATTTCACCCGAGATTGAATTAATTAGAACTCTTGCCAAGGGACCAATTACTTTTGTTAAAATATGGCCAAGTTACTGTGTCAATGGCTTTCGGTTCAAGTCGACAAAAGCTCCGATCAGAGACAGCTTCCTGGATCTTGATTCCACGAAAAACAGTTGTTTGTGTATCAAGTCTTCGAACTACAAAGACGTAGATCCAGGAAATGATTTCTTTGGCATCTTGCGAGAGATTATAGAGTTGTCATATAATAATGGCAGAGAACCTGCAAAGATCGTGTTGTTCAAGTGTGAATGGTTCGATCCGATTGAAAATCAAGGTTGGAAAATTGACAAGCATGGTCTTGTGGATATAAACTACAAGCGTAGATATCAAGGCTACAAACCGTTTGTCCTAGCAACTCAGGCTCAGCTCATGTACTTCACATCTTATCCGAGACGGGGAGCAACAAAGTCTGACTGGTGGGCAGTATGCAAGACTAAAGCTAGAGATACTTTTGATGTTGACGAAAAAGCTTACCAGGAGGACGAGCTACCTCTTGTAACCAATATTGTCGATGTGGACTCCACGGAAGTTATGTATTACACGACACATAATGTAGAAGATGTAGAATTATTCGAAGAGGAAGACGAAGCCGATGAAGGCGAAGATGAAAGTGAAGATGAGGAGAAAGAGGAAGATGAGGTCGAGGAAGACAAACAAGATGATTATTCTGAAGATGATTGAGAGAGATATACTTATCTGAACTTAGATATTTCTTCTAGAATATGTTATCTGGACTTAGATGTTTATTGTAGAATGTATCATCATATGTTGTCTTAGTTATTATCTTGTCTTTGTTGTAATTTCATATTTTTAGTCTCAATTATTTATTGTATTATCATATGTTGTTATCAGGTATGGCAACTCGTCGCGAATTGTTCCAAAAAGGGGGACGACGAGGTCATAATCCTCCGGTACTTCCTACAGGTACTGCTAGAGGATGGGGTTTTCCTTCGGTACCTCCTACTGGTACCGGCTCTGGATCTTCGTCGCCGATTACTCCGACATATCGGACAGTAGCTGGGCCTGCTGGGACGACGTCACGTGGCATATCTCTGGGACGAGTAGTTCCAGGCCTAATGAGAGTGCTCGCCCGTCTAGCGTTCCTGCTGCTGATACGACGATGGAGACGGATGAGCAGATGGCGAAGGCTGCACTGACGGCCGAGGTGGCTGCGCCGACGGCCGACCAGCATCATGCAGATGATACGTACGCACCTTCGGAGGAGAGGAGGACGGAGATCTGGGCCGACGGTACAAAGTAGGTGTTTTGGTTTATAATTTTTTTCTATTTTTATCATAAATTAACTTTTTTCATGAATATAATATGTCTGTATAGATATCGTCCCCCAGAGGTACAGAGACGCCTAGGCCACATGCTGAGGTATAATTATGGTGGTCCTTGGATTAACTACTCTGATGCTCCAGACGAAAGGAAGAACTACTGGTTTACGCGCTTTAAGGTTAAAATAGATTTGCTTTTAATATGAATCATATAATTAATTCATATTATATATAACTGATAAATATTTGGTTTGCGCTCTTCTAGGATATATTTTTTTATCCACCGCACCGGGCCGAGCTTATCGAGGGGATGTTTCCTGCCATCGCTGCCAAGCTGATCCGCGACGCTATTAATGATCAAAAGGATCGTGATCGTGCCGGAAAGCCGATCCAAGGTTGGATCACCCCTGATCAGTGGAATACGATGAAGGCTCGATTCAACGAGCCAAGGTATAAGAAGAAGTCAGAGAAGGCCAAGGCGGCTAGGTAACATGCCTCGAAGTGGTACGGTGGGTCGATTCCGATGACGGAATATTTCCGTCGTCTAGTATTTCTTTCTCTTTTAGAAATATTATTTTAATACAAATCCGATAAATTATTACTAAGATAATATATTTAATTACATATAAGGAAGGTCGGTAATGCCGACATGGTGACCGTCTTTCTGGCTACCCATCGGAAGGGCGAAGGCCTTATTGACGAGATGGCCGAGCAGACCAATGTAAATATTACAATATGTTATCTTAATTTAATACTTCGTGTCAATTTTAATATAACTTAGTAAATATGATGCAAATAAATATTCATGTAGTTAGTAATAATAAGTACATTAATTAGAAATTAGAAATTATAGAGTACTATCCATACTTTCTAGGCCGAGTATCAGAGGCTGCGGGAACGGGCGACTGCTAGTGCACCTAATGCAGGAGAGGCTGGTACTTCCTCGCAGCCCACTCAAGCTCCGTCGGCGGACGAGTTGTGGATAACCGCCGCTGGTAGATTCCTAGGGGTACGTACTACGGTACGGGATCCTATGGCACCCTAGTTGCGACCCAATCCTCTAGGGCATCTCCTGCTAGTGTGCATGGTCTACAATCGTCCCAGGAGTCTGCCCGAGTCTACCAGATGATGGAGTCTCTCCGTGACGACCTGCTACGACGGATCGAGGAGCAGTCTCAGTACCCTACGGACGATCCTGTGCTGCTAGCACGATTGGATGCGCTCGACCGCGACATTATGGAGCTCATGGAGACGACTGAGAGGACAGAGCACAGCATTGGAGGGTTAGAGCGCACGGTAACGGAGCTGCAGACAACACAGGTGACCATGACCGATAGGCTGAGAGTCGTGACGGATTCGATAGTCCAGAGCAGTGATAGACTGTTATCTACCATGGATTCATACAACCAGCGACTTACAGCTGTAGGAGCATAAAAAGTTCTTCATAGACTGAGTCCAAGAGATAGAGCTTTACACTCAAAATGAGCTATTTTACGCCAACTACTTTACGCCAGGGACACGCCAACCACTTTACGCCAGGGATAAGTCAGCTACTTTATGCCAGGGACACGCCAACCACTTTACGCCAAGGACAGGTTGTCAAATCATGCATTTAATGTAAAGTGATGATGGGTCTGACATAAAAATCTACTGACAGCATATAACACAGAATTCGAAGGGATTTGTTTTACACAGAAACCAATATTATCGTTTAGTATGTGGACTGAGCTATTTTACGCTCACAGGATGGCTTCTTTTACGCATGAATACTATATAAACTTTTTACGCTCAAAGTTGACGTGTGCATAAAATTTATTTGGGCTACTTTTACGCTCAAGGTTGTTTTATCAACCACTTTACGCGAGAAGTCTATTTTAGGGCTATTTTACGCATAGTCTACTACTTTACGCTCAGAGTATATTTGGGTTGTGTTTACGCCCGATCCTTCCTGACTACTTTGGAACGTGGTTTGCCTACGTGGCTTTCATGCCACATATTTCGAAGAACGTGTGTACGTGCATCCTATTTTTATTGAGATAATGGGACACGTGTCAACGTACGGGGAGGATGACTTCAGTTATGGGTGGCAGTTACCAGCGTAAAGACAGGACTTTGCTGAGTTTTACGCACAAAAAGCCAAGTCCATAAATAGACTTATTTTTTTATATGGCACAAGGAGAGACAGAGGAGAATACATAGAGATCAGAGCCCAGAAACTTTGATTTTCGAAAGCATTCTTCTTCAACCTTTCTTCCAGAACAGAGTGAAGCAAAGCAGGAAAGCATTCGACCTCGCCATCAGTGCCCAAGTGCGTCGATACCTTTCTGGTGACTTAGTTCTTCCAGTTGTTCATCTTCTAGCAGTAATCTTCATCATCATCGTGTGGTCCAAGGAACAAAGTGATCGTCTTCAGATCAGACTTCCATAGCAATACTTCCCAGAATAATTTGTACTTCTTGTACTTTTTCTCGTTTTATTTTCAAAAGCCGATTTTCAGGCATTTTGTTAAGTGAAACAAAATGACGACTCTGCTGGGGACGACCTTCTCCTCTGACGAGGAGGCAATTGCTCAATACGATGATGTGTCGATTGGATCGACAAAGAAGACTCTGGTTGTGCACTTCGATCAGACTGTCTACGAAGAAATGCTTCGGGCTGGGGGTAGCACTCGCTGCTCCAATGTTCAAAAATCGCGGAAGGTGCAAAAATTTTGGGTTCCCAAATCTAAGGCATCTTCGGATCTCCCTATTGTCTCTACAGGCAAAGGAATCCTTCCTACTCCTGTTGTAGAGGCTCCCATCTGTGATGAGGCAGTCTCTACTTCGGTGATACGCCATGCGCGTAAAAACAAGTCTCTCATTTGTAACGTGGCAGACTCTCCAATGTTACGATCTGGGCATAAAAATCAGGTTTTACGCCCCGAGCGTAAAAATCAAGTTTTACGTCCTGGGTGTAAAAATATGTCTCCCGTCTGTGACGTGGCAGACTCCATTGCCTTACGTTCTGAGCGTAACAATAAGTCTCCCGTCTGTGACGTAGTAGACACACAAAATTTACGTTCTACACGTAAAGAAAAATCTTCTAAAGGAAAATCTCCCGTCTATGACGAGGCAGATAATCATGTTTTGCGCTCTATGAGTAAAGGTAAATCTTCTGTCTGTGACAGTGTAGATAAAATTCACAATGATGCTTCTGCATCTAAAGTGAATATACCTGCACGCATGAAGCATAAAAACATAGTTGGTAAAACTTCTGTTTTCAACCAACAACCTTCTTATACTGCTGTACGCAAAGTACCAAACTTACAAATTACACGCAATGAAGATGGAGTCCTTCGTGCTCAAAAATCTCAGAATTTACGTACGCAACTCCAAGCACGTAAAAATGTACAGTTTGGTTCTGCGAATGCAGCCAGTAATATTCTTTATACACAAGGGACTAAACATTTTTCTACCCCAAATGTAATAAAGAAGACTACTCCATCTACTTCTTATGATTTACGTGAATTGCTAATGCAAAAACGTAAAAATAGACAATCTCCTGTGACACTCTCCCAAGAAAATCACCATTGTGAGTGTCACCAGATTGTAATTAAATATTGTTTTTCGGCTTCTAAACGATCAGTTTTTGACCGGTTAAGTTTTAATGCGCCTTAACAACAAGATGATGACCAAGAACATGAATTGTTATATGCATCAGTCAATATGGCATCTCATACCAACAGAGGACGACGTCCTAGACGGAACACGTCCCAAACGCCAGGTCAACAAAAATTCAACAGACTTCTTGATTCCTTTGAAGGAGTATATCAGAATACTCGATCAAGAAGACAAAGACAGTTGTAGACTTCTGATTCAGAAGCTGGGGGTACTCAATCTTTCGAGTCTGAAACTGATAGTGTCGATTCATACCTCTATACTAATCCCTCTGTATCTTCAAGAGAGGTTGAATCCTACGCTATTGGAGATGAACCAGAGACGTCATCTGCTAATACAGAACAACGTCTCACTGCCATTGAGCAATCACTGAAAGACATGCTTAACATGATGCAAAGCATGCACCAGATAATAACGGCTCAATAAACTGCTCAACCGGCAATAGTAACACTGGTGCAGGTAGCAGCACAAACTCAAGATAGTCAAGGGGCTGATATACCTTTGAATATTCAAGAGCCTGCTGTTAACCAAAATTCGGCATCTCCAGATCCCATCATTCCAGAAGATGTACCATCTCCGGTGGGGATTACGGTACATCCAACAACCATTCAATCAAATGTGCTTCCTCAGACCAGTGAAGCCATTCAAGCAGTGCGTGAGCTCAAAGCACAGTTTGAAGTTTTGAAGCACAAGGATCAGCTCCAGAGGTTAGGGATTAAGCAACCTTATCCTCCTCATTGGAATGATGTACCCTTTCCACCGAAATTTAAGCCACAATGAATGGTATTGTTTGATGGAAAGGTTTCTCCTAGTCAGTATATCAATTACTTTGATATTATGACTGTACATCTGCAGAAAAATGATGCTCTTCTCACTCGAGTATTCATTGGGTGCTTGACGGGTTCAGCTTACGAATGGTATCGTAGTTTACCCGACAATTGCATTTCGTCTTTTGACGAATTTAAGACAATGTTTCTCTCCCGCTTCTATGAAGGAGGTATGGACATGAACATGTCCTCCTTAATAGAAATCAAACAAAAGAAGAAAGAAGATACTCGGACGTTCATTGAACGTTTCGGACAGGCGACTTCAAAGATGCCTCCTGGTATGCCAGATTCAACGTTAATTGATACATGCAAGATGAATCTGCGACCATCCATTGCTGTCTTTACGGGTTCCCAATTCACAGATTGGGCCTCGTTTATTATAGCAGTAGTTTCTGCCGAGACTAATGGTAGGTTGGCTCGTGAACATGGGATAATTTTTGCCTCAGAGGATAAACAAAAGAAAAGTAATCCTGGTAATAATTCTGGCAATCGTAATGCAAAAGGAAAGGATACCCTTATGGTTAATCTTTCCAAAAATAAAACGATGTCGAATAATCAGGAGTCTTCTAAGCCAAAAGAAGAATATTCTTTTGACGAGAGTGATAGCCCAGGGATATTCCAATATCTGGTGAAGAGTGGCAAACTCCAGATCCCGGAGCCAAAGAGGCCTAATGAGGTGAATCTGACTGATAACCCCAAATATTGTATCTATCACAGATACATCAATCATCCCACCAGGGCTTGTTATGTCCTAAAGAAGAAAATCCAAGAGCTGATTAATGCCAATGCCATCTCTTTAACTAACGATGAGCATACGATCACAACCAATATGGTTTTTCTTCAATTCGGAGATTTTCCTTCTCAACAAATACCAGATGGGATTGTCCCGATTCCGAAGGCGATGATGAAGATTGTGAATATCCCGCCTGCCAGAGAAGAAAATAAAGGATTGCTGCCTCTTATATTAAAGAATGGTGAAATTATGTGGGTACATTCTGACTTAGTACCTGAAATGGAAGATGAAGGTAAAACTTTAAAATCTAAGAAAGGTAAAAAAGTCAAAACCTGCAACATGATTTCTCATGTTGTTCCATATCCTGATGATTTGGATCATCAATGGGATGGCATTCCTTTGGAAGATAGACTGAGAGGATTGAACATATGTCCTCCAAGTCTGGCTCCTCCTACAAAGCTCAAACTTACTCATCAGCAGTGGCTAGCCATGAATAGTGTTCCCTTATACAGGGCACAACAAGTCTTCGCTGCTTATGAAAAAGATCCTGTAGGAATTTTTTCTCGTATCCTGAATCGTTCTCCTCCCGTAGCTACAGAGACTTCTATTCCTCATTCTCCGGTAGTTACGAAGATCTCTTCTTCTTCTTCCTCTGTTGAACCACCTGTTAAAAGTCCGCTGCCTACTCACTTGTATAGTCAGCAATCTGTCCTTCTCATGAAGAAGATGGGTTATGACTTTCAAAAGGCAGAATGTTTGAATTATGATAAAGAAATACGACTTCCTTTACAAATTCAAAGTCAAAAATCTACTGTTGGATTGGGTTCTGAGGTTCCTCATAATAATCCTCACAAGAAGAAGGCTAAGGAAAGGAAGACTAAATCCTGCAATATGGTACTTCTTTCTTCTGAGTCTGAAGAAGAAACCTTTGCTGGTACAAGATCTGGGAAAGAGTACCACAAAGATTATGAGGGATCCTCCAAAGAAGCAGGGAATGTTGAAACACCACCAACTCAATTGTCTCCTGTTCCTGCTAAACCATCTGTGGTTGAAAAGGGGAAACAGAGAGCAGTACGCTTTGACGTCCCGTTGAAGTCCGCTTCCAGTCAGGGGGTGGTGATGAAACCCTATAAATTTGATATTCTAGCCCAGTTAGCCAATACTCCGGCTAGATTATCTATCTTCGAGTTGCTTCGCCTTTCTAAAGAAAGTCGCAAAACCTTGAGTGAAGCTTTGCTGCAAGCTGACTCCTGCTTAGCTCAACTCAAGACTCTAGATAATATACCAGTGTCATGCCCACAATGTCATAGTGTTATGGAGGTAATTCCTAATATTACCTTTACACAAGAAGATATGCTGTTGAAGCATAACAAGCATGACAGGCCTTTGTGCTATACTGGGTATATTTAATCTACTGAAGTTGACAGGATTTATATTGATCCTGGGTCTTCTATTAGCATAATTCTTCAAAGTATGCTAAGACCGTTGAGGATTCCTACTAGTGACTTGACTTACACTAGTACCACAATCGTTGGTTTCAACTCTGGAAAAAGTAAACCACTGGGGAAGATCCGTTTGAAAATCTAGATTGGTGATCTTCGAACGATGGCAACATTCTATGTTATTAATTCAGACGTATCCTACAACATCCTTCTTGGAAGACCGTGGTTACATGAGCATAATATCGTGCCTTCAACTCTTCACCAATGCTTCAAGTACGTGGATTCCCAAGGGGTTGTGAAGACTGAGTTTGCTGATATCAATCCTTTCAAGGGTGTCGAAGCCTATTTTTCTGATTCAATGCTCTACAAACAAGAGCATGTGAAAGAGATATAAGACATAGCTGAAGATCGATCATCTGCCAAAGATCAGTCTATTAATGTAGATCCGCCAGAAGAGCAACCTTTGAAGATCAAAGTCAAAGGGCGAATCCAATCCCAACCTGTCAACAATCAACCTCTGATGATCAAGGTCAAAGGAAGAACTCAAGCTTCATATGAGGAATCAGTGAATGTTCCTGCTAAAAGCCAAGTTCAACCTCTTGTGATCAAGGTCAAAGGGCGTACTTCTCGTACGAATGATCCAGAACCACCATTGATCGTCAATCTTGGCAAGTCTACGCAGAAGGCGGATGATGGTCCATTAGTGATTAATCCGAAGCGTAGCAGTCAAATTATAAATGATGTAAATATTGATCATTCTGTACTTTCTAATATCAATGAAGATTTCCTTTTTGAGTATATGGCTGTCAAATTTGTTGAAAGAATGACTTTATCTTCTGATAGTCAGAGTTATCAGTATAAAGACGGCATAGACACAGAGGAAACCTTATACATTGACCATAAGGAAAATTCCTTTCCTTCTCATGTCGATGTTGTACCTTATGCTCAAAGGTTCCTAACATCTTCTCCCTATCTTCTTCTTGTAGTCGCTTCATCGCAAGCTTGTGTAACTTATAGACGTCACGAAGAATCTTATTTCGTGATTCCGTCAGATAAGAAAAACAAGCACCAAATTGTGTTTTGCCTGGCTAGAAATATCCCTGTTACTCAGACAGATGATCTGAGAGATAAAGATAAAGGAAGAATCCGAATTGACAAATATAGTCAACAATCTCTCAAGATTATCCAGAATATGGGATATGATTTGAAGACTATGCAAGGTCTTAATCAAGGCAAGGGTAGACGATTACCATTAAGTGGTGATCCATTTTATCAGAAAACTCATCATGGGTTGGGATATGATCCGTCCCACATGTTTAATGATGATATGCAAGAAAAATTCTCTTCTAGCTCTTCACAATCATCAGATTCAAAAAAAATCCAATTCATCGAATCCGATACGTCTCACTCCTCATATGTTAGAGGAGGTTATTATGATGAATCTGAGCAAATATTCTCAGTAAATATGGTTCAAACTGATGGTGAATCTGAACCATTTGAGAATGATCCTTGGGCTCAACAGATGGTCACTCAATGGGAACTTCGTTTTGAACAGCGACAGCCACCTACAGAGGATGAGATTGTCCAGATTGATGTTGGAGATGAAACTACGTCCAAACCAATATTCATCAGTAAAAACCTTTCTGAAGATGAGAAGGAAGAGTTGATAAAACTGATCAAAGAATATATTAATATTTTTGCATGGAGTTATGAGGATATGACAGGTCTAGATCCTAAAGTTGCTACTCATAAACTCAATATTCTTCCTAATGCCAAGCCTGTAAAACAACAGCAACGGCATTTTCGACCAGATATGATGGATACAATTGAGGCGGAAGTCAAAAAGCTGATCACATGTGGCTTTGTTCGTGAAGAACAACATCCGGATTGGGTTGCCAACATTGTTTCTGTTATGAAGAAGAACGAAAAAGTCTGAGTTTGCATAGATTTTTGAGATCTTAATGCAGCTTGTCCAAAGGATGAATTTCTACTTTCGATTACCGATGTCATGATAGACAATACATGCGGTTTTGAACGCATGTCTTTTATGGATGGATTCTCAGGATATAATCAAATTAAGATGCATCCAGAAGATGAGAAACATACTGCTTTTCGTACACCCCTAAGGGTTTACTGCTATACAGTTATGTCGTTTGGTCTTAAAAATGCCGGTGCCACGTATCAACGGGCTAAGAGCAACATCTTTCAAGAACATCTACGGAAGACAGTTGAATGTTACGTAGATGACATTGCTGTTAAGAGTCGATCAAAGGATGATCACATTCAAGACTTGAAGACAGTATTTGAATTGATGCGTCAACATCAATTGAAAATGAACCCTACTAAATCTTTCTTAGGGGTTTCCAGTGGCAAGTTTTTAGGATTTGTCATTACTTCTCAGGGTATCCATGTTGATCCTGATAAAGTTAAAGCAATTCTTGAAATGCGTCCTCTTCGTAATCTGAAAGAACTCCGTGGCTTTCAGGGTCGCATTGCTTATATCAGGAGATTTATATCTAATCTCTCTGGGAGATGTCAACCTTTCTCCCGTCTATTAAAGAAGGATGTATCATTTGTTTGGGATGAAGCGTGTCAGAAAGCCTTCAATGACATCAAGCAATACCTTACAAATCCACCTGTTCTGGTACCTCCAGTGGTAGGAAGACCATTTTTGCTATATGTTCGAGCTTTGGATCATTCACTTGGTGCTCTTCTTGCACAAAAAAGTGATATAGGGCATGAACAATCTTAGTCGAATGATGGTCGGAGCTGAACACATGTATACTCCTGTAGAAAAGGAATGTCTGACTTTGGTTTTTGCAGTCTAAAAGATAAGACATTATGTGACAGGACAGACTATTCATCTTATCTCCAGAATAAATCCCATTCGGATATTAATGAAAAAACCAAGCATTCTTAACTCTAGGTTAACTACCTGGGCGATGTTGCTCACTCCTTATGACATGGTTTATGTACCTCAAAAATCAGTAAAGGGTCAAGCATTAGCTGATTTCTTAGCTGCTCACCCTATACCTGAAACATCGAAGCATATGAGGACATTCCAGATGAAGTCATGGATTGCAACATGACTTCGAAGGATGACATCTGGCAATTATATTTTGATGGAGCATCACGGGTTGGACCTAAAGGTAATATTGTCTCTGGAGTAGGAATCGTCTTGGTTTCTCCTGATAAAATGGTCATATACCGTGCCTACTCTCTCAATGAACCATGCTCTAACAATGTAGCAGAATATAATGCTTTACTGATTGGTCTCCAAGTAGCAAAATAATTGGATATTGAGTTCCTAGAAGCTTATGGAGATTCTTAACTAATTGTTAATCAAGTTAGAGGAACTTATGAAATCCTGATCTTATCCCTTATCATCAAGTGGTAATCGATTTGATCCTTTTATTCAAAGGATTCTTCATCGATTTCGTGCCACGTTCTCAGAATGTGGAAGCTGATGCTCTTGCTAGCTTAGCTGCAGATTTGGCTGTTCCAATTCGAAGACAAAATATAATTACTTTGTTGGACCAAGACTTATTTTGTGTCAAGAATAATCTATATATTGAACAGAGTTATACTACAGAGTCAAGTTCCCAACAGAAGGATTGGAGAAGTCCTTTCATTGATTATGCGGTTCATGGGATTTTACCTGAAGATCCAAAAGAAGCTGCATCAATCAAGAGACGATCATTTCGATTTTACTATGATTCTTCTTTACATATGTTATATCGTCGTTCATACGATGGACTCTTGCTGTGCTGTCTCTCAGAAAGTGAAGCTAAACAGACACTCTGTGAGGTTCATGATGGTGTCTGTGGTGCTCATCAACCAGGTCCGAAGTTACAAGATCGCATTCGAAGAATGGAGTATTATTGGCCTTTCATGATAGCAGATGCTGTGGATTACGCCAGAAGGTGTAAAGCATGTCAGATTCATGCTGACTTTATCCACCAACCTTCTGAATTTCTACATCCTACAGCAGCTTCTTGGCCCTTCGAAGCTTGGGGTATGGATATCATTGGTCCGATTAACCCTCCTTCTGTTAAAGGACATCGGTTTATATTGGCTATAACCGATTACTTTTCTAAGTGGGCAGAAGCAGTTTCCCTTACTGAAGTGAAAATATCTAATGTGATCAGCTTCATCAAACACCATATCATTTATCGTTTTGGGATTCCTCGACGGATAATTCATGACAATGGACCATAATTTGCTAGTCAGGCATTTTATCGGTTCTGTGATAAGAATCGAATTCAAAATCTGGCTTCTACAGCTTATAATCCAGCTGCTAATGGTTTAGCCGAAGCTTTCAACAAGACAATCATCAAACTTCTCAAAAAGTTCGTCTCTTCTAATAAACGTGATTGGAATGAGAAACTTGGAGAATGTTTATGGGCTTATCGAACAACAGTCCGAACTCCTACTAGTTTTACACCATTCTTACTGGTTTATGGATGTGAGGCTGTCCTTCCATTAGAAATCCAGATTCCATCTCTTCGAATAGCCATTGCTAATGAGCTAACTATAGAGAATAATGATCGCTTACGACTCCAAGAACTTGAAGGGTTGGACGAGAAGCGTCTTCAAGCACAACAGCATATTGAGCTATATCAAGCCCGTATATCTCGAACTTTCAATCGTAAAGTTAAAGAGAGGATATTCAAGGTTGGCGAGCTGGTATTAGCTGTTCAAAGACCGATGGTGATGACTCACAAAAGCAAAGAGAAATTCCAAGCAAAATGGGAAGGCCCTTATGTAATCGAGACCGTATTTTCCAATGGCGCTTATCAGTTATCCAAGCCTAATGGAGATCTACTCATGATGCCGATCAATGGCAAATTTCTTAAGAAGTACTATGTATAAAAAAAACAGAATGGAAATAAAATTTCTTTTATTATTATTTTTGTTCTGAACAAAGGATTAAGGACGAGGACCACTGCCTTCCTTATTAAATACATAGTCGGCCAATGCATTGAAGGCATCGTTGCCTGAGTTCACAAAAAACTTGGAGGCAGCCATCCTCAGCGCCTCTTCTTCAGGAGTTTTCCCTGGCTCTACGAAGAAAGTGAGGATGTCTTGTGCTGGCTTGGGTGTAGAAGAGCTTTCGCCTGTTTCAGTCGGGCTTGACACAATTGGCTCAACGGAGCGCGTCTCGATGACGTCCTCAACCTTCATGGAGACTTCATTCTTTTGCTGCACGTCCTTAGAAGACATTTTCAAGAGAAGAATGGAAACAAGAATGAATCTTTACAAAGAGTTCTCATCTATTTATAGGAGAAAGCTATTAATGGATTGGTCTTGGAAGTTGAAACAACTTGTCATTCCCGAAAAGACCTGTTCATTCATTACGGCAGATTCATTCATTTAATTGTAGAATTGAATTGACCTTTCGTTTCCCAAAAGAAACACTGGGTCATTCATTCTTTCATTGATATTGGCATATATCCTTGAATGACATCTGTTTTCTTATTCCCCAGCTACCAATGTTTGGTTAAGCTGATTATTTGTCTCTTTGGAGAGAAATTGTAATCTTCCATCTTATCAGTTGATTAAAAAGTTGGAATCATTATTTATCATGTTCATTTGACCTCTGAATAAATATTACATATGCTTGTATTTCCTATCTATCATGTTCATTTGACCTCTGAATAGATATTAATCTATTTTCTTTGAGTTATTACGATCTGTCATGTCCATATTACCTCTGATAGTATTGTATACTCTAAACAAGAAAACGAGATTTCATTATCTATCACGTCCATATTACCTCTGGATAGATACAATTTATTGAATTTCGAAAACTTATCATGTCCATATTACCTCTGATAAGTACTTTCTATCTCATGCCTATTGTTTAATTGCAAAATAAATGATAGGATCACAAAATAAATATTTTATTCATTTCTTGGATAAGATCAAAGGTTACAAACGCTCCTTATTTTCCTAAGGTGGAGCAGAAACATCTTGAAGTAATTTTTGCAGTTCTGCCAGGCGCCTATCACGAGAGCTTAATACTTTCTTAGTCGCTTCAGCATGTCGAGCTTCGGTAGTGCAAAGATTATAAAGTCCAGCGAAGCTAATTATCAGATTATCCTTGGCTTCATCAAGGGTCTTGATAGTTGATTCGGCTCCGTAGGCCTGTTCTTCTAAAATAGAGCCTTGAGCAAGGTGCTGATTCCTAGCAGCGATCATTTATTCCCTCTCTGCTTTTAACCGAGCTAATTCAGCCTCAACTTCTTGGATTTTATTATTCTGTTGCTGAATCTCCTGGTTTAAGGTGTCATAGGCTGCTCTATGACCATCCAGCTCGGGCTGTATTCCAGCTAAAAAGGCTTTCTCTTTGGCAACCTTTATACTATAATCATTGAGAGCTTCATTATATCTTGTCTCCCGATCAAGATAATCAGCCGTTAAGGCGTCATACTCTTCTTGTATGAGACTTTCAACAGTCTCACTTGACAACTTAAGGTACTCTCAGATGGGTTGTTCAAGATCCTCTACAATTTTCTCTAATGTTGTTGCTCTCCCCATATCATTGAACATAGCAACATTCCTGTGGGTAAGAGCCATAGACGCTTTCAAGCTCTCGTAACTGAGACCCTTATTCAGGACCATCTTGATTAAGGTCGTCAAAGTTTTATAAAAAGTTTTAGTATGAATCTCAACTAGGAGATTCATTTCTATGCTTGAACTTGGCGTCGCAGCAATATCTACTAGATCTCTTCTTTGGAGACTAGGAACAGATGCTATTGGTGTGACAGCAGATTGAGATGAAGCAATTTTTGTTACTGTTGTCACAGCCATTTGATCCCTAAGAGCTTCAGGGATTGTGTCTTCAACATTTGCAGATATAGTTGCTTTGATAGCAGGCTGAGATGAAGCCATTGTAGTTACTGCTATCATAGTCAACTGGTTCCCAGCAGCTTCGGAATCAATGTCTTCAATGTTAGTTGCTCTACCCGTTTCTGGAGCTGAAACTACTAGATTTTCAGTGGCGGTGATGGGTACAGGTGGAATGATGGTGGTGGCAGCTGACTCAAGTTCAGGCATACTCTCCTCCAGAACTTCTACAGGATCGGTAGTAATAGCAGAGGGTGCTATCACAACATTCTCAGTTTCGGTTGGTAATTTGACTATGCCTCCATCATCTCCTTTGACTTCTGACTGTTTAGGATCTGGAGGTACTTCAAGTTCTTCATCGAGGCCAGTTCCTCCCTCAACATCTGCTTCATGGTCTGCAGTTGGTTTTTCTGTAGCTTGTTCTTTTTCTCGGTCATCAAAATGAGAAGATAATTCGGGCTGAGCCTCTGCTTCAACCTCTGTATCAACCTCTGCTTCAAGTTCTTTCTGTACTTCTGGTTGGATTACTTCTACTTCGTCTGAAGAAGAAGCCTCTTTATCAGATTCCTCGTTTTCCTCATGGATATCTTCTTGAGGAGGAGGAGGAGCCACAGGCTTTGGTGCAATGATGGTATCTACAAAATGAAAAAAATAAATTAATATACAAAATCATGATACATAATTCCGTATAGGTTTTGTACAGTACCTGGAATATGTGCATTTTGTTCAAGGTATGAATCATAATCACCATCCCAGTCATCATCGTCAAAGGTGAGAGCAGGCTCGTCTGATGGGATATGGTCTCGATCAGTAATGTGTGCAGCAGTAGTATCCTCTGTAACTTGTGCCTTTCGCGGCAAAGAAAAATGGAGTGAGGAGCTAAGGCGTCCAGGAGATAAAAGTTTCACAACTTTTGATGCTTCTGCTGGTTGAGGTGTTGAAGACCCTTCTCCCGGATGAACTGAAGGGGAAGCAACAAGTTGGTCCTCTTCGACCGAGATGTCATCTTCTGGAGTAAAGACTCTGGGTTTGGAAGGCCCTTTAGTAGTAGTCTTCTTCTTCTTCTTCTCAGGAGACTTTACTGGAAGAGTGGTAGTTGTAGTCTGCTTTCGTTTGTGGGTTTTTCCAATAACTATTGGTCCTGCGGCTATCTCCCCAGCTCCTCTAGGAATTACCGTCAGAAATTCATCTATAGCAGAAGTATTGTCTGGTATGTCAGGAGTTATTCTGATGGGTTCTTCAACATTTCCCTCCTGGGCCCATCGCAGACTTTCTTGCATGCTATAACCGTCTTCGAAGAAGCGAATGGATGTATAAAATGAGCATATACGTAGCTCAGTTGTACTAGTGGCTGTAGATATGGTGAATCTAGTACCAGTACATGCCGTGCTGAAATATCTCCATGCTCGCGCACCGTCAATCAGCTTTCCATAATGATAGAAGCTGGTGGAAGGATTGCCAACGTGAAGTTGGTCATATCCAAACTGGCGAGCGAACCTACTTGGTAGGTAAGGCTCAAACGTGCAGTAATCTTCATTCCTGTACATCAGATACGAGGGTCTGATATACGCCAGCCATAGAAAGACAGATCTTGGCAATAAAGCTGATTTATCTACTCTATCTTCAAATTGCACGCCAAGACAGTCGGCTGGAACTGGTGGCCTTGTGCAGAAGAAGTTCCAGCCGTGAGAGTAATTTAATGCTGCTCGGGTGTCTGCCACCGTTGTAGCTCTCCATGTAGATTTGCTAAATTTTTGGAGGAAAATCTTTGCTTCATCCTCAGGGCCCGGTGGTAGCAAATTGCAATTGTGGTGTAGTAACCAACCCATCAGATAGGTGTAGGGTAGCTCCACCCTCGAAAAATTGTCTCGATGAGGAGCATTATTAATCAACTCTTTACCGAAAGACCGTAGACCTGCATTTATTCGGCATACCATTGTCGACAGCAGGTTGATTCTGTTTTTGAATACTAAGCGTACTGCTAGCCATAATACATTACGGTGAATCCAGTCTACGGTACTGATCCCTGGCACGATCCATCTTCGTAGCCATAAGGATAGGAAGCCTGCCAGCAAGACCTTCTTTGACATTTTCTGACTACCCTACCTCAGGTAGCTTAAAGCCTCAGTCCCCGCAGGGATGTCTCCGATTTTGGTAGACAGATATTGGTCGCAAGCTTTCTGAGAAGCCATCAACTCTTAGATTACATCTGCAGGAATTATTGAGCAAGGTTTAATGGTTTGAGTTTTGTCTTTTCGAAACCTGCTCTTCTCAGTTTTAGACACTCTATTTTCATGGTAAAATAGATAGGTTGTCCATTTGGTTATGTATGCCAAATGTGACCCAGTTTCGTACATATTGGTACAAATCAGATAATGGCACATAAGTTCTTCATAGACTAGCACCATTTCTGGGCTCTTCTCTCGAACTTCTGTTAATTCCCGATTGGAAGGAATGTATTCTTCATAAGGGAATTCGCCCATCGGCAGTTTTGAAATGAATTGCATCTCATGCAAAGCAAGGCCCATTTCGCCGTGTAGAGTTGCAAAAGTTCCTGTCGAACTCATATACAATTCCAGTAAAGCTAGGAATAAGTTGCTGTTCAGTGGAATGCCATAACTGGTAGAGGCCACCGCTTCATACAGGCCAATATCGTCTAATTCTGTTTTAAACTGCTTCATGACCCAATTACTGATCTGAATCCAGTTACTACTGTAAGGGGTTAGCCACCCTGTCAGCCTTGGGTTGGTTTGAGGATATAAGACTCCTTCCCTTAGAAATTTATTTATGAACATGGGAATTTGTACCGGCTGGATGAGAAGTGAGTCCTCACTCGGTGTAAACCCGGGCAATAGACCAGAAAATGGAATGACACCACCACAGGGAGTGCTAATGTGATAACCCATGTCATTTGCTCTCTCTCTTCTGAAAATGATCCTACCCGGTCTACCATAGCTATTGGGAGTCAAATTCCATAGCATTTGACGGTGATGGCTAGCATGGAAGAAAGCAGATAAAGGGTAATCCCTGTCCATGTCAGGGAGATACATCACCCTTTTTCCAGATCTAAATACCTAGGCCTCCTTTTTGGGATGAGTTTGCAATTTGAAATCTATCGCATCCCCGAATAAGAAAGCTGGCTTTAAGAATTGTTGATTGTCCAGTGACACCAGCACTTCCCCGTCGATCATGGATAATAGCATCCTATTTCCTTGGGCAGATATCAGATGTGCTCTCGCTGCAGGGTATTCGGGGTTGGATTGAGGAAATTTGACATGAAATAAATCCTCCAGATAGTTCGAGCCCACCATGCCCGCTGATGAGCCAAAAACTTCTTGAAGAGGATGAGCTTGTAAATCCACTGACAAAAGGAAAAAAAGATCAAGTTAGTGAGAAATCTAATTTGAAGTTTTATGAGCAAAGATGTTGACTTTTACGCTTACTAAAATTGATTAAAAATTTTAAAGTGTAAAAAAGTCTTTGTTTTACAAAGTTTTTTATTTTACGCTAGCACATGCTAAAGTGAGCGTATTTGAAAATTTTACGCTGGCATGAATCGACATAAGCGTAATTCGAATTTTATGCTGACACGTATAACGTAGGCGTATTTTTTTACGCTGGCATGAGTAGACATGAGCGTAATTCGAATTTTATGCTGACACGTATAACGTGGGCGTATTTCTTTTTACGCTGACACGTATAACGTGGGCGTATTTTGTTATTTCAGTTTCTACGCTAACACGAATGACGTGGGCATGAAATCTGAAAGTTTGGGTTGTCTTCTTCTTCTCCGATGAATATTCCGGCCAAAAGATAGGGTTTTACCCTTCATAGGTGGAGCTACGGCGGGATTGGGTTGTCGGAGTGGTGTCGATGACCGAATGGGAGTTTGTTCACGGTCGGCCGATGAAGAGTCAACGGCGGGTTTTTTTCCCTTGTTGCCGGCAGTAGTTTTCTTGGGAGCCATCGAGTTAAAGTGAGGAAGATTTCGAAGAAAGGGGGGACAAAGAGATTCGGGATTGCAAAGAGACAAGTAAAGTTCTTATCGAACTCGAAAGCTCTATTTATAGAGATTTTGAATCGGTTCAAATTTTCTATTTTTACGTCGACTGTTGGAAATCCCTATTTTTACGTCGACTGTTGGATATCCCTATTTTTACGCGAATGACTGCTGGATACCCCAAACTTTACGCTGACTGGTCAAAACCCGTATTTTACGCTTCTGTTCAAAGTATTTCAAATTTTGAAAATGTTTGAAAACTTTGAAGGGGGTCTTGTAGGAGCGTAAAAAGTGCTTCATAGACTGAGTCAAAGAGATAGAGCTTTACACTCAAAATGAGCTGTTTTATGCCAACTACTTTACGCCAGGGACACGCCAACCACTTTACGCCAGGGATAAGTCAGCTACTTTACGCCAGGGACACGCCAACCACTTTACGCCAAGGACAGGTTGTCAAATCATGCATTTAATGTAAAGTGATGATGGGTCTGACATAAAGATCTACTGACAGCGTATAACACAGAATTCGAAGGGATTTGTTTTACACAGAAACCAATATTATCGTTTAGTATGTGGACTGAGCTATTTTACGCTCACATGATGGCTTCTTTTACGCATGAATACTATATGAGCTTTTTACGCTCAAAGTTGACGTGTGCATAAAGTTTATTTGGGCTACTTTTACGCTCATGTTTTATCAACTACTTTACGCGAGAAGTCCATTTTCACTACACCAAAAAAGACATTTAGGAACATATTTTTTATGTACCTAATATTTTTACGAACATATAAAAATCGTTCCTAAAAGTGGCGTTGCAATTATTGGAACGGTTATAAAACGTTCCAAAATTTAGTCAGGAACGGTTATTAAATGTTCCAAAAGTAGATTTTGAAACACTTATAATGTGTTCCTAAAATAAATTTGGAACTTCTATGAAATGTTTCTAAATTTATATATTGGAACACATGCAATACGTTCCTATAGTTTTTTTTGTTGGAACGATGTTCAAATGTTTCTAATTGTCAGTTTGAAACATTTTCAATCTGTTTCTAATTGAAATTAGCATATGTTTCTAATTTGCAATACTTTACTAGCATCGTATTTATTTTAAATTTTAATTTTGCATACAATTTTTAATTTGAACCACAAATCCAACGGTTCATAAATTGATCATTAGAACACATACACGCTGCAAGATTTTTTTTACACATTCCATAAATCAACATACAAGAGATCCATAAAATTATCCAGAGTTGTCAACTTAATTAATACAAAATAACTAATAATGTATCCCAAAATTATTTTTTTCATAAAATGTCTTCAAAAGTACATATAAAGTCAAAGTTACAAAATTTATAAAATCTAGCTCGACCATAAAAGATAATTTGTTCACAAAATTTAATTCTCTGACAGATGATCACAAAAGTTATTCTCCAACTGAATGGTGGAGAGTTGAACAGCGACAACTAGCAACACCTGCATGCAACATTATAAAACAAGTTCAAGTTAAAATAATAAAAAATTAAAGACTAAGATGAACCAAAATATACTAGATTAAAGAAATTGGAGATTAAGAGAGACCATACAGTTTAGTCCTACTGCCAACAAAAAACTCAAAATAATGAACCAAAAAACTATTATGTTATGATGACACCCTTATCCGGAAAGCAAGCAAGTAGACTATTGAATATTTTGCTTACATACGACATAAACTTAAGATTTTATATACATACAATATACTCCAGCTTTTCTGAGAATAACATTGGTAGCTCTTTGCTGGAACTTCAAGTTGTTTGATCCAAACAATGTGGTTGAAATTTATCGACAAAAAAAAGAGTGAAGGGCAGTGACAAGTTTGTTCTCTTCACAGTTGTGGTTAAATCATGAAGATTGGTAGTGAAGGCAAGAAAAATTCTTGAATCAGCACTACTTTTATTCTTTTTTTGGTCCAGGAATAATATTTTCATTTGTAACAAAGAGAAATAGCATATTTCAATACTCATCAAAAAGGATTTATGCCATATGTTTTCTTAAAAAGATTATCAAAGTTTGAATTCAAAGGTGCAAAAACTCTCACTTTTGACTAAATGTCAAACGATCTAGTAATATTCAGTCCGGTAAGAATTCAATTCATTATTGGCAAACAAGAAGAAACTAGCTGTAAATGTTGAAGACGAAGCAATTCTAAATTAGCATAATCAAAAAGTAGGTTAGTAATGGGAGATTACCTTTTTGACAAAACAAGCATTCCGTTAGCTCTCGCCTATTATAGATAGCACCCTACAGTCATGAACCACAATACATCCTCAATATAATTTAAAAAATTACAAGTATGAAGAATAACAAATATGAGGTGTAATTATCTATAGATAGAAGTAAATTAAGAGATATTGCATCAAATTTTATAAGATACTCACATGTACCAGGAACCATCTGACACTGTATCAATTAAGAGAGATTGTATACAGAACATACAATTTTACAATTGACTGTACATAGAACATACAATTTTACAAATGTACAAGTAAAGAAATTCACTACAGTGAACCTTAATACTATTATCTTTGGCACATGCATAGGACTATGGATTTGGTAACAGAGTAGATACTCCAGATTGTTCATTTCTCTTACAGAATCAAAAGTATATCCTTCCTTTAGTAAAAAGGTTTGAAGTATCGGTATTGGTATAGGAATCGGTATCAGACCATTCCTATGAGTATCGGGATTGTAGGTATCGGCATTATCGACGGTTTCGAATCGAAATATTAAATAAAAAAAAATGATTTAAACATAGGCAGCTTCTTAGTCACATACCAAGTTAAGTTTACAATCAAATTATTAAATAAATAAAATGTGATTTGAATTTGCATGTTACCTCCTGCCTAAAGCAAATTATAACTTCATCTAAATATTCCTGCTTCGAAAATACTTTAACCGCAACATCCTGCAAGGGTAAGAGATAACTTTAGCTTTGCTATAAAAGAACTCCAACATCAGTTTACCAAAGTCAAGTCCATATCAACCTTCAACCTATGGAAGTTAATTAGCACGATGCAAGGATACACCTTGCAACAATTTAATACCAACATAAAGTACTGCAGTAACTAAGGAATACTTCTCATCCATACCTACTTCAAAAAGATCAAGCAATATTTAAACAATGCCCACAGGTATCAATGCCAGGTTCTTGAAGTATCGGTATCGGTATAGGAATCGGTATCGGACCATTCCTATGAGTATCGGGATTGGAGGTATCGGCATTATCGACGGTTTCGGATCGGAATATTAAATAAAAAAATATATGATTTGAACATAGGCAGTTTCTTAGTCACATACCAAGTTAAGTTTACAATCAAATTATTAAATAAATAAAATGTGATTTGAATTTGCATGTTACCTCCTGCCTAAAGCAAATTATAACTTCATCTAAATATTCCTGCTTCGAAAATACTTTAACTGCAACATCCTGCAAGGGTAAGAGATAACTTTAGCTTTGCTATAAAAGAACTCCAACATCAGTTTACCAAAGTCAAGTTCATATCAACCTTCAACCTGTGGAAGTCAATTAGCACGATGCAAGGATACACCTTGCAATAATTTAATGCCAACACAAAGTACTGCAGTAACCAAGGAATACTTCTCATACAAACCTACTTCAAAAAGATCAAGCAATATTTAAACAATGCCCACAGGTATCAATGCCAGGTTCTTGTCTTCGTATCTGTATCATGTAGTATCGTATTCGTGTCCATGCAACATCTCCTCCATTGCACCCAGATACTGATGTATAAAGCATCATTGACCTATGTCAATGATCATTGTCTACTTCACCATTCATAAGTTAAAAGTGCACCATATGCTTGTTCTCAAACACTCCAAAGTGGTAACTTGAATGTGCCATGTCCATGCCAGAATGTTGACCACTAGTTCAAATTGTTCTGCCTATACGATAGGTCATTCTATATGCCATCTGGTCCTTAAGGTTTCATGAATAACCAATGCCTGGACAAGAGAGACCAAATTTTGCGGCAGTTTCTGCATAAGAAGGAACCAATCAGTTTCATTCATCTTTTTGTTTCCATCACGAAAGAAACAGAGGAATGAGAGAATATTCATGTGTATTTAGAATAATATAAAGGTATCAAGGGTTTTTGTTTAACAAATTACCTACTATCAATAGACAACATTATTCTATACAAATATTTTCAATATTATAATAAAAAATGCTGACTAAAGTAGTCTTTTTCATTTCAGTTAGAAATAAAAGTAGACCAAATTCAAAACTAACTTCTTAAGAATTAGCAAATATATTAAGAGGCTTTGAATTATAAAGAGTAAATACAAGAAGGGTCAAGCTATAACCATCATCTTGAAGGTGCAATTTCACTATTCTCTGTTTAGATGCGATAAACATTGGCTAATAAATAAAAAGAAACAAAGCAAACTTCATTGCCCAAATTCCTGATGTGATTTCATTAATCTCTATTTTAATGCAATGAACAATGGCAAGAAATAAAAAGAAACAAAGAAACTTCGTTGCCCAAATTCCTGAAATTTCAAATCTGGAATACTGATTTATGCTTAACCAACTACTGGTTAAAGTTGAAGTTAAAATGATGTGGCAAGTTTCATCATATATTGTAATTATGGGTGAGAATGCACTAATGTTGCACAAGGAGATGGACTGGTTAGCCCTAAGTTCAGTATCATTAAAAGAGCCTATGTTACAGCCCTAAATAATGCAAAAAGAGGCGATCAACTCAAACTGAACATAGAGAGATCCTATTTTGCAGTAAATAATATTGTTTATTTCCAACAAGCAAACACCCCCTAACCTGAGGACCAACTGCTGTTGGAGGTTGGGAATCGACAATTGCTGCCAGATTCAACAGATTCTTTTGAAGTTGTGGTTGGTACCTGAAATATGGGTGAAAATATTAGTATCGAGGAGCAATGGCAATCATATTATGTAGCAAAAAAGCATGAAATGATGAAAGAGGAAAATTGTAGCATAGCAATCTAATATATCATATCATTTTCTAGAAAGCAGATTTGTAATAGAGTACTAGTGACATCCAACCGGACTCTTAGTACTATGAACAAATATTAATCAACATGCAAATGAAAAAACAACAACAAGAGGTGGATACTTCAGGAGGATAGTTTTGTAGCATCCATAAACATACATTAAGATTTTCACTATATTAAACAAACTTCATGTCCAGTCAAACATGGTTCAATAAAGTTATTACATGGGAAGCATTTGATTAAACACTTTAGGAAAAACTAATTGAACATGTGGCACACAAACATACACATGAAGGAATATTGAACGTTGGACACCAACATTCTAAAGCATTTAAAGGATTGCTTAAGCGTAAAGATCATTATATATACCCTCAAGAACTTCACTCCATCTGGAGAGGTGTAGAGTAGCTAACAAGTTTACACCAGAGTTCAAGTTTGGATGAGTCCCTCATATAAAAATGTTATGATCAATTCCTTATTCAAAAGATACAAATGGTAAGAAACTATGAGTCGGTACTAATTCAGGAGAACCAATCACAAACCTATTTGCTTAGCTATTTCCTGAGAACTGTTCTTCTATAGCTCAACTGGATAATCATAGCTGAATATTGCTATAGTGGTTTTCCTAGATAGCTTTCAGTAATGCCTTCCAAGGGGTAAACTGGGAAGAAGGAAATTAGTTAGTGTCAAAATTGCATAGCTCAACAACAAATAAGGACATCTTCATGAAGAGAATCTATTACTATCTACTAAATCAGCTGCCACTATTTGCATATGAGCAGCACATGGAAACCAATACAAAATATTCTCGCCCAAATATGATACGTGTATCCTGGTATCAGTTTATTACAGAATCTCATTTCTCTTACTCTTAACACATAAAAAACTATAAAGGAAATAAAATGATCTATCTATAATTTGCCCATAGTAACATTTATAATATGCTTATTCTTTTTGGTGTAAACTGATTGCCTACAGTAAAATGTTTGGAAAGAAATCATTTAGATGAATGGCAGTATATGCAAGAGAGTTTACACGTCAAGATGTATCTTTCAAAAGAACTGCTCTCAAGAAGTTGTACATATGTATGAGAAAGGTAAAGAAGGATGACAAGTCAGGCTGCACAGTTCAGGTTGCTTAGTTGCTTACTGGGCACAATCAAATAGCTTTTCCAAATTTTGATTATCCAAAATTTCCATTATCAGCTGCTTGTTTTCATCCAAGTACCGTAAAATATTGAAGAATCGACTTCAAACAATGTTCCTTTAATCAACTTAGAATAGCTAAGTCCAAAGAAAATATTTTCAGAACAAAGGGTGGAGTTTCACGCTGATAACTCGAAGCAGAAACGATCCATTGATATACTACTCATAAAGAAAATATACAAACTAAAGCAAAAAAATATACAAGGAACGACAATGTTATCTTCTACCTCCACTCAAATTCCTATATGATTTAAATACCTTAATGGTACTATTATTGCAGAGTCAAACCTCTTCACATCTCAAGAGGCCAAGCCATCTCTCCAATGATTTTAAAGGAGAAACCATATGACTAAGTGTCTGGCTGTCAAGGTCAGGCAAAGGCAAGCATAAGTTTCAAAGAAGCACACAAAAACTTCTTGTTGTTGTGTGCAACAGGACGTGGCACAGAACAATGTATTATCCTTAAGCTTGTATCAACACGATTGGTTGACCCAAATATTAAACATGTTGATGTTGTACTTGTTTTCGTTTGTACAACATAGTTCGCCAAACAGGCTTTTAGAATGAATTCTTACCATTTAGTTGGTTACAAAGATCTAATGGTTTCAAACACAATTGTAGAGTCCACTAATGGAAAAGATACAGTCAATTATCATTTTGGTCTTAACAATTTGATTTTCGAAAGTAGGCGAGGATCCAAGTATTCAAAAATATACTTTGATTTGTTAAGCATTAGAATCAGATATCTGTGAGATTAGTGATCATGAATAGGGGGTTGGTAATTATTTTGGTTACTGTTGCGTTTATCATCAGAAACTTTTTTGTCTCTAATGCTTCCTAGTTATTGTCTATATTAACCATATGATCTTCTTTCCTACCTTGACCAATGCGTAGATTTTTGTTTCATGCATTGTTCCTTGGATATTTTTTCATAGGATCTAAGTCATAAAAAAATAAGTCAAAGCCAATCTATATAAATAAAAATGAAAATTTTGATTTATATATGCAGTAAGTTATGTTGCCAACCAGATACCCTAACTTAAAAAAATAGAGAAGCAAAGATATTGCCTCTTCATAGTTTGACAAATATTGGTGTATGAATAATCCTATTATCAAAACAATTGGTAAACTATGATTTCCTTCCTTTAGAGTGATATCACCTACATTGCTCTCTTTAGTCTACAATCATAATTAGAAAGTTTGAGCATCACAGAGAATTATACATGACTATATCTCAAAAATGTAAATAATCATAATTATATGACATTCTTTCACATTAATGCACATATATTGGTGCCTATAAAATGTAGCAAATGCTATCATCTTAGTCACCATATCAGAAAATGGCATCAAGATCTCTTTTAAGAATCCTAACCTTGAAGCCTCATCTTTGTTTCTCCCCCTCCTACTTCTAAGATGCAATAGAGACTCCTCTTTAATTCACTTCAAAGCACATATTCTGCTTCTCATATCATGTTCGTGTGCTTGCTATCATCTTAAAATGCAGATGGGTATAGGTAGAAACTGTATGAGAAAACTCATCAATATATGTTATCAAACACTTCACATTCAACTTCCAACAAGCTATCATCCTTAAGAGTCAGATATCAACAATCCAAAGCTAGAATAAGCATTGTAAAACACAAATAAAGATCAATACGCTAATCCTTGAAGAAATTTGATGCATTACCAGTATAAGAATCAATCATAGATCTCCATCACTTATCCTATGTACGATAATACTCGAACCGATCCTCGACTGCTCAACATCAAGAAGCCATACAACCACTCCATATAAGCAAAAAGGCAAATCAACAAAGCTAACTAAGCACATGAATCAGATTATTGAATAATAGCAAAAGTAGGGGGAATGTAGACAAAGCGTTACTGAGTTCAAGAAAACTGAAACCATCTATCACCCCTATTTTTACAACGTTTTCGGGATGTGTTGTAGATGAAACGTTGTAAAAGGATTTTTTCTTGTAGTGGTCATTAGCGTCTAAATAACAAGAGGTTGCTAAAATTGTAATTTCACATAAGTAATGGATTTTAGAAAGAACTACTTCAAAAAATATAGCAATTACTTGATTTCAATCTCCTCTTCAATGGTTATCTTTTCTGATTCTTCATCCAATAAAGCCTTCATCTGAGACTTCAAGACATATCCAAGGGGTAAAGCATGACTATAGTGGCACTCTTTATTACCATTGGGACAAACCCAGAACCAGCCATACCGTTTCTTTTTCTACTGCATCCAAGTAGTGCTTACAAACCTGCATAAAACAATAACCATAAATATGAACCCCTAAAACAGCATACAACAACATTTTTTCAATTACATTATTTCAGTTTAAAACCCCTAAATCAACATACAACAACATTCTTCTACCTCATGTCCGTCTAAACATAAACTTAACAGAATTCACGCATTCAAGATGCAATCTTGGCAACGAAACCGTGTTCTGTGACGTACCAACAATTAGTTTTTACGAAAAAATAGCATAATATTGCACGGGAAGAAGAAATCAGAGGAAGGGAGGGAGAGAGCCTCACCGTCGCGCTTGTCGCTGTAGACGTCGAACTTCTTTCCCTTCCTCTGCACGTTGAGGTCGTAGGAGAACTTGCATTTGAAGCCCTTGGTGCACTGGCCGACCTTGAATAACTTGCAAAGGACGGACTTGGGGTCGACCCCTGCGGGGACCTTGGGCTGGCTGATGGCGATCTTGAACAGGTCGCTCAGCTCTTTCTTCTTGGCCTTCTCCTCCTCCTTCTTCTTCTACATAACCCATAAAGGTGTTCGATAAAATTACTGACAAAGAGAGGAAAATACTAGGGTTAGGGTTTTGTTTTTACTTTGGCTGCCGCCTTGGAGGCGTCCGACTTGGGCAGGGCGGGCTGCTGGATGTTCTGGACGTACTTCTAGACATTCTTGGTCTTGTTCTTGTTCTTAAGGTCGAAGGTCTTGTCCTCCATGACCTTCTGCTTCTTAGCGAGGTCGGTCTTGGATTACTTCACAGCATTGCTTCCTTTGATGGCAAGAAGATGGAGGGAGCTAAAAGATTGATTCAGAGGAAAATTGAAAGATTTTGGAGGGAGATGAAAATTTTTTGAAATATGAGAGGGGAAAAAGGTTTGGAAAGTTTTGGAACGTTTGGGTTGGCTGTACACTATGAGAGAAAATGGTGTTGCTTGTTTGGACGCTTTATTTATTAATGACGTGAGATGCACATGGTGCGATCTTAATTTGGAACATATTTGGAACACTATAAAAGCATACTTGAATAAATAATTTTTCTAAAAAAATATAATATAATATAATAGGAATGTTTTTATGATCCGAAACATATTAAATATGTTCCAGAACCTTGGAAAAAAAATAAGCGTTTCAGATTGAAAAATACCTAGCGTTTCTAATTTTACATTTTGGTGTAGTGTTTAGGGCTATTTTACGCCTAGTCTACTACTTTATGCTCAGAGTATATTTGGGTTGTGTTTACGCCCGATCCTTCCTGACTACTTTGGAACGTGGTTTGCCTACGTGGCTTTTATGCCACATATTTTGAAGAACGTGTGTACGTGCATCCTATTTTTATTGAGATAATAGGACATGTGTCAACGTACGGGGAGGATGACTTCAGTTATGGGTGGCAGTTACCAGCATAAAGACAGGACTTTGCTGAGTTTTACGCACAAAAAGCCAAGTCTATAAATAGACTTATTTTTTTATATGGCACAAGGAGAGACAGAGGAGAATACATAGAGATCAGAGCCCAGAAACTTTGATTTTCTAGAGCATTCTTCTTCAACCTTTCTTCCAGAACAGAGTGAAGCAAAGCAGGAAAGCATTCGACCTCGCCATCAGTGCCCAAGTGCGTCGATACCTTTCTGGTGACTTAGTTCTTCCAGTTGTTCTTCTTCTAGCAGTAATCTTCATCATCATCGTGTGGTCCAAGGAACAAAGTGATCGTCTTCAGATCAGACTTCCATAGCAATACTTCCCAGAACAATTTGTACTTCTTGTACTTTTCTCGTTTTATTTTCAAAAGCTGATTTTTAGGCATTTTGTTAAGTGAAACAACAGCGTTGGAGCGTGCTGGTACTCCGGGTGCGCCTTCATCGTCATCGACTCCGCCGCCTCCACCGCCTTCTTCATCGACACCGACTCCACCGACGTCACTGCCTGCTCCATCGGTATCGATTTCACTTGAGGAGTATGAGTTATTCTTATCCCTTCGTCGCGACGGTGCCCCTCCTGCACCAGATCCTTAGTAGTCCTAGTTAGGACTGTTTGTTTGTGTTTGTTTGATCCTTTGTTTGTGACTTGGATATTTGTTGGTTGTGTAGACTTGGATGTTTGGATCCTATTTGTTGGATCCTATTCTATTTGTTGGTTGTGTGTAGACTTTGGTTATTTGGTTGTAGACTTTGTTATTTGGTGTAGACTTGGTTATTTGGATACTTGTTGGTTGTGCCTATTCTATTTGTTGGATCCTATTCTATTTGTTGGATCTTATTCTATTTGTTGTCTGCTACATTGTGTTATACTGTTGTTTATGTTATTATTCGTTTCAATTGGATGTTAATGTGCTTCTGTGGTTTACGTTTACCGGTGTTGAGTGTTCCACCGAAGGGGTCGGCGAACCCAGGAAGAAAAGGATATCTGTTATACTGTGTCTTTATGGTTATCTTTTTAAACTGCAGGGAGAAAAGGACATTCTGTATTTTATTTTTTTATTTTATTTTGCAGATTTACCGACGTTTACCGACGTCCACCGACGCACGTTTGCGTCGGTAAACATCGGTAAATCTGTAAAATTTTCCAGGGTACCGACGTTGACCGACGTCCTTATACGTCGGAGACCGTCGATAAAAGTCGGTGAACGTCAGTAATAATCCCAGGAATTACCGACATTTAGTGACATAATAGTCGTCGCCAATCCACCGTCGTAACGACGGTAAACGTCGGTAAGTTCCCAGGATTTTACCGACGTGTAGCGACTTTCAACACGTCGCTAATCCACCGACGAAACGACGGTAGACGTCGATAATATCCCAGGATATATCGACGTAATCATACGTCGGTGAACGTCGGTATTTGCGACGTTCGACGACGTTTTAAAGATCAGCGACTTACGTTTCCGCGACAAGTCCAAAACGTCGGTAATTGCGTCGGTAAATATTTTTAGCGACGTAATTTGTCGTTTTAGCGACGTCTTTAGGCGTCACTAAAATGACTTATTCTGGTAGTAAGTATCCGTTAGATGGGGGTTGATTATTTCAGATGGGTTGATCTAAGTTTTTGATACAACAATGTCTCAGACTCCATATCGGAGCGCAGGAGAGCGTGTCCGATTCCAACAACATACTCAAAAGTAATAATAATACATTCAAACTAACCACAACTAACATCTATTACAAACTATGATAATAGTACAAAGAAACTATTGAATGTAGAGTTAGAATAAAAAATTACAATGTCATCGAACTAAAGTCGAATACAACTTATCATACACAGACCCAACTCGGGTACACTAAAGTAAAACAAAGTAAAAATACATGCATAACTACTACCGTGGAGGAGGATCATGAACACACCTGGTAGACTCAAGAATCTGGAACAAGTACTAAGGTAGGAGTTGAGTTGTGCACAGGATTTTGATGAAAGATTGTAGGAGTTGAAATTGAAAGGATATCTAAATGTGATGAATTAGACAAAGAAGGAAACAAATCAATGTTGGGTAATGAATGGAAATCAAAATTTATTTTTAAAAGAAACACACTCTCAAAGAAAATCACATCTCTCGAAACTGTGATTTTCTTGGTTGTAAAGTTATAAACCTTATACCCTTTTTGGCCATGTGGATAACCAAAAAAATGCACTCTATTGACCTAGGATCAAATTTGCTAGGAAGGGTTGGATGTATAGACACAAAGCATTGACAACCAAAAACCTTTAAATGAGAATAACTTGGTTCCTTATGATTTTTTTTTTCAAATGGTGTTTTTCCCCTATAGAATTAATGTCGGTGTCCTATTGATTAAGTAAGCCGCAGTAAGTATGGCATATCCCCAAAAATGTTTTGGTAGATTTTCTTAAAAAATGAGAGCTCTAGTTACATTTAGCAAATATCGATGTTTGCTTTCAGCCACACCTTTGTAGTAGTGTGTGTTTGCCATTGATTATAAAAGTACAGAACAATTTATATAGGTGGACTGAACTTAGACTCACAATACAAACTCGCTCGTACAAAGAAAGCCTAGGGACGAAAACCTAGGTACAGCAATCTAAGTACAATTGTTTATTTTTTATTCTGGGGGGTGACGATAGAGGCTCTGGAAAGCGACGGCAGCTCTGCCTTACTCCTTGGACGATCGGATGCAGTCTTGGCTCTGGGGAAGAAATGCTCTGTGTCTGGCTCTGTACGTATCTCTGTGCTCTCCTTTTTATGTATACGCTCATCTGCGTGCCTCTCTCTGTATGCGTCTGTCTCCGTCTTTTTTTTTGTCTCTGTCCCTGTCTCTTTACAAGGGAATAGCACCTTGCTATTTATAGGAGTGGGGGTGATCATTAATGTTTGCAATGATTACCCATTTTGAAAAGTCGGCGGCTTAAGAGTTATCAATATGGACCGTTCATCTTGAATATAATAAATTTGAGCAATTAATGTGATTGCATCAAATCTTTGTAGGCAATAAATGTTGATTGCCATGAATATTCATGATTTGTGATAGCCTGCCACGTGTCCAATTTGCTTGATTTGATTTGATCTGGACAATTATGACGATCACAATAAATCTGATTTTGTTAGGATTTGTTAGCACCCATAATTCCAGGGAAGATAAGACTGCTACGTGTCTCGATTGTCGCAAAGAGTGCCACGTGTCTCAACTGGACCGTCCTAGCAGAGCCGTATATAGGTGGTCCTCTCAGCCGCATGAAGCATGCAGCCGCATGAGGATGGGTGGCCGCATGAGGATAGGCAGCCACATGGGGATAGGCAGCCGCATGCAGATGGGCAGCCGCATGGGGATGGGCAGCCGCATGGGGATAGGCAACCGCATACAGATGGGCAGCCGCATGAAGTGGACGGCCGCATGAAGTGGGCGGTCGCATGATGTGGGCGGCCGTATAAATGTAACAGCCGCATGAAGTGACCTCGGGACTTGGTGGATCTTGCCAGCTGTAAGAAGATTTTCTCCTCTTTCCTAGGAATACGCCATCATGTCAGCGTCATTATTACGTCTTTATGTCAGAGCTGTCATAGCTGTCATTTGTCAGAGCAGCCGTCAGGGCATTAAATGCAGCAAAATATAGAGAAGAACTATTTGAAGGCCACGTGGCTTCTTTTTGGGCCGTATGGAACTATTCGAGCCACATGGACCCTTGAGCCGCATGGACTTCTGAGCCGTATGGAGATCCTGAGCCGCATGGGGGTCTTTCTCTCGGAGCCGCATAGGTTCTTTATTCTTTTCCATGATTCTACAAGACCCCCTTCAAAGTTTTCAATTTATAAAATTGAAATACTTTGAATAAGAAGCATGGCCATGTAAAAACTCTTCGAACCACATAGGATGTTCTGGCCGCATGGATGTCTCAGCCGCATGGCCTCCTCAGCCGCATGGCCATCTGAGCCGCATGGGCTTTCCGGCCACATGGGCTGTCTGGCCGCATAGGCTCCTTGCCACGTCTTCATGCCACGTGTGCAAATCTTTGTATTGATTGCCTTCGATTTGCTGTCAGATTTTTAAAGCCGCTTTTTGGGGCAGGATCCCAAGAGTTGGCTTTTTAATGACCAGATTGTCTCGATGCCCGAAGGGTCGATTCGTTCTTTTATGCTGCACGCGGATCGAAGCGTCCGCTGGTTTGTGAGCCCCCCTTCCTTCTGTCTATAAATAGGCGCGTGTCAGGACAGAGAGAGTTCATTACTTTCTCTACTCTTCTTGCCCTAAATTTCTGTCTTCATCTTCTTTCTCCGCTCGTCGACTGACAATGGCCCCCAAAGCTTCCAAGGCTGTGGCTGCGGCGAAGGGTAAGGGAATGACTTCTTCGTCAGTCACAGCGCCTGAAGTTCATCCCGACGTTCACCCCGCTATTGCTGGTAAGGGTTTTTGGGACAGATCGTATCTTTTGAACAAAGATGGCTCTGTCGCTTGCTTTATGCATAAGCTTTTAATGCGTTCCTCGTTCTCGTCGAACGGTCCGCTTCACAAACTGGACCGCATGATGACCCTTTGAACGGAGCCGCATAAGTCCCTCGGGGCCGAATTCGTATGAATTCCCCCTTTACACAGGACCGCATAAGCTCGTCCGGATTGGGCCGCGTGAGGCTCTGACCACCTCCTAACTTTGTTTCATTTTATCATTGATTCTTGCAGCAACCCTGCCGAAGGCTGAGGTTATTGTGAAGGAAGAGCTGCTCCCCCCTTTCAACCAAGAGTCATCGCTTGTTAAGGAGGAGGTAATACCAAAATGGAGGAACAGAAAGGAAAGCCGGCGCCCGTTGCTGTAAAGGAGGAGCCTCAGTCTGACGGCGGTAGTACTGGAAGTTCTGACCTTCCTACTTCGGACGAGGATTTTGATCAAGTACATTCTTCATATGCAAAATGGTTAAGGAATTGGTATATGCGCCCTCGCAACTAGGATTCGCGGGCTCTCACAAATGTCCGTCTTTCGTCTTGATATTTCTGTCTGTCTTTAGCTGCAGTTTGTGTTTTGCTTCTTTTGGACATCAATGTGATCTTTTTCCTTCTTGTCTGAATGAAATAATAGAGAATTTTTCTGGCTTGCTTATGAGATGTAGTCATGTGGATGTAACTGATTTTGAACAGAATACATTCGCTCTGTTCTTTGCTTGTAGTAGTTGCCCCTAATGTGAGACTTTTTGTGGACCTATTATCCTTGCCGTACCCTGGTTTTGGATACGGATAATAAGTTGGGAGGGAACCAACATACTTACTCAGAGGTAATGAGGACATGGTAAATATGAAGGTTTCTTCGATGGAGCCTTCCCACTCAGAGGTAATAAGGACGTGGTAGGAGTGGGCTCCATGAAGGGGTACATAGAACGACTCAGAGGTAATGAGGACATGGAAATTCTATGTAGAGGGGTGATTTATTTTTGGCGGAAGTGAGACGACTCAAAGGTAACATCGACGTGGTCGTTTTGGAAATTTTGTGGATCTGTTACCCTTTTTGTGCACTGAGAGTACGGATAGTGGATCATGAGGGAGGAGCTCTTTCAGAAGAATAAGTTCAGAGGCATGGTCATACATGACTTACTACCTAAAAGAGTGACCGGAATGTAAGTTCAGAGGCACCTGCGGGTACATAACTCAACAATCTGGAATATTTGGGGGAAGAATGTGAGTTCAATGGTACCGGGGGGTACATAACTCAATAATCTGGGATTTTGTGAATGCGAGTTCAGCGGTACTAGAGGGTACATAACTCAACAATCTGAGATTTTGCGAATGTGAGTTCAGCGGTACCGGAGGGTACATAACTCAACAATCTGGGAATTTGTGAATGTCGTTTAGACATAATATTTCTTCAGGAACTTGCCGTTGACGGGCAACATGAGCAAGTCTCCGTTTTGTTTTGCGAGACGGTAAGC
Source organism: Iris pallida (assembly GCA_029216955.1). NCBI lineage: Eukaryota > Viridiplantae > Streptophyta > Magnoliopsida > Asparagales > Iridaceae > Iris > Iris pallida. The sequence continues at coordinate 24,277,040 of JANAVB010033017.1, forward strand.
ACCGTTGGAGAATACAGCCTCAATGATAAATGGACCGTCCCACTTAGGCTGGAATTTGTCGGCGGTTTTGTGAGTCATAACCATCGGCCTCCGAACTGCCAGAACGAGATCGCCCACTTGGAATGTTCTGATTTTAACCTTTTTGTTGAAGGCTCCGGAGATGCGTGCTTGGTATAGCTCGATTCGTTGCCGAGCCAATAGACGCTTTTCATCTAAGGCCTCCAACTCTTGTAGTCGACGACGGTAGTTATCGTCCGTCGTCAATTGGTAAGTGAGAGTGACGCAGAGCGAGGGTATTTGAGTCTCCAATGGAAGAACTGCCTTATTTCCGTACACCAGAGAGAATGGTGTGTTCCCAGTGGCCGTTCGGACTGTAGTACGGTACGCCCGTAAGCATTCACCAAGCTTCTCGTTCCAGTCGCGTTTGTTGGATGATACGAACTTTTTGAGTAACTTGATGATGGTTTTGTTGAATGCTTCTGCCAACCCATTTGCTGTCGGATTGTACGGCGTCGAAACCACATTCTGAATTCGGTATTTGTCGCAGAATCGATAGAAGGCGTGGCTTGCGAACTGCGGACTATTATCGTGGATGATCCTTCGGGGCAGTCCAAAGCGATAGATGACGTGATGCTTGAGGAAGCTGACCACGTTTGAAGTCTTTACTTCTGCAAGCGGAACAGCTTCCGCCCATTTGGAGAAGTAATCCGTGATTACGAGTATGAAGCGATGTCCTCAGGAAGAAGGTGGAGTGATCGGACCGATGATATCCATTCCCCATGCTTCGAATGGCCAGGACGCCACTGTCGGATGTAGAAATTCGGATGGATGGTGGATGAAGTCCATGTGGACTTGGCAGGATTTGTACTTTCTTGCATAGTCTATTGTATCTGCTACCATCGTGGGCCAGTAGTAGCCCATTCGGCGAAGACGGTCTTACAATTTTGGGCCAGGCTGATGGGCCCCGCAGACACCGTTATGAGCTTCGCGTACGACTTCTTTGGCTTCTGCGTTTGACAGACATTGAAGCAATAATCCATCATATGATCGGCGATACAGCATTTTTGTCTCTGTATCGTAGAAGAATCTGAGAGAACGCCTTCTGATAGAGGTAGCTTCCTTTGGGTTCTCGGGCAGGATGTCGTAGACTACGAAGTCTATGAATGGTTGTCTCCAGTCTGGTACTTCATCGATCGTCTGAGCGGAATAACTCGCCACGAATTGAACGTTGTTCTTGGGACAGACCAGTTCATGGCCTATCACGTCCACCAAATAATGAATATGGTTCGGCACTGCTAGGGAAGCGGCAAGGCCTGCTAGGGCATCGGCTTTGATATTTTGGAGTCTGGAGATGTGTTCGATGAAGAACCCTTCAAATGACGAGATGATGTTGATCGCTATTTGGTGATAGGGGATCATGTCTTCATGGCGGACTTCGTATGAACCCCGGATCTGATTGACGATTAACTGTGAATCGTCGTATGCTTCAAGATATTTTATCCCCAGCTCTCTTGCAAGCTGGAGGCCAATGACTAAAGCGTTGTACTCGGCCACATTGTTAGAGCAAGGTTTCGTGAAGGAGTAAGCGCGATTGATCACCAGTCCGGAAGGAGAAATCAGCACCACCCCGACTCCGACGACGATGTTGCCCTTGGATCCGGTCCTTGAAGCACCGTCGAAGAACATTCGCCATATATCATCGTGAGAGGTCGCATGCGAGTCGGCGATCTTATCTGGGATTTCTTCGTATATTCTGGCCGACTCCGAGCCTGGGTGGGCTGCTAAAAAGTCTGTTAGAGCTTGACCTTTAACAGCCTTTTGCGGGACGAAGATCATATGGTAGGGGGACAGTAATATTGCCCATGCAGCGAGGCAAGAGCTGAGTGCCCCTGGTTTAGTCATGAGGACTCTGAGGGGGTTGACTCGTGATATCACATGTATGGTTTGCCCTATGACGTAGTGTCGTATTTTTGAATGGCGAACACCAGGGCGAGGCATTCCTTCTCCACGGCGGTATATCGGTGCTCTGGCCCGATCATCATTCGGCTGAGGTAATATATAGCTTGCTTATGGCCTGCATCGTTGTTTTGTGCTAGCAGAGCACCGAAGGAATGCTCCATTGCTCGTACATAGAGCAGGAATGGTTTTCCAGCAACCGGGGCCACCAGGATTGAAGGGTTCGATAAATATTCTTTGATGCTGTCGAAGGCACGCTGGCATCTTCATCCTATACGAATGAGACGCCCTTCTTCATGAGATGGGTGAATGGTTGACATCGCCCAGAGATGTTGGAAATGAACCTCCTGATGTAAGCTAACCTTCCATGAAGGTCTCGGAGTTCTCTGAGATTTCTCGGAGGACTCATCTCCATGATTGCCTTTGTCTTCTCAGGGTCTACGTGGATACCCTGGGAGGTGATGATGAAACCCAAGAACTTTCCGCTGGATACGCCTAAGAAGGATTTCGTGGTGTTCATTTTCAAATTGTGCGCTCACATCAGGTCGAACACTGTCCTTAGATCATGCAGATGATCTTCCTTAGAGCGACTTTTGACGGCGATGTCGTCAACATAGCATTCCATTATTTTGCGCAAGTGGTCTCTAAAGATGATGCTCATAGCTCTCTGATAGGTTGTGCCAGCATTCTTTAGACCGAAAGGCATGACCGTGTAGCAGAACGTGCCTATTAGTGTTCGGAATGATGTATGCTTTTCATCGTCGGGAGACATCTTAATTTGGTTGTACCCTGAGAATCCATCCATGAATGACATGCGCTCGAAGCTGCAGGTGTTGTCGATCATAATGTCCGTGATAGGGAGAGGGAACTCATCCTTAGGACAAGCCTCATTCAGATTGTGAAAGTCGATGCAGATTCGAATCTTTCCACTCTTCTTGAAGACTAAACTATGTTAGCAACCCAGTCAGGATGCTGTTTCTCACGGATGAAGCCGCTGGCTATCAGCTTGTTTACCTCGGCTTCAATAGCATTCATGACGTCAGGACAGAACCGACGTTGCTGTTGCTTGACTGGCTTTGCGTCTGGACGGATGTTGAGTTTGTAAAGTGCAATCTTGGGGTTCAGTCCCGGCAAATCTTCGTAGCTCCAGGCGAACACGTCGATATATTCTCTGACGAGTTGTAGTAGTGATTCTCGCTCTTCGTCGGTCAGATTCTTACTGACGAAGATGGGCTTTGGAGAAGATTCATCACCTAGATTGACTTGTACAACCTCATCCTCGGTGGGAGGCTCTCTTTGTTCAAACCGCTTCTCCCACTGCACATCTAGTTGTTGTGTCCACGGCTCTAACTCGAGGAGTTCAGGAAAGTCTTCACCTTCTTCGTAAGCATCGGCGAATGCCATATTGACAGACAGGACTTGCCTGAAAACATCTCCGATGCTGATATCCGAATCAGAAGTTGGTGATCCGGTTGAGTGTGAATTCCAGTCGCATTCCTCATCTGAGCTTTCAGGGGTCGTTGCAGGCATAACATATCCCAGTCCGCATCGGGTCTTATTGTAGTAGTCCTGTGGTTTGCCAGCCGGGACCGGCGACTTTAAAGGTAATCGTCGACCAGTGACGTAGTTCAAACCTGGCATAGTCTCCAGATCATACCCCTATTTCTGCATAAGGTATTTGGATTGGGAGCTATATAGATAGAGAGGCAGTCTCCCGGCGTCCGATTCGAGATCGACTTCTTCTATGGTGAAGGGCTGTGGATTCTTCCGACCGAAGATGATTGGATGATCCCCTCCCTCGATTATGCGGTAAGCATCTTCCACGGGAGTGAGTTGATTTGCGGTATAAACATTTGTCACCTGTGTGTGTATGTGAGTGCCTATACCGTGTTCCATAGCATACATTGTACAAAGCTTATTAAGCTTGATGTAGTTCAAAGATAGCCCTTTATTGATGAAGTAAGGTATCTTTTCTAACGGTATTACATTATCTATGGATGGAACATCAGTATGAGCAGCCACATACTTGGCCAATTCTGGTTCTTCTTCGGCTACCCCCTATATAAATGAAGATTGAGAGAATGACTTGGGCAACTTGATCATCAGGGGTTTCGCTGGTGGAGCAGAACGTGGAGTCGTTGGCAAACTAGCAATCTCCAGTTTGGTACTCGATACTGGGCGGGGAGTGGTTGGCTCGCTAGAAGCCCCAGACTTTGCATCGGGCTGACGATTCTTTTTTGGAAGACGTATCGTCATTGGCTTGTCGGAGGGATTGAGCTTCTCCGTTTGTGGCTGGCCGACTCTAGGCAGTCTGATTGTCAGTGGCTCCATTGTGGGTCTTGGCGCTTGGCCGAACCTTGGCAGCCGTATCATCATTTGCCCCTCTTGTGCTGAGAGGCTGATTGCGTCCTTACGCAGAACGGCCGTAAGGGGTACGAACTTGCCGGGTTTGCGAGCTTAGAGGTGGATCGTCATAGGTTCTTCTGATCCTGTGGCCGTCTCAGTTCGAGTTTGCACATCTCCTTCACTAAGGTGCCTCTTCGACTTTTCGTATAAGCAGGAGTCTGAGTAGTAGGATTCGACCCCTTTGAAGGGATCGATGTCGGCAAATTCTGTCTTTACGAAGCCGTGTTTGTCGACATACTTGAAGCACTGGTGCAGCATGGAAGGCACGATCATGTAATCGTGTATCCAAGGGCACCCCAGGAGGATATTGTAGGAAGTGTCCGCATCTATGACGTAACAGGTCACTTCTGACTGAAGATCGCCAATTTGGCACTTCAAGCGAATCTTTCCAATCGGGTAGCTCCTGTCCAAATTGAAATCGCTGATGGCGGTGCTTGTTGGCATCAGGCGATGCATAGGAATGTGAGATGATGTAACAGACCTTTCGGGATGATGCTTATGGAAGAACCAGGATCAATGTGCATCTGATCCACCTTTACGTCACCGATGTATCCAGTGTAGTATAACGGGCGATCATGCAGATTAGTTTTGATGAGCATATCATGCGGCATGAAGACAATGTTGGGCATCGCTCTTGTGCAAGTGCTGTCTTGGAGATTTGCAGGCGGGCTCTCTCCTGTGAGGTTGACCTGAGCCAGATATGCGTCGGCATTCTGGAGTGCATCGCTCAAAGCCGCGCGAACATCCTTGGAGAGTCTCAGGAGCTCGTATAATGACAATTTGGCCGGTGTGTTGGCCAATTGTGCCAAGATGTCAAAGTTGTAGGGCCTCTCTAGCCCATGAGATGCCTCTTTTCGGAGGGATTTGTCAAAGCGAGTCTCCTTCGGCCTAGGCTTGTCGGTCGTCGGAGGTTGAGAAGGTCCCGGAGCGTCAGTAGTAGCCGGCTGATGTTCTTCAGTCGAGTTATCTGGTGTAGGTTGGGATTAAGCACCAGACCGAGAGACGACAGCTGTGGCTTCTTCGACATCTGTCGAAATTGTGCGGCAGGATCTGACCTTTCTACTCTCCTTCTTACCAAAGGGGAGTGGTGCGGGCTGAGTCACTTCAGGTACCAAGACTGGATGGACCCACATGACCTCCCCCCGTGACGTTGTAGCTCCCCTTCCCGAAAAATTTTGAAAATTTTTTTGTTTTATTTATTTGATTTAAATGAGGATTTTACGATTTTTATTAATGATTATTTAGTTAATTATTATGGTAGATGACTCTAGCCATAGTTGAGTTTTGAAGTACTAGACGACTAGGATTTATGGCACGGGAGATGTAGCAGTGTGCCTTGACTAGTGTACTAGCCATGCCCGGGGAAACCTAGCCATAGGGATGTCGTAACTAGGAAAACTAGGCCAAATTGTGACATGACCATTATAAATAGTTAATTATTCATTATTAATATTATTTGACGTTTAAGTGACCCGGTCGTACCGAACTAGTCAAATTGGACCCGAACTGAATCCAAACCCAGGTAGGCATGTAGTGGGACCAAGTACGACCTTGTAGACATGTTTGGTAAGTGTAAGTATTTTGTATATTTTCGGAATTGACAATTATTTTCTAAATATTGTTATAGGTAGATTATAGGTATTATTATTATTATTAAATAGGGCTTTACAGAATTTGTATGACCTTCTGGAGCCATATAAGTAGGGTGCATGTTACATCCATCAGAAACGAATTTTGGGCTATTTTAATTGTTATTAGGATTTTTATTTTAATATTACTTTGTTTTTATTAATGATAATGATTTATATTTATTAAATCATTTACTTTATAAATGATATGTATAAATATGTGTGTATAGATTATATATGGGAATGTGTGTATTTATAAATATTATATATGAGTGTATTGGTATGTATATTTAAAATAGAGTAAATATATATGTATGCGTATATGTGTAGGTATATATATGATAATATATAATATATATATAATTGTGTGTGTATAAAATATATATAAGTATTCCTGTGTGTATAAAATATAATATGTGCGTGTGCATGTGTATATAATATATATGAATATATATGAAAATATATATGTATGTGTATAAATACATATAACTGTATATTACATATGTGTGTATGTTCATGTATATATATATATATATATATATATATATATATAATATATATATATAATATATATATATATATATATATATATATATATATATAAAATAATATATATATATATATATTTTTATAAATAATAAATATATATATATATATATAATATATATATATATATGTAAAGGTATACGTGTATTATATGTATATGTGAATATACGTAGACATATATGTGTATATCTATACGAATATATATATGTATATATAGATATTAATAAAGAAAAAAAAAGCCAAAGCCCATCCAGGCCAGCCCAGCCCGCCCAATATCAGCCCAGCTGAAACTTCAGCTGAGCAAAGCCAGCTCCCCACAGGGCCAGCCCAAGCCGAGCCCAGCTATTTTTCCCAAGCAATCCCCAAGCTGAAGGTAGCCCGACCCATCCCATGATTGCTCAGGCGCAACCGCACAGTGCACATATATAGAGAGCGCGATCGGGAGCATGAAAAACAAAACCCTAGTCTTCAATACAGAGCCGCGACCTTGCCTGCCACCTGGGCGGCCACCCACGGCCGCGCACCGCCGTGTGGGTCGCCGTACGGCGGAAGAAACCGCGGCAAACCGCGTGCAAGTCGACAACAGCATCAGGAGACACACCGCCAGGTACCTACCTTCGAAATCTCGTTTCTTCGCAAATACTCCATAAAAATCGATTCTGTAAAGTGTTGTAGGAAGCCTACATAACCCACTCCGATCCCTAACAAGTAGAGGTTATAGATGGTTAATGAATCTCTCGGGAAATCGAGACGAATTCGACCCAAAAACCCCTGTTCAGGAACAGTAAGGATCAGTCCCAACCCGGTATTGGAAGGCAGATTGCCACCAATCTGAAAAGAATTTCCGAAATCCTATTAAACAGTTTTAGAGGCAACCTAAACAGCATGGAAACCATGTTATTACTTTTAATTTTAGTTTATTATATAGAGAGATAAATCAGTACAAACATGAGGAAAAAACTGTGAAAACCATTTTCAAAAACTAGAAAAACCTTCCACGCGACGTGCGTCCCGCCAAACCTGGCGACGTGGTTGCGAACCGAAAGCATCGAAAGTTGCGTATCGGTTTCGTTGTCGTGTAGGCTTTGACGGAATTCAAATTGGTCGCGTGTGCGCGACGAATTTGATGCGTATCCGTCGAAATTCACCGTATCGTGCACTTTGCAAATTTCCTAATTACTTTGTGCACACTAGTCAGATCGCGACGAAACTTGCGCCAACAGGACCGTATCGTTTTCTGGTCCTGTATGCCAAGTTTGATCCGATTCTAAGACAGTTGGTAAAATCGTCGTTTTGTGGGCCCCACGGTCCGACTCAACGGGTGATTTTGTGCACGATCCGCCGAAATCCAACTTTGGACGTACGGTTGGGTTCGTATCGATAAAATGGATCTGTAGACATATAGTTTGACGACTTTAGAGACCGTTGACTCTGGCACAATTTTCGGTGCAAAGCGGGTCCAACGGCGGACACCGTTTTTGCCCGAAATTATCGTTTTGCCCCTGTGTCCAGAATTGGACTTAAGGATAGGCAATCCTAGCTAATTTGACTATTCTAAGAATGTTGGTAACGTTTATTTCAGCTTTCGGAGACAGTTGTGATGACTTGGACTTTCTGACTTGTTGATTGGTGATACATTGTTGGTTCTCCGTGCGACCTCCAGGCAAGTATACCTTGCCGAACATATACAGTATTTACATGGTTTCTCTTTCCTTATTGTAGTCCTTTTTATATTGTCACATGATTCCATATTGTGATTGATTCGTCCTTGATTGCTTTACTTGTTCTAGAATACGTACACGTATAGGATGTTTGACATTGCTAGAATATTGGTCTCTTTGTGTTACCCTTTTTTTGTGATTGAGTTGTCAGTTTCTATATCTATCCTTGACCATTCTCGACTGGAAGTATCTTGCATTGTACTACAGTTGAGACATACTATAGATTGGGAGTATCTTGCATTGTACTACGACCTATAGCCGATTCTTCTACCTTGATATCACTTGATTGACTTGACTTGAGGCATACCATAGATTGGGAGTATCTTACATTGTACTACGACCTATAGCATATATTGATTGATTGATTGACTTGACTTACGACACTATAAATTGGGAGTATCTTGCATTGTACTACGATTTATAGGAGTCTACTTGACTTTGTATCCTTTAGGAGAGAAGATCGATATTAGAATTGGCTAATCTTGACTGGGATTATCTTGCATTGTATTACAGTCAAAATCTACTATAGATTGGGAGTATCTTGCATTGTACTACAAGCTATAGAGGTTAATCGATTGATTGGTAGCCAAGTCTAGTATTACATTTCTTCACGACTCGTCGTCCTTAGATGTTCTTCTTGCAGTATTTTTATCCTCCACACCTGTTATTTGCTGTCATATTAGTAGGCTTGTTTTATGTATCTTGCTAGTCCTCTGAGGACCTGATGATCTCTTCAGGTAGCTGATTGCACGGAGTTAGTTAGCTGAGGTGGTAGTTGACTTCATCTTCATGATTCAGGTATTTTGTTAGTGATATTGAGTTACTATCTTTCTCGTGCTTTTATGATATCCTGCTTATCAGCTTAGTTGTATAGACTCATATTATTCTTAGAGTCTAATCGAACAATATGCTAATGGGCTGCAGACCATGACCCATACTTGTTCATTCTTGCTTTATATGATTCTTGTGGATTGAGATATAGTTTAGATTAGACATGATACCATGACCTTGACAGCTTATACGTACTCGAGTCGGGCTGGAGTCCGCTCGATACGTAGCTGGCTTGCTCACGAGCTCGCGTCCGAAAACCGGGTATGGGTCGTGACAAGTTTTTGTGGTGGCCCATGCAGGTCAGAGCATATCGTATCGGTTACGTAACTGTACTGATACGAGCCTGCGAACTTGACTAAACCCTTAGAAATCTCAATCCACTCTGCCTTGAAAATTCTCCTAGAAATTCTCCACGTCCTTGAAAACTCTATATTTGCTCTCAATTATACTTCCTTGCTTCCTGTGCCATTGATTCTCGTCCCTTTTATTTCGGGGTGACGAATGATCGTGCTATCTAAGATTTATCAGAAATTCTTAATTTATAGTCACTACACCAAATTAGGGCTTTTACGGCCTTTCATTTACGACATACGTTGGATGTAGGCCGTAAATTGTATAATATTACGGCACACCGAGAATGTAGGCCATAAATTCTTTATTTTGCTTTTTATTACGGCATGTATTTTTAGGGCCGTTAAATGTTAACAATTACGGCTTGTATTTATGCGAGCCGTAAAATATAAGGTTCTCATAACATTTTACGACCTGCACTGGTAGGCCTTAAAATAATTGGACTTTAAGGCCTACCAATTCGTGCCCTAACTTATATTCCGCCTAATTATTTCCTTCCAAAAAAAATTTGCCTCCAGTTTTTAGCACGAACCGCTAAGGGAAAAAAAGTTCCCTCCTTTTTTCTTCAGGAAACCCAAAAAACGAAAACATATAAGGGCTCAAAAAGGGGGCGGCCAAACCTAAAAATCTATTCGCAGAGAGGGGAGCGGCCAAACCTAAGTATCTATTCGCAGAGGGGGGGGCGGCCAAACCTAAGTATCTATTCGCAGAGGGGGGCGGCTTCAAATTTTTGATCGGCAGCGGGCTCAAAAAGGGGGGCGGCGGCTTCAGAAGCAGCGGGCTCAAAAAGGGGGCGGCGGCTTCAGATTTCGGATCGGCAGCGGGCTCAAAAAGGGGGGCTTCAGATTTCTGATCGGCTTCAGATTACCAAACCTAAAGGAATTCTGCTGCTATCTGGACTTCCTTCTCCGCTAAGGTGAGCTCCCAACTAGTCTTCTCCTCGAAGATCGTCTTTCTCGGTGGTGGATTCATTCTCCTCGAAGATGTCTTTCCTGAAGAGTCTTCATCGGCAAATCCGTTTTGATCGAAATTTTTTATTAATTTTTTTGATTCAATTCCTCACCTTAATTGACAGGTGTTCGATCCAATTTCTCGAAGGAGCCACCAGCTCCGGTCAGGCAAACTGCGACGGTATGTACCGAGATTAGGGTTTTTATGAATTATTTAAAGAATCTTGCTGTGATTATATCAATCATGTTTTGGCCCCCAATTTGTTTCATTTATATTACATTTGCTTTCTAAAGAAGCTACATTTGGTTCTGGAAATGAGCGTTTTAATTGCTTGAACCTGCCTATGGTGATTTTTTCTTAGTTCTTTATTGAGTTTTTTTTTTCCTGTTGATGAGAGGCACGTCTTAGGCGGGCCTTGGGTGCGTCCGGAGAAGTGCGCCTCGTCTAGTGAGTTGCGAGGCGGTGCGTTGGACTATCATCTGCTGCCGCAGTAAAATTAAGGTGTCAAAAATGTCCGAACGCTATAGTCGGAGTTCCATTAGGATAATTTAGCCAAAAATGAAACTAGAAACATACCAATGACTACAACATACAAGTTAATTGTATTTCGATCGAGTCTCAAGGACAAGGTTAGGAATACCTGAATGCCAAGAGAGGCAAGATTCTCATGTATCTCTTTCAAGGATGCAATTCCTGAGGTGTCGATATCGACCGATAGTTATCCGAGTGATGATATCTCCGATCCCCTTGCCTGTGTCACACCCTCCCAGCGCCCTGCGGCATTGCTCAGTCCAAATAGTCAATGACACCTCACACTCAATATATATATATATATCTTGTGGGGCAGGACATTAAAAATGGAGCAGAATTGGGTTTGAGTTCTCTTTAGGAGATAAGGTTGAGGACTTCTGGCTAGGATTCAGTCTGGTGGAGTAGTATGGTGGAGTAGTATTGAGGTTGCAGGTGCCAGCCAAAAGCATGTATATTAATCTTAGCATATTCTTACAGTTCCTCTTCCTGCCACTGCCATTGTATCTCAAATCTTATGCAAGGATGCTCTTGACTCAAGTACCAATGTTTAGAACTTGTTGTATATCCTGTAATTTTCTTTGATCTCTCCTCAAAGAATTAGCCTTTCTAATCCTGCAACTCCTAAGCATATGCAGTCGAAGTTGTCCTCTTTATTGCACAGAGGTTAATATTACATCCTGTGAAGAGATTATAAATCTATGTTGCTTCTCTCATGCAATTCCTAAGCATCTTGTGACTTGCATGGCATTCTTGGATGGGTATATTTTCCTGCATAATATGGCGTCCCTCTCCAAGAGCAAGGTCCTACTCTAATACACTGGTCATTGTTTCGGGCTTATTTTTACTTTACGCCTACAGTTTCATAAATTGTTTTCAGAAAGCCTATAATTTTGAACTAAAACCTTTTAGGATTCTAAATTATTAAATTTGCAAATCAGTCCTTAAGTTAGTAGAATTACATATATAGCCTTCATTTCTTCTGAAAACACATACCTACATATAGTTTGCATATTGCTAATCTAAATACATAACATCATTTACTCCTTCATATCCTTGATTTTTTTTCAAATTTTAGTTAGTTTTTGGGGAAAGATTCCTGTATAAATATAGGAAACTATTTGAAATTGAATGAGAGACTAGTGGATTTCAGATAGGAGGATTAGCTGAAATTTAAGTATAGGAAACTAGGAAACTATTTGAAATTGAACGAGATGCGTAATTGGTAACACAATTTATTTATTGCGATTAAGGCATTTTATGAGGTGATCTGTAAGATATTGTGAAGATCAACTGGTTACTGTTATTGAAGTTTGTTCAAGCCTTCAAGGTAAGTGGGTTTTATCCTATTTGATATTTTGCATGTATTTTGTTATCGTATAAAATTTTGAGCTTCAGTATACATGATATATGTATACTCGTGTTGGACAAACATGCATTTGTTTAGTATTTATATTTATTAGATTATTGTAAGATTTCGTACTCGTCTCTCTTAAAGTATAAGAGAGAAATTAGTTATATGTTTGCACAGGTCTTCTGGTTTATGTTGTGATAGTTCTATTTACATGTCTTATAAGACGTAGTTAAGATGTTTCTGAGACATGTTGCATGGAGAAATGGGATAGGCCTAAATATTTTAGTTAAGCTATAAAGTGTGTAGTTGGGACCTTAACTTAGTCAGGTAAGCTCATCACTGAAGGAGACAGCCAAATAGGTGACATAAAAGATAGAGGAGGAATCCACTGAAAGCAAAATTCGTTTAGCCACATAACCCCAAACAATATAATCAGCAAGAAGATATGGTGAAACAGTTACTTCTATACTATTAGTTGTTCTGTTTAGTTTTATGTTTTCTCATAAATATTCTAAATTTGTTACTAGATCTCCAGTGCTTATCATGTTTAGTGCAGAACTTTTCCTCCGAAGCCAGCTATACATTTTTGTACCTAGCCTTCATTGAACTGCTTCAGCCATGAAAAACTAAAAAATCCCTAGAGCCTAAAGGTGAAGCCATGTCAGAAAACTTTCTTACATCAACATATTATACAAGCCTTAAATCTAGTTTCCAGAATAGGCAACCCTAAAATAAATTAATAGTTTGCAATGGATTTAAGATATATTTCATGAAAATTATTCTAATGTTGGTTTCTTAGAAAAAATGCTGATACCGAAGCCATAATTGAGGGGCTTATCTCTGCTTTAAAAACTTTTAGTAGGAGTTGAAAAACAAACTGTATTGTGGCTAACTAGGGTGTCCAGGCTAGGAATACGATTCTGGTGATTAAGGAATTGAAAAGCAAACTGTATTGTGGTACACATTGCAGTATTGACTGATACCAATACGATATTGTCGATACCGACATCATGGGTCTCTTTTCTAGTCGATTCGGCAAAAAAATTGAACGAAAAAGACCAATTAGCAAGGGTGTAAAAGCATAGTAAGGTTGTAAATGTATGTAAATAAAGAAACCTTATTTATCGTAAGTAAACCAATCAGCAGGCTAGTAATGTGACACCATTAATTACTTAAGGGCTAGTAAACCAATCAGCAGGCTAGTAAACCAATCCAGTGTTTAGCAATGACTTTGTTTACTTAAGGGCATGTGCACCTATAATTACTTACAGTGTGGTTCTTTACTATATGGATTTGAAATTGTATTGGATTGGAGTTTTTTTTTTCTATTTTACACCCATCTGCCAACAATCTAGCTAGAAAATGTGTATGCTTAAAAGATTTAAATCTCCTACACGTGTATGTTTGAAATGTTTAACTGTGTATGATTTAATTAGATATATGTTCTTTGAATGTTAGTTTGAACTTGTTTACTATAGTTTTATTAGGCTGGTGTTAAGTTCTGATTTTGATTGGTTAGCTTCATGAGTTGTTTTTTGTTGACATTGATTTTAAATGTTATTTTCTTCTTTCCTTGTGATGTCTTATGCCCATAATTTTGCAGTATTGTCATTGTAAGACAATCATCCATTATGGATAAAGAATGGACTTATATGCCAAGGTGAATTCTGAAGCCCTACACTATAATGTTTTTAATATCCCAAACATATTTAGCTTCTAATTAGTGTAAATTTGGTTTTCTTTTTTATTTTAGACCATCACAAGCATATCGAGAGGGAGCACGAAAGTTTGTAGATAAGGTTCAAGAAAGTAAGGGATATCCAGATAAGATACAATGTCCTTGCATCCAGTGCTTAAACTTAAGATACCATCATTATGATGTAGTATACGACCATCTAATTTATGCTGGAATTGATCCTACTTACACCACTTGGGTTTTTCATGGAGAAAAACCAATCACAGTAGAAGAAACTGAAAATGATGAAATTCCATCATCGTATAAAATGTTTAGAGATGCATATTTCCAAGATGATGACATGGATCATATAGATGAAACAAGAAACGAAGATTTTGAAAAACTCATTGAAGAGGCAGAACTACCTTTATATTCAGGATCAACACACACTAAGATGTCTGCAACACTTATGTTATGCAAGGCCAAGGCTCGACACAGCATGTCTGACAAAGCATTTGATGATGTTCTCAAGATTGTTCATGATTTGTTACCAGTTGATAACATACTTCCGGATAGCTTCTACTCAGCCAAAAAGTTATTTAATACTTTTGATCTAGGTTATGAGAAATACACGCATGTGAGAACGACTGCTGCTTGTTTCGAAAGATCTAGAGCATATTGAGACTTGTCCGAAGTGTGGTTCTTCTCGGTGGAAACTCAATGAGCGAACCAAAAAGATAAGGAAGGGAGTTCCGGCAAAAGTTTTGAGGTACTTTCCTATTATTTCCGAGATTTAGAAGATTGTTTAAGTCAGCTGAAAAGAGTGAACAATTAACATGGCACCACTCAAACAAAAGTCATGATGGCATTATGCGACATCCAGTTGACTCTTTGGCATGGAATAGAATAGATGATAAGTGGCCCTCTTTTGCATCTGATTCTCGTAATCTTAGACTTGGCCTTTCTTCAGATGGATTTAATCCTTTTGGTGATCTTAGTTCTAGACATAGTTGTTGGCCTGTAATTTTGGTTACATATAATCTTCCTCCATGGTTATGCATGACAAAAGAAAATTTAATGTTGACATTACTCATTCCTGGGCCAAAACAACCAGGAAATGATATAGATGTGTACCTAGCACCTCTTATAGATGATTTGAAAGAGATGTGGACAAATGGAGTAAGTGTTTATGATGCATTTACCCAATCCACATTTATTTTGAGAGCTGTTTTGATGTGGACGATAAACGATTTTCCTGCTTATGGCAATCTGTCCGGGTATGCTGTTAAATCCAGTAAAGGATGTCCTGCCTGTGGAATTGAGACATGCTCAAAATGGTTGAAAAATAGCCACAAACACGCATTCATGGGCCACCGGAGATTTCTAGCTTACAATCATCCATTTCGGGTAAAGAAATCTTGGTTTGATGGGACTGAAGAACATGGTCGAAAGCCTCGAATTTTAACTGGTTCAGAAGTATTTCAAGTGATCAGAGATATAGAAAATGACTGGGGGAAGGCTAAGAAAAAGAAGACAAAGAAAAGGAATAGAGAGGATGAAAACGAAGAGCATGACGTGTAGAACCTCAATCAGTATGGAAAAAGAAATCAATCTTTTTCGAACTACCATATTGGGAGGTTTGTCTTTTTTGCTTTATATATTTTTGTTTTAAACAATAAGCTTGTTTGCTTTTAAATTTGTTTATAGAATTTAACATCTTTCTATTTGGTCCTTTTTGTAGTCATTACTGTTGCGGCACAATTTGGATGTGATGCATGTTGAGAAAAATATTTGCGAGAGTATAATAGGCACTCTATTGAATATTAAAGGCAAAACAAAGGATGGCTTAAAGTCTCGTGAAGATTTAAAACACATGGGAATTAGAAAGTCATTGCATCCGAATAAAGATGATGACTCTGGTTATAAGAAAGCACCATATGTGTTGTCAAAAAATGAGAAAAAAATATTTTGTAAAAGACTATCTGAGTTGAGATTGCCAGATGGTTACAGCTCCAACATTGCAAGTCATGTATCACTAAAAGATTGCAAAATTTATGGGCTCAAGTCCCATGATTGTCATGTGCTAATGCAACAAGTTTTGTCAGTAGCATTAAGGGGACTATTAGACAAGGGGCCAAGGATTGCAATTTTCAGATTATGTGCTTTTTTTAATTGCCTATGTCAAAGAGAGCTTGATAAAAATAATTTGGAATTACTTGAAGACCACATTGCAGAGACTCTGTGTATGCTTGAAAGGTTTTTTCCTCCATCATTTTTTGACATTATGGTTCACCTTACTATTCACTTGGTTCGAGAAGCACTAATAGCTGGTCCGGTCCATTTTCGCTGGATGTACCCATTTGAAAGGTGACTCCAATATTTTACTCTTATATAAACAGTTTTTTGGTTTAATTATTGGTCGAATTAGCTATTATTAATTTGTTAAACTTACATTTTGAGTTAGGTATATGAAAGTACTGAAAGGTTTTGTGAAAAACCGTTCAAATCCAGAAGGTTGTATAGTTGAAAAGTATAATGCAGAAGAGTGTACAAAATTTGTGCTCCTTACATAAAACAAGCATCACAAATAGGTGCTCAACAGAGCCGATATGAAGAATATGAAGATGGAAATATATTAGAAGGAAGACCATTGGGTGAGGCTAAATTGAAGGAATTGTCTCCTAACATGTTTGAAGTTGCTCATTTGTATGTCCTAGAGAATACAGCAGAAGTTGAACCGTATAGAGAGTAAGTTTCTAATATATATGTGCTACACTAATATAAGTATCACTTTGGTGGTTTTAGTATGTTTTTATTTGCAGTTTTTAACTTTATTCACCATGGTCTTTTTTCCAGAATGCACATAGAGGAGCTTCGATTTTCTGATATACGTCTTCGTGTGAACGAAAGTCTTTTAAGAAAGAGGCATAGAGACACATTTAGTGCATGGTTAGCAAATAAAGTCAGGGTTGGAGATGCTAGTAACATGTCAGACCTTGTAAAGTGGATAGGGTGTCGACCTAAACCATATATTGAATCCTATTCAGGTTATATCATCAATGGAAATCGATTCCATACAAGATATGTTAAAAATTGCACACAAAACTCTGGCGTTTCTCTTGAAGCAGAGACAATGTGTCGATCAAGTGCTAGAGATATTCACATGTTAGTGGAAAAATTGTGTTCTATGGTGTTATAAGAGATATAATTTTGTTGGACTATCACAAGTTTAAAATCCCTATATTTCATTGTGATTGGGCAAACATAGGAAGTGGTGTCAAAGTTGAAGAGTGTTTTACATTAGTTAACCTTCATGAAGGTCAGCACCAATTTGAGAATGATCCTTTTATATTTGCCTCACAAGCAAACCAAGTCTTTTATTCCAGAGACGACGATGCTTCAAATTGGTATGTGGTACTTAAAGCACCACGAAGAGGAGTTTATGAGTGTGAAAGTAATGGGAATGATTGCATACCATATGCTCCATTAGATGTCTCCAATCTTAATCTTGATGATGAAGATTTTGAAAGAAAGGACTATGAGGTCTTGGATGAGTCGGTAATTGTTGCAATGATGATGTTGTTTATTATTTTATGTTTCATGAGATAGATTTGAATACTAATACTAATTTTTAATTTTCTTTTCAGATTCAACCATCATAAATCATGAGTGGTGTCGAGGTAAGCATCCTTTTTGTATATATTTTTGTCCACGTACATAACTTCAGATGATTAGCAATCTTTCTCAATGTTGTTACAGATTTAGACAGTCACACCAAAACTGTTTTATATGTCTTGGGATTATATAAAGGGTTTGTTATAAAGGATTAATATAAAGGGTTTGTTTTATATGTCTTCAGATGATTAATATAAGGTTTGTTATTCTTTTTGGTTCATCTTGGGATTAATATAAAGGGTGACGCCGCGTGGAAGAATTGTTAATTTGGCTCCCAAAAGGAGAAAAACAGCCATGGATACTTGTCATGTATGAGAAGTTTTCTCTTCACGTAATTCTTACTATTTATGCTGTAGATAAGTAGTCTGAGAAGCTCTCCTTAGTATTTTTGAATCTTCTTTCCTCTCGATACTCTACTGCTCACCCTCCTTTCCAACTTCTCTCGAGGTTGAGAAATATTTTTTTTACATTGATATCTTTTAGACTAATTGAAATGTTGTAAAATTTTATATAAGAATTTGATATAGTCTGGGATTAATCTTTTTTACATTGAGAATTTGATATAGTCTGGGATTAATTTTTTTACATTGAGACTATAGACATGTTCTTTTGTGTCAACTTGATTGTGCTTCTCTGATATTTTGGATGTCCTGCCCTTTTATAGTACTTGCTCAAGATCAGTTTTGATTCTGTTTAAACTAAATGATGGGATTCTGAACCTGAATCTCTTTCCTATAAGAATGAGATGTATCACAATCTTTTTTACATTGAGAATTTGATATAGTCTGGGATTAATTTTTTTTACATTGAGAATTTGATATAGTCTGGGATTAATTTTTTTACATTGAGACTATAGACATGTTCTTTTGTGTCAACTTGATTGTGCTTCTCTGATATTTTGGATGTCCTACCCTTTTATAGTACTTGCTCAAGATCAGTTTTGATTCTGTTTAAACTAAATGATGGGATTCTGAACCTGAATCTCTTTCCTATAAGAATGAGATGTATCACAATCTTTTTTACATTGAGAATTTGATATAGTCTGGGATTAATTTTTTTACATTGAGAATTTGATATAGTCTGGGATTAATTTTTTTACATTGAGACTATAGACATGTTCTTTTGTGTCAACTTGATTGTGCTTCTTTGGCTTCGCATATTTAGCTTTTCTGATATTTTGGATGTCCTGCCCTTTTATAGTACTTGCTCAAGATCAGTTTTGATTCTGTTTAAACTAAATGATGGGATTCTGAACCTGAATCTTTCCTATAAGAATGAGATGTATCACAATCTTTTTTACATTGAGAATTTGATATAGTCTGGGATTAATTTTTTTTACATTGAGAATTTGATATAGTCTGGGATTAATTTTTTTACATTGAGACTATAGACATGTTTTTGTGTCAACTTGATTGTGCTTCTTTGGCTTCGCATATTTAGCTTTTCTGATATTTTGGATGTCCTGCCCTTTTATAGTACTTGCTCAAGATCAGTTTTGATTCTGTTTAAACTAAATGCTGGGATTCTGAACCTGAATCTCTTTCCTATAAGAATGAGATGTATCACAATCTTTTTTACATTGAGAATTTGATATAGTCTGGGATTAATTTTTTTTACATTGAGAATTTGATATAGTCTGGGATTAATTTTTTTACATTGAGACTATAGACATGTTTTTGTGTCAACTTGATTGTGCTTCTTTGGCTTCGCATATTTAGCTTCTCTGATATTTTGGATGTCCTGCCCTTTTATAGTACTTGCTCAAGATCAGTTTTGATTCTGTTTAAACTAAATGATGGGATTCTGAACCTGAATCTCTTTCCTATAAGAATGAGATGTATCACAATCTTTTTTACATTGAGAATTTGATATAGTCTGGGATTAATTTATAAGAATTTGATATCTTTTAGATTGGGGTGAGATTTTTAGTCAATCTTCTTTATCATGGATTCTCACTGTGATGCTAGACTTGTCAAGGCCGTGCCATGGTTCATGACTTCATTCATTGATTGCACTGGCCTCGCCTTGCTATATTGTTAATCTTTATTTGAAGGTAACAATCTGCTCAATGGTATCACTCATTGGCTATTTGGCACTGTTGCAAACATTTTTCTATGTGTAGCCTTCAAAAAAGAGAGGAAGGTCAAAAAAGCAACAAATAATTGGATCAGCTGCAGCCATTCAAGATGAAAATCAATGTAGAAGATTATCGAATGGAGATTCTAATTCTCCAACTGCTGATATCCCAGAAGTTCAATCCCCCCAAAATCCAAAGGCTGCAAACTTAAAACCCAGAGGAAAGGCAAAAGTTTTGTGTTTTACCAAAGGAAAAGGAAAGGGGATCCGCCTTGAAGTTGAGTTCAATGAAATAGGCCAACCATATAGAGAGAATGCAGCAAAATTTCTTCTTTCCTTGGGATCACAGCTAGAGAATTAATACCAGTGACACTTGACAATTGGAGTGATCTTACCGATGAATTTATCACGCAAATATGGGAGCACATTATGGTAGTATTCTCTATAAGTATCAAATTTACATTTTGTTATACATTTTGTTAGATATTTCTAATACAATTGTTCATTTTATTTTGTAGCAAAAGTTTAGTTTTGCTGAATGTTATAAAAAGTATACATTTGGAAAGCTAAGAAAACATTGGAGGGATTACCGGAGCTTGCTTCTAAATAAAGTGATGGACCAAGCCAAGTTGGTTGGCCTGAAACGTGCTGCTACCCTCTTGAAACCTGACAGTGTAGAATCCATGGAAGTTTGGCAAGCTTTTATCAAAAAACGGAGTAATCCACAACAATTGGTGAGTCCTTGATGTATACAATGGAAATACTACATTATAATTGGTTTTATTAATTGTAAATAATGTTGGTTTTTTTTTACTTATACTACAGTTTTTTTTTTTGAATATATCCTTGAATTGTGAATATTTTATAGGCGATAAATAAAAAGTATAAAGAAATGCGAGCAAAACAAACTCTAGTGCATAGAACGAGTCGTAAAGGATTTGCACGGCTAGAGGATGAGATGGTAAGGCAAATTATTGAATCTCTATTGGTGATCACTTAATCTGTTTATATGACAAATAGAATTTTCTTTTGTAGAGACAAGAAAGTGAGACACCGGATGCAATATCGGTCTGACGTTTGGATTCGTGGGTACGAAGCAAGAAAGAAGAAGAATACTGATGATGAAGAAGAAGTTGAGGATCATGAAATAGTGGTACGTATACTTCATTTATGTTTACAACTAATGAGTCAACTGTGATAGCCCCTATCACTTTTGGTGATGCCTAAGATGGAGAAAGAGTTAACTCTATCTCTTTCTCCTAAATAATTGTCGAGCATGCTACAGCTGCAGCAGTAGGATGCAGTGGTTAGCCATTGGCCTATGGGACTTGGTTAGCATGTATCTGAGTTTTAGAATCAGAACATGGGGGAAAGGGGTTCGATCTGGCACTTGGACACCTAATGGTTTATGCTTATGACACTCTTCATCTGGTAGCAATGCCACATGCATCAAAGAGACCAAAGACACTCTCCAGAATTATTTGTAACCACGGACTTGGGACATTGTAGCTACTAAGGACTTGAGATCGCTCACAGCAAACAGAGGATTGTCCATTCTCATAGAAAACACATTATTGGTTATAATAAACCAGATTACTTGGTCCAAACAGCTTGATACCCTTCTGGAAATAATTATAATTTATTGCCCACTGATGATAGATAAGGAATTCAAAGATACAGTATGAAAGATAGGTCAGCAAGTTAATTTGCTTAATTGCTACTGGACCTGATATTTCTTTGTTGTGCGTCCTAAGAATTGTCACTGGAAGGAAGCATTGTGAACATTGAAGTATGTGAAAGGGTCACCTGGTAAACTGTATAGATTCTCCCAAATCCAGCATGTCTTTATTGCTTCCTGATCATCTGTTCTAATCTGGGAGTTCTGGAATATTGTCAAATTTGCATACATTTTTGACAAGAAAACTGTAGAAACATACAAGTTTTCCATGTGTGTCAGTTTTAGGACTTTTATGATTGGCCTATTTTTCATTCCTGATGTTAAAAATGCATTTCTGTATGGTAACCTTAGGATGTTTATACGGAATAGCCTCCTAGGTTCGTTGCTAGGGGGAGGCTCGTGTATGCAAGGTTTCAAGGCTGCAAGATGAAAAATGATCTATGGTCTCAAACAGAGTCTTTGTGCTTGGTTTGATAATTTTAGCCAAGTAATGAGTGGCGTTTCCACGAAGTCATGCAGGCTACTTTGTGTTTATTTAGTTGTACAAGTTCTGGTGTTATTATCGTAATGGTTTATGCTTATGACACTCTTCATCTGGTAGCAATGCCACATGCATCAAAGAGACCAAAGACACTCTCCAGAATTATTTGTAACCACGGACTGGGGACATTGTAGCTACTAAGGAATGGACACATTGTGAACATTGAAGTATGTGAAAGGGTCACCTGGTAAAGGACTTTTGTTTCAACATCATGGACACCTAGGCACAGGAGCTTATTCTGATGCTGGTAATGCAGAATTGAAAGCTATTATAGGAGATTCTCTTATGGTTATTGCACCTATGTTGGTGGCAATCCTTTTACACGTAGAAGCAAAAAACAAACTGTGGTAAAAGGGGACCTGTGGGATAATTGCTTCACAGAACAATTGTTGGTGGCACCTATTGCTTCACAGAACAATTTGTTCTCTTATGGTAAAAGGGGACCTGTGGTTAATTTCTCTTATGGTTATTGCACCTATGTTGGTGGCACCTATTGCTTCACAGAACAATTTGTTCTATATATATTTATGCAAAGGGAACCTATGGGATAATTGAGACTATCCTTTGTAAAAGGGGAAGTCTCAGTTTTGAAACACAGAAGGCAAGCTGGTGGGAGCTGTCCTTGAGTGACCAGTTTTTGTGCACCATTCTAACCAACTTACTTGCGACAATGCACCGTTCTTTTCTTCATCCTTAAATGACTTGCAGTGTAGGTCTGCCAGTTTGCGTGTCAGATGTTGTACCTTGCTCAACCTTTAATTACATAAGAATGTTCTTGTCCTGTTCTTGACTTGGTGGCTGAACCTAGAATTATTTTCTTGCCAGTTTCTCATTAACTTCAAAAGAAGTCCAAAAGAAATATGGAATTGTCGAACATGGACAGATTGGAAACCATGAGATTGTAATATACTACTGCTTTTCTAGTTGTATATTTATGATCCTGTCACCCGAGGATGAAAGAGATGTTCTTGGTCTAGTTTGGATGGTCGTGGGAGTGCAGCTTTCTGATACTACGATGTGTTTGGACTATTATTATTATTACTACTATTATTTATATGAAATTAATCTTTCTCCAGTAAAGTGAACAACAGAACTCTATGGGTGCTATCGTATGTGATCCTTTTAGTCAAAAGTTCCTGAACCCTTGCACTTCATTTTGGATATCAGTTATACCCATGAAATTGTAGAAGTTAAATGATGAAGTATACCGAACCCACTATTTCTATGCACATCATATTCACTGTGATAGAGATGCATGCAGTACTTTATAGTGAATCTTACATTTTCCCCTTTGTTCAAGATTCCCTGTCAAGCCTGGGAGAAATTTTGAGAGTTGGTCCTTGTTAGGCGAACTTATACTGTGACACAAGGGTATGTAGCAAGACGTTCATTGTTTCTTTTGTTAGAAAATTTGCTGCCAGGTCAGCTTTGATGCTAGGTTAATAAGTAATTGAGAATAGATCAGATCCTACCATTGTTCCTTGTCAATTTAGAGTTGCGCTTCAGAGTCAATCTCAATTTCATTGGAAATGGCTTTGACAAAAATTTCCTACTGGCTGCAGGATGCTTCTTGAATTTTTAAATAGTTTGAGGTATCTGATTGTCATTCAAAGTGGATCATAATCTTCTCAAGTCATCTTTTCTTTTGTTTCTGGTTTTGATTCACTTTGAAAATTCAATTTCTTGTACATGAGATGTTAATTATTTATGTTCTTTTTGCAAGTTAACAGCACACTAGTCATTCAGTTACTCGTATTGAAGTTTGTACCTTGTTTTTTTTTGTAATACGGCAACAAGTCAAAAAATACAAAGCACAAGAAAATGGTTCTTCTTTTAGAGATGATGCTGTTGCAAAGGTACTGGGTCCGGATCCACGAGGACGAGTAAGAGGGCTTGGATATGGAGCAGCTCCGTCAAAGTTGGAGGGACAAACACAAATGAGAGACAAGGTCAATAAATTAGAAAATGAACTTGTGGCCTTGAAAAATCAACAAATATGACAATTTTATTGCAATGGTCGGAAAAAGGACAGAAGTAATTCGGTAAGTACCTCATAGATTTGCTTTTTAAATATTATGACTTTTGTTTATATATTAAGCTTAACATATATTAATTATAGCAGAAAGATGATGCAAGTGCGTCAACATTCTATCATAACATGACGCAAAGCAA